>MU603966.1:87345-133685 GCA_025201845.1 Martensiomyces pterosporus
ATATCGAAGGAGGCGAATGGCCCCACAGAGCAGTAATGCGGCGCAGTTCACATTTGTTTCATAGTCTATGTATCCATTTTTGCTGGGGGTTAGCGGACATTGAAGATTGGGATTTCCGGCGACTGGCTTTATAGTGTAGTGGTTATCACCGTGGGTTTTGATCCCATTAACCCGAGTTCGAATCTCGGTAAAGCCTTTTTGCTATTTCTGCTCCGTTTTCCCGCTGCTTTTTGGTGTGCATGCGTGTGGGGGCGCGTGGGGCTCAGCGCATGTGCAGCATGCGGCTGGCTTCGTTTTGCTCTGGTTTTGTTTCACTAACCAGCACCAGCTCCGCACTCTGCTGCTGTCTATGAGGCCATGGCCACATGGCCCAGCACACGGTGAACGCGGCCAAGGTACTTGTTCTCTGATGTGCTTCAAGCACCAGGCGTAGCGTGCTCTCTTTACCCGTACACCAGCTAGATCGCTACTTTTGTCACTTGTTTTTCGCTTATCTTCACACCAGGAGGCAAAAAGGGTACTAGGAACATCAAGCGCTCGTAGCAATCTAGACTATTGTTTGGATATGAGATTCAGGTGGCTGGCAGCAGCATTGGCATGCTCCACGCTTGTAGGAGCTAGCGCTGCTACTTCAGCCAAACTAGCTGACGATGACAACGACATTGGGCGGCTGTTAGGTATGCGTCCTGACCTAGCTGACGATCTGCTGCCAGGCGAGGAACCAGCCGACACTCCACAGAAGGCACTTCCCAATCCCGCAGCCGGTGCTAAGAGCGAGGAGCTCGATTGCGTGGCTGGATGCAAAGAAACCGATCAGAGCTGCCGTGCTCGGTGCCTTGGGGTGCCAGGTGTAGCATCACGCAAGATGCCAAGGAAGCAGGATATTAGCGGCAACCTCCCACTGAACTGGCGCATGCCAAAAGGCGAATCCCCAGACATACCCATGCAAAAATCGGCCTCACCAGGCCAAACTCACCTGGATACAAGCATCCCCGCGCTTAGCTTGGCCTGTGCTGTTTTACTCGCATGTCTCTTTTGAAATGCGATGAGAGCGCGGCTTGTTTCACATGGCAAATCTACGCGCCTTCTGCTAAGTCTGCGCCTCTCCTTCTCTGATACGCCCCGCCATGTCATACGCATACTCGTTTCATACGCGGCGCTTGCCCTTGCTGGCGATTCCATGTTCTTCCGCTGCTTTTATTCCACAGGTCATGCACATCTGGCGTTGCATTCAGCCACTTGTTCTGGGTTGGTGGTGGGCTGTCTATGCTCTTTGTCTTTCCATCGGCCCTACAATGTTTCCCATGCCTACTTAGTCTAGAAGCGTTGCACCAAATTCAATATATCAAATATGAAGCGCAACAGGCTAATGCATACGGCACTTCCACATATTATTCTGACAGTTCTTTTCATTCCAGTCCAGGCAGCTGTGGCAGAGACAAAGGCACAGCAAAGTAGCGTGGCTCCAGCACAAGACATATCATGTAGGTATCTTCAGAGCCACATACATATTTCTCGAAATGTAGCGAGTAGCACGGCATATCGCTGATTCAGGGAAATTGATTGCTGTATCTATATACTCATGTAGTATGCCAGAGCGGATGCATGGACAGTGCGTGTCGAGAAAGCTGCGCAAAGCAGAACTTGACTAACGAGGTTGTTGTTCGACGCACACAGAAATGCACCCAAGATTGCAGATCCGAGTCTGACATGGCGGTGGAAATATGCATACAAAGGTGCTCTTTCTTTATGATGGACCCCGTAGGACATGGCCTAGACGCCAAACCACCGGTTGCTGCTTCCAGTCTAGCAACCATGGCATTCGATGTTGGCCATGTAAGGGAGTCGGTGCGGCTCATAGGACCTGACGGGCTCCCAATTGTTGCCTCAAAGACAGCTGCCAATGCTGCGCCACAGCCAAATCCGAGCAATGGACAGGGTGATCGCAAGGGCGGGGTATCTGGTGCTGATGAAGACGCACTGCCATCTTGGTCTGGCAGATACCATGTTGAGGTCCTTGGCTGTGCCAGCTTGCTCCCTCCTCCGAACATGTTAATCGCTTTCCTTATTGCCACTATCCCTTTATTTTTTGTCTAAATAACAAAAGCTGTCCGTAGTGCACTGCCTTGAAAGTGTCACGCATTGGTAGCAGATGCCGCCTGGTGTATTGCGCACCAATGCCAAGCGAAACAATCACCCAGTGGCAAGGTTGGGCTAAAATTAGATGCGGGCTACGTCTCTTTTCTCTTCTCTTCGTTCTGCCCTGCCGTCTTGTGCACGTAATTTGCCTTTATTTGCTTTTACCTCCTGAGCACTCAACCTCCTTCACCCCCGCCAAAGGCCTGTTCTAAATTCAAACTACTCCTTGTTACCACCTCAGAACAGCGGCAGCTTAGCATGGCACTCAAATTATTGCCAGCCTGGAACCGACACAAGGTCTACAAGGCGCTTGGTTTCTTCCCGGTGCTTTTTACGCTTGGCCTGCTGTTCTGGTCGCTAGCTGCATACACACGGTTCGTTATGCCTCTAATGCACAAGGAGAGCAGGGCACTAGGCAGGTATCGCTTCGTTTTGCTTCTTGCAAGCCTTCCTTCTCTTCGGCTTCACATTGCTAATGCCCAGCATTTCTGTTCGCCAGCTCTATGATCTATATCTGTAGCTGTTCTCTGCGGCTCCGTATGGTTTGTGCTGTGGCTGCTCACTACATGGAGCTATTTTATTTGCGTGTTTCAGAATCCTGGGAGCCCTTCTGGAGCAGCAGAAAGCGCGGCACACGGGCCGTACTCTCGAATTCCCAGCCGTGTAACTGCCACAACGCACATGCCAGTAACAACAGGGTCGTCACAGCCAGCAACGCGGGTGCAGCGGCGTTATGCTGACGAGCAGAGTTTTTATTCCAGCGAATATGGCGGTGGCAGCGATGGCAGCAGCAGCAGCAGCGATGACGGGTCGAATAACAACAATGATGCAGACAGCGTGTGTAGCGACGACAACGCGCCACTCACTCAAGAGCAAATCCAGCGAGCAGAGCTTGTCTACTCAATCACGGTAAAGGACAATGGGCAGCCTCGGTTCTGCCTCAAGTGCAACACACCAAAGCCCGACCGCACGCATCACTGTAGCATCTGCGGGCGGTGCGTTCTGAAGATGGACCACCACTGTCCTTGGCTCAACAACTGCGTCGGATTCCATACGCAAAAGGCCTTCCTCCTGTTCATCGTCCACGGCTCTCTGTACTGTGCGACAACGTTTATAACCACGGCAGTTTACTTCCTCCGGGAATTCATGAACATGGCGGGCGATGCCGAGGTCAATGTCAGCATGCTCGTGCTGATCATTCTCTCGGGCGTGTTTTCCTTGTGCCTGTTTGCCTTCTCCGGGTTCCACATCTATCTGGTACTGTCGAACCTGACAACTATTGAGAGCTACGAGAGGAACAACTACAAGATCCAGAATGCGCGGAGGAATGCTCGCTCAAAGTACATCAACCTGTTCAATATTGGCGCGAAGAAGAACTTTCACCAGGTGTTTGGATCGAGGTGGCTCCTATGGCCGATTCCCGTACATACAACAGTTGGCGACGGAATTCGGTTCCCGGTTAACTACGAGGGATACAGTGAGCTGGAGCAGGGCTAGGATGCGTCCATCCCCAATGTGCCCACCCCTCTTTGTCTGTGTCGAGTATGCACACGCTTTTGTACAGTGGCGTGTCGTTGCAGTCTCTTGTCGCTACCACGTCTCCTTTGTTTATAACTCCAAAGCTATACACAGATAGTCGTTCAAGTGTTTGAGCAAAAGACGTGTAGCAACGTAACATTCGTGTGTCTAAAGCACAGCAAAGGAATTTTAGGCAGCTGTGCTGGAAATGCGCTTAGTGCTACTTGCGGAGCTGGTCAAGAGGGATCATCTCGCTTCGCTGAACGCCCGAGTCAGCATCAGAACCACGGCTTTGGTCTGCCTCGCCGATCATGGCGAGCTTTTCGTTGTTTACCCAGCTGAGATACGAGTCCCAGAACAAATCAAAGCAGCTGCCAAAGGGAACGCGATATATGAGCGGGACAAAGGCAAAGTTCACCGACTGGATGATCGGCGATATGGTCAAGCCAGTGAGGTACGTTGGCAGAAGGAGCGTGCTAATGCGGTACCTGGCATCCTCAAGACCACCTCCTTCAAGGAGCGCCATGGATCCAAAGAATATAAAATACATGCTGGGCTCATACAGAAGCAGATCGCACAGAAGACGCTTGCCAACCTGGCGCGCCGCCTGCTTCTGCTCCGACTTCCGCTTTGCCCTGGCCGCCACTGTCGATGCAGAGTGTGTGGCTGGAGGTTTTCGCCGTGTCTTGAACCATGTGTTCTGCGAGCGGATCGGGAACCGCTTGTCCAAGAATCGATGCCATCTGACCCCAATGGGCGAGACGCAAGTGGCAAACAGAACAAACCGCGAGGTTCTCCACAGGTCGTATCCTTTACTCCGTCTGTCTTCGTCTGCAAACACGCCACCGTCCGTGGTCTCGCTGCTCTTGGGGCTGCTGCCAAAGTCTATATGCATGCCTATTGTCTGCGCAAGGAGGTCGCCGCACGCCGATAGACACGCCTCAGTGGCTGCAACCGTAGCAAACGGCCGCGCTTCTGCCTGCCGCGTCCAGAATCTGAAAAACGCGGCCATTTAAATTGACTGCTCACCAACGATAGCAACACCTGGCAGCTGTCCAGCAACCAGAGCTCAGTAAAGCGGAGAAAAGCGTGCGTTCAGGCGCTCAAAAGGTGAATTGTAGCAAATGTAATTACGCTCGGAGGCCGTAACAATGCAGCAGCCAGCAAAGGCAGTAAGGGCCAACAAGCGTGGAAGGTAGAACGAAAAATATACTGCAGAAGAGAAAATACAAATGAGCCGAATAGGAAGGGAGGAGCGTAAGCGGTAGACATGGGCGGATCTTGGCATAAAAGCCCGCTGATATTTCCGTCTTACGAGTAAGTTAATGCGAATCAAGCAGTCCGCGCCTCGCTGATGCTGATTCAGCAAGCTGCTGCTTTTGTAAACCACATTGGACGAGCCGAACCCAAAAATAAGGCTGTGTATTGTAAGCGCTGGTGGGGCAGATATTGCGCTAATGGTGAAAGCAAGCCACGGTGCACCCCACTTTGCGGCCGGCCAATGCGCCGAAAGCCGCAGTGTTCCGCTATATGATCTCAAGCTTCTTTGCCTCGCCGTCATACTTGGCATGGTGCCTGGCCCACAGATTGGCGAGCGACTCGAGGTACAGCGCGTGGTATCGGTCAATGTCATCCTCTGTGGGACACTCGATCTTCTCCAACTCTACGGGCTTTCCAAGGACGAACGTAATAGGTGTCCTGAATGGAATGCACCCGTTCTTGCCGTAGAATATAGGGATGGCGAAGTGCATGAACTTTTTGAGCCGCATCTGCACCATGAACAAGAGCGATCCGGGAGGGTTGTCCACCTGCTTGAATATCTTGTTTTCGTTGAAAACAAAGATAGGCAGGAGGTCGGCACCGGCCACCAGTGCCTCACGCACAAAGCCCTTGCGGTTGCGCAGAAGAAGCGATGTCACCTCGGTGCTTGTCATCAGGCTTTCGCGCGCACCGCCGACAACGATGCCGGGGACATGCCCGTCTCCGCGAGCGAGGCACCTGCGAATCGACTCCTTGGACGAGGATATGCTGCCGAGGCTACGCAGGTATTCTCTAAAGATCGGCACTCGGAGGGTAACTGGCAGAACCGCAGGGTGGAGCTTGAGTCCGGGAACCGCGTCGTCCAGGCCGGATTTCTTAGCTCCCAGCACCAACTGAGCTCCATAGCTCAGGATCCCATGCGGGTGTACGCATGCAATGTGCTTCCTCTTGGGGTCGATGCGCTCCTCGCAGACGATCCGTGGTGTAAAGTAGCTGACAATGTAGTCCCACACCGACAGGCTGCGTATCCACTCCACCTGGTTCCCCATGCCGCTCTCAACACTCGGATCCATGTAGCAGTACACACCATACAGCAGCAGCACCACTCTGAGGCCGGGAAATGCAAAGAAAAGCAGCAGGTAAATGAGCGGACAGACAATGATGGCCATTCCAAACAACGTCACGACGATGGTCTGCATCCATCCTGTATACTCTGCGCTGCTAGCGTCGTCCATGCACCTGTAGTTAAAGCAAGGGTCGCTAGTGCTCCGGTGGTTATCTACAGGCTGGCCTTTTTGTTGCTCGCCCATTGTTTGTTTTGTATTCGGTGTGGTCTAGGTGTGGCTCTGCAGCAATAAAAGAAAAGCAGGCTTAAGAGCAGGAAAGTGGTATTGAAAGCTGTAAGTACGTGTGCAACGAGGTTGAACAGGGGCTGCTATGTGCTTTGCAAGAGAGGAGAGAGGTGGAAGCCCGTTGAAAGCAGGAGCCAGTCGATATTTAAGGCTGGTCGCTTGGCAGCATGCGCTCGGTGCCTTCAGCCAAACGACAATATTAACCGTGCAAAGGAAAGGCAAGCGTGCAGCCCCGCTTTTTCTGTGTGCGGCCATGCTTTTCACAAGCCAAGGGGTCTGCTTGCTCGCCATCGTATGATCCTTCCCCGGATACTGGTGTGCGCCTGGGCTCTCCCAGGACCACCCAGCAACCAGGCGAGAGCGAGAGTGCCTGCTTGGGGCTGGCTCGGGTGCCCCGGATCTACCGGTATTGCAGTTCGAGCCGGCTCGCCGTTGCCATATCGGGTGGCCCAGGAGAGGACTCTTTTTTCCCCAAGCGGTGTACACACTGGCCACCCCTGCTCCCCGCTGTGCAAGAGATAGATGGGACAGGCGCGCGGAGATAGTGTGCAGGCGAGCAGAGGTCCTGATAACGGCAGCAGCTTGCTACCTCCTATCACACCTTGCCCCTTGTCCGTTTTTGTCTTCTCTTCAGCACTCTACTTCATTACTCGGCACATTTATCTTCGCCTTATTGAAAACGGAAGGGAAAAATGTTTTCTGCAGTCACCAGAACAGGCGCTCTCAACGCTGCTCGCCTCCCATTCAGCCGCGCTGTCACTGCGCGCACTGCTCGGTAAGCACACGTCGGCCGTCATTTCACATCCAAATGACAGTGCCTAGTGGCACAGAAGCAGGGGCAGGGTTCTCCCCCTGCTTTTTGGAGCTGCTCTGCAGAGCATTGCCAGCCAGCATGTTCTTTTGCTGACACTGCCGTCTGGACATACGCTACTTTGAAACGAATCCGCTGGCCAGACGCCCGCCATCAGCACATACTCTCGGTGGCGCTTCAGTGTCTCTAATCAACCCCTTTCTTGTCGCTGTTGCATCTACCAGCAGCTGTGTAGTGCTTTCATCGCCTCGCCCATGCGCCGTAATGAGGAGCCTCAGTCGGTTGTCGCTGAGCGTGCTAGGAAGAACCGCCCTGTTTCGCCCCACCTCGGCATCTACCAGCCACAGATGACCTGGTACCTCTCCGGCCTCAACCGCATCACTGGCGTCACTGTTGCTGGCAGCGCCTATCTATACACCGCGGCATTTGGTCTTGCTCCTGCCCTTGGACTGGATCTTAGCTCAGTCGCTGTCGCTGGTGCGCTTTCGACACTTCCTACATTTGTGCTGATCGGCGCCAAGGCTGCCATCTCGGGCTGCTTCTCGTTCCACTTTTTCAGCGGCATCCGCCACCTGTGGTGGGATACTGGCAGATCAGTCAGCAACCAGGGTGTTATCAAGACCGGCTATATCACCATCGCGGCTACTGCGCTGGCCACCGGCTACTTCACCTTCTTCTAAATGCCTTCGTATCTACCTTCAGCTCCGTTTATACAGGCCAGCTATTCCTTTATTTTGTTTTTGGCTCAATCGCATTCGTGCTGAAACGCAGAATCGACAGCGTGCAAGGAGGCTGGCAGTAGCCAGCAGTGATAACAGGCAGCAAAACGGTGCAGATAATCGAGTGGCATCTTGTGTATCAAAAGTCCCCCAAGGGCCTTATTGGAGCACAGGCGGGGCTTTGCGCACTCGCACGACAGCACCGACGAGATGTGGTTGGGATCGCTTGCAAGAACAAAGTGGCGACAGCAGTGTTGATGGGCCATTGTAGCATCGGATGGAAGTAGACCCACATTGCGCATTTGTTGATAATAGGCGGTTCGCAAGGTCAGAGCGAGCTTGCTCTGCCATCCCCACAGTGGCTATTTTCGTCGGCAGATGTTGTGCTGTACATCTCATTTGCTGGTGTGTTTTGCTGCGACAATTGTTGTTGCTGCTGAAAGGATTTGCATGGGCAAACCAAGAAACGGTTTTCCTTCCTGGACTGTTGCAAGGGCGAGGGTCTGCTCGCTCACATTAGCCAAACCAACTCCACGAGCTCCTTTCTCTTTTCTCTTGCCCTCCTTGTTTCGACAGCCAAAACCCCCTCCCTACCTCTATTCCGCCGCCCATCTCTTACTGTATTCCCTGTGCACCGCCTCCCTTACCTTTTCTGCTCCCTCTCTTTTCTACCCGCATTCAAACTTGTGCCTGCCCTCGTTGACCGAATACCAGGCATATAACCCTCTTTACGAACGTAAGTCAAGGCCAGCCGATAGCCAGCAACGGCCTGCAGCTTATCCCTGTGTGCCCCGGCGCTGATTGTTGCAGTATTTGCAGTCATCCCGCCGCGCTACCCCGCGCATGCGGTGTTGGCACACGCTGCTCGGACTTGGCAAAGCCACAGCTCTATTGTGAGAATATCGTCGCAATGCAGCGCAGCCTTGCTTCTGCCTTTGTACTTGGCCCCTTAGCCTTTGCACTGGCAGAAAGTCACACATGCACATGTGGAAATTCACACCCTTGTCCTCTTTGTACTATTGCGAACCGTGTATGTGCCCATCTATATGTACATGTACATGTAAGGCTCTCATTGTAGTTAACGACAGCAGGCAATTTTCCGCACACTAATCGCAGTTGCCTGCCCCCCTTTTCCCTCCTCTTCTTGTCACCACTTCTTCCGCCTTGTTCCATACTCGCGCCCCCTTTTTGCCCTTTAGCACCCCTCAGGAAACCCGACGCACTGGCCTGTTTCGTGTAGTTTCTGAAAATATGAATTTGAGCGGTCTGTCGTATCTCCAGTTCCTCGTAGTCGACGCCTTCATCGCAATCTATCTATTCCTGCGGATAAATGAGACGCGTGCATGGGCCAGTATCAATCCGGTATCTGTGCTGCGCCTAAACAGCCCAAACCGCGCAGATGCCACAGTCAGAATGATAGGGTTCTACAGCTGCTTGCTTGCTGTCGCCTTGTTTATGGCTCGCGACGGCATCATGGCCAGCATGGAGCTCCAAGACGTGAACCTCTGTCGAGCAGCCATCTATCTTGGCCAAACAGTCACTCCGCTCGATGCACAGCAGCTTCCCGACATCAAAAAGGGTCTTGACCTGTGGGACGTTGGCAGCGCATTCATACTCGTCGCTATGGGTTGTGTGATGCGGACCTGGGCTTCCGTGTCCTTGCGTAGAATGCTTGGTAAGGACACGCTTCTGAGCGTTGCTGCTGGTCAGCTAATGCTCGCGTTTGGGTTCGTCAGCTTCACCATTACGCTGATAGTGCACTTTGCGGTGTTCAAAAACCCAAGCGACATCTCCGTGGCCCGCAGCATTTCTCGTATCACCATCACGATGCTTCTGCTTGTATTCTGGGTCCTGCTAATTTGGGTCCTGCTACGGGTGAACCGCATTCTGCACCAAACGCGGTCGCGCGATCCAAATGCCACGGCAGCTGTTGTTGCCGCAGTTGAAAAGGTGTACACGCGGCCGGGCCCAATGCCGAATATTCGCTACCTGATTGGAATGCAGTCGCTCTCGTTCATGAAGAGCACCGGCGTGGTCCTTGCGCTGATTCTGTTTGTACGCATTGCCATGTTCCTTACCTTTGACATCGGCTACTTGACTCCATCAAAGCTCATTCAGAACAGTCTCTCTGGCGGCAACACCACTACTGGTATCGGGACTCTGTCCACCTCTCTTCTCCTGGTAGCCATTGTGCACACTCTGTTCCCCTGGCCACAGGATGTGCTCGTCGAAGTGTTTAGCAAGGTTGCTGAAATGGATGAGCAGTCTAGGATGGCATTCATTGATGGCAAGCCAGCACGCCACTCTCATCACGGCAACGCAATGTCTTCTACATTTACATCGCGCAACCCAAGCTTCAGTGCCTCAACTGAAATGAGATCTCGTACTCAGAGTGCTACAACGCGTGTCGGTGACATGACAACGGCGAACGAAGCAAAAGCCATCACGGCAGCAGCAGCAGCAGCAGCAGCAGCATATCCTCCATCTCCGCTGAATCTGACGGCCAATGAACAAGGCTCTGGATATGGACAGCAAAATACGAACCAAAAATCGCAGTCCCTAAACCAGCCAGACAGCGGAGGATATGCTGGACAAGGCTTCCTCCAGCAGATACCTTACATCGACCGCAACACTAGAGAGAACTCGTTCTTTTCACAAGGTCCTTGGTCGCCACAGGGATTGCAGGGCTTGTCTAGCACAACCCATTCGAGCATTGCTAATGGCAGAGAATCCATGGCATCTACAAACATCTACCAGAATGGCCAGCCTCCCTCACTAGAGCAGCTTGTTCACTCAAACACTGGTGCACACATTGTGTCTGCTGAAGGCAGGCAGGATATGCTCCAGCAGTCAGCAATGAACAACGCATCTCTGCTGTTTGCTGATTCAGAGGCAGGTGGCTCTCGCTATGGCAATGCTGGAACCAACGAGAGCGCTTCTGTGGCATCAAGACTCGTGGCGAACAGCGCGTATATCCCGATGTCCAGTTCGCAGAAGCTCCCGTCAGTTGCAGCACAGACTGGCATGCCCGCCACTCGTATTCTGGTCAACGAGGCGGCTGCGGGACCTGTCGCACCTGTCGCTATGAGCAGCTTGATTGTCAACATGCCCAACCAGGCCAACACAGCTGCAGCAAGTCCAAGCTCGTTGATCTCTGCCTATGCCCACATGCACAGCGAGCTCCCAACGCCCACCCAGCCATTCGCTGAGCAGCGGCCATCGTCCTTCGTTTCTGACGAGTATCAGTACGAGCCCTCTGCACCGAATGCAAACAGAGGGTCAGTTGTGTCGCGTAACCCATTCACTGAGGATGGCGGTTCTTTTGAGAAGCTAGCTCAGCCTTACAGCAGCAGCAACAGCAACAACAACAGCAGCAACGTCCACGTCTATGTTGCAAGCCCTACCCAAAGCAAGATGAGCGATACTGGTGCCGATGGCGCTGCTGACGAGATCCTCAAGCCTCAAAGTGGCACTGGGCCCATTCTTATCCGAAAGGGCTCCAAGGCATCAGTTCGACGCAAAGGAACAGTTGAGCGGAAGAGCAGTCGCAAGCGAAACAACAAGACTGCTTCGGGCGAGATGAGGATAGCCACAAGCTCGCAAGAAGACACTCGGAGCATCAGCAGTGGCACTGCAGGGGAAAAGGTTGCGGACTCGGCACCAGCTGTTAGTGAATCTGCTTCCATGCCTGATCACGGCCACGGAGATGCGGCTGCTACCAAAGATCCCCAAATCTTGGGTAGTGCGGACACATTTGCTGACGACGGCGATGTTGCCGCATCTGTTAAGGTAAATAACACCCGGATGAGTGCATTTAACGGAGCTGCCACAAGGTCGCCGGCGATTCTAGCTGGTGCAGCTTTGGAGCCCATCCCAACAGCAAAGCCAGGCCGCGACTCGTCCACAATAAGCGGCATGTCGTGGGATAACAAGGATGACATCCGTGCAGCCGAACCATCGTTGCCAGCTGCTCCTGTCACGACGCCATTGGCGCTGGCCACAAATCTTGGCCACCTTAACCAGGGAGCAGCCAGTGCAAGCAATCTGTCGCCGTCGCTGTACATACAGTCGCTCTCTAATATCCGACGCAACTCGGGCACTGAAGTCCACTCGAGCCTCACGTCGCTACACACGGCGACATCAGCATCGGAGGGCTTCTTTACGCCCAATTCCAGCATCGCCCAGATTGGTGGTGCAAATGCTCCATCAATCAGGCGTGTTCTCACAAACGACAGTATGCTTAGTCTGAGCAGCAGCAACAATGGCGATATCTTCTTGCCGGCATCTTCGCAGTTCAGCCTTGCCTATGCTGATGCCAGTGATAGCGGTGCTGCCCTGCAGTCCGCTGGTGCCACTCGCATCAGCCTGGCACCCGTCGCTGAAGAGCGCCCCTCAACGGCGCCGTCATCAAGCAGAAAGCACGATTCCGAGAGCCTGTCTGGCAGTATAGCCAACCAAGCACCGACTTTTACTCCCTTGCGCCGTGTTGAGACCCTGCGGAAAGCCGTTGCAACGGATGCGCTGCTGATCGAGTCCTCGTTGCAGTCTCCAACAGGACAGGAGGATACAGGTGCGTTGATATCAGCGCTACCAATGCCGTCAGACCAGGATGGCCGAATCCTCCTCTAAGCCCAGGCTGTTTATGTTTATGTTTTCTCTCGTTGTTTTTCGATCGCCGTTCTTTCCATTTTACTGACACCGGGTTGAAAACAATGTACGGATATGCAGCTGTCGCCCATATATGCACCTTTCTCTTCCCATCATGACAGCCAGTGAGAGATGTCAAATACTGACCAGTATATCTAGGCGAAGAACACAGCACATTGCTACCCGGTAGTTTTGGCGGCACGGAGCAGCCCATGAATAGTGCATTCTGCTTTATTTCATTCTGGTCTATGCTGGGTTGGAAAATGAACAGAAAACAAAAGAGTCTAGGAGTGAGAAAGGGCGCGAATCTATATCTGGTAGCGGTGTGCGCATGGGCGACGGCCTAAAAGTTCTCGATGAGGTTGTCAATCTGTTCCTCGGTAGGTGGGGTTGGCCGCCAGATGCTGTTGCTGGTTATGCCCATAGGAGAGCTCGAGACGCGGGCGGTAGTAGACATGTCTAGCTTGGCTTGAGAGAAAGGGCGAGGGGCGGTGTGTATGTGGTGAATGCGAAAAGTGCAGATGGAGTGAGGGTGTTGAGGTTGTCGGCGTGGCTAATGATGAATGTGCTGTTGCTGTGCCTGGAAGCCGTGCGACAATGGCGCTCCTTATATAACCGTCGACTTGTTCTAGCATGCCATTTACGCACCCCGGTCGGCAAGCCCAGCGCAAGAGCAGCATGTGCACACAAAGACAGAAACGCAGGCCTGGTCACAGCAAAGCAGCCAGCACATTCCATCAGCTGCGACACCAGCACAAAAGGAGACATGAGATGCACAAAGAGGAGCGCCAGTGCAGGATGTGCTTAGTGGGGACATCCCCCAAAAGAGATTGCCTCTGCCCAGCAAAGTCACCCTTCATTCTGCCATCGCCCTCGCTGTCCTGAGATGGGGGATGCTTTTGCCCGACAAACGCACTGGAAAGCCATGGCAGCCTTTTGTACTCACTGCAAAAATAGCGAGCAGATGGAAAGCAAGGAAAATCCAAGACATCGGCAGCCAGCTGCATGCGAAAGTGTGCGCTGGCACGCCCTTGGGCAGATTGTGGCGGGTGAAAGGGCAGGGTCAGAAAGGCCTAAAGAGGATAGACTGCACGCGCATGCTTGGCCAAATTGACACGCATGTGCCCAGCGCTTTGTATGTAGCGAAGTGGCGCCAGATATAGTTCAGAGTATACATTTAGAAAAAGGGTTCATTGCTGATCCTGTGCTTGCCGGCCCTGAAGGCAAAGGAACCAGAAGTGCTACTCCTTTGCTTGGCGGTCAGCGCGGACCCTGGAGACGGTCTCGATCTTGCAGGAGCAGAAGAGAGCTGTTTATATCATTCGTGCCGCTTGCAGCAAACTGGTGCCATGCTATTCCGCGGTGTAAGGCTGGCACAGATCAGGTATGGCTCACCACCACATACCTCAGCTAATCGGGCTGAGCCACAGCCACTGTTCGTAAACCGTACATCTGCGGCGCAGCTGTGCGCTGGTGCTGCGGTGGCGACCACTGCCAATACAGCACACAAACCCACAGCACCAGATGGGGTCAATCAGGAAGCCCCGTCCTCATATCGCCGAATATGTAGCGGCACAGGTAAAATGTGCTGCTCAGAAACCCACGAGGCGAACAATGCCTGCAAAAAGAGATGGTGGCGGCAGGGGCTTAGAACGCCCACCCACAGGGAGTGTGTCTTGGTATCCCTGCCAGCGAGATTGCTGATGCCAGAGCACAGCAGCAATGGCAGTACTGATGATGATGCCAATATATTATGACCAAAACGGGAGCGCGTTTCTGATTGGCTGGATCTGTAGGGTTTCACATGGAAATAGCGGGAAAGGCATTTCGGGACCGCATTGCTGTCCACACCGGCGCTAGCGCCAGCGCCAACGTCAACGCCAGCAGCGCCGCTGCTCTGTGCGCAGGGCAACGAAGGCAAACACACAACTAGGCACTTGCACGCTATTTTCTGCCGTGTACGCCATCCTGTGCCTTGGTTTCCCTCTCCCTCTCCCCTCCCCTTAGCTCCGCCATACTATATATCCCTTTTCCTCAGCGACACCACGTCCTATTAGAAAGCGAGTAAATGGCTCTTCCGCTGCTAGTTGACGCTGTTGATGACAAAGTTGCGCAAGGCGTTGCCTTTGAGGCTCGCGAGATAGCCGAAGGCATGGCCAGCGGCAATTCAACTTACATTCAGACATTTGTGGCAGAGTACGTCGACGACCTGGCCAGCACACTGCGCACCTTGCGTGCATGCCAAGGGGGTAGCGCAGCCGCTGTACAAAGGCTGACAACCACACTCGCATGGCGTGAAGCAAACAAGGTGTACCCGGCAAAGAAACAAGTAAGCAGTGGTGAGCTCTTTGTCGATAGTGACGGAATGGTCGTTGTCAAAACACGGCAAGCAGCGCTGATGGCAAACCCAGCATCCAAACAGAGAGGCCCGAGCTGTGTAGTACCACCTGGGAGCGCTAGCGGGTCGTGGAAGTCATATGCGCGTGCGATAGAGACATTGGAGGATGCTCGAGTGGCGCTAAAGTCAGCCTACATGTCATTCCGTATTATTGCCCAAGCGGCAGTGGTGGTCCCTCTCGAATCGGTATCGCTGTCAGAGATAAACACAAAGAGCATCTTGGACATCATCGACGTCGCAGAAGCCCACTACTCGAGTCTGGTAGGCCGAGTTTATATCACTGCTACATCGTCAGTCCTGCTTGAGCACGCACGCCAGTCGCTTTGGCCAGTATTTAGCCAGCTGGATCCAAAATACACGCGTAACATCACCTTCGTCAAAGCAGGCATGCTTCCAGCCACCCATACACGGCTAGAGGACTTTGTTGCCGATATCCGCAGTGGCTCTGGCATTCGGCAGCAGCAGGTCGGGTTTGAGGGTGCTCAGCAAGACCCAGGGCGTAGTTCCGGAAATGTGACGACGTTGGACGAATTTGTAAAGCAAACCTCGAGTCTACATAGTGGCCATACAGACACAGATGCGGATGACTTCCAGTCGCTATATTCGGATGCCAGAGATACGGGAGTCAGACTCGATGGCGCAGCAGGCAGTAGGCAGAGATGGGTACCGTCCGCAAAAACCAGCAACCGCAGTGGTGACGGAAGTGTGTGTAGCCTCGGAGGCTACTTGGACCAGATGCAATTTGGCAACAGAGCCAGCCAGCTGTCAATGACCACGCTAAACAAACTGCCGCCTACGGATCTGAAAGGCAGCTGCAGATACAAGGCAGGGGGCGTCGGCAGAGCCACGCAGGGCGCGGGAGCCACTCGTCGTGATACGCTGGCCGACAGCTCTCGTATTGGCGGCGGCACAAAGTATAACAGCAATAGCAGCGGTGGTGGCAGTGATGACAGCGAGTCCCGTCGCACGCTCGGATCTATAACGCCCATTCAGCTAGCCTCACTCCAAAGAGCCGTTCAGGGTGTGCAGCAGATGCTCGGGTCGATCAACGACAGCATCGTCAGCGCAGATTCGCGTGCAGCATTGGCCACAACGAGAAGCAAGCTGGCTCAGCAAACGGAAGTGCTAATGTCCACAGTGGCAGCACTGAGCTTCGGGGTGTCGATGATAGAGAGTCCTCCATCTGGCGTGTTCTCCGCATCCCAGAAGGCGTTCTACATAGCAAGCAGGGCCCAGGCACATGCGCGACCAGCAGGCGGTGGGAGTGCGTTTCAGAGCTTCATCCGCCAGCTTCTGGCTGTCCCAATGAGCATAATGTTTGGGAAGCCCGGGAGCACACTGAAGATCGTTCAGGCGCTAGCGAACAAGGCCATTCACATCGTCCTGCGGCGCATGAAGTCTCTTCCAACGATGCGCACGCTGCTGCTTCTAGCTATGAAACACATGCGTGTGTTTGCGATGGTTTTCTGGACAGGCGCTCTTTTGGTCTGGCAGGCTAACGCGGCGCTGATATGGCTTAACCTTACCGCTCAGTGGAAGCGAGGCGTGGCGTACTAAGTGCGCGCACATATAGCATTCCTTTCTGCCACCCCTCTCCT
The DNA here is from genome assembly GCA_025201845.1 of Martensiomyces pterosporus. NCBI lineage: Eukaryota > Fungi > Kickxellomycota > Kickxellomycetes > Kickxellales > Kickxellaceae > Martensiomyces > Martensiomyces pterosporus. The sequence goes on from MU603966.1 coordinate 103,788, forward strand.
TGCTCTCGAGCTCTTGCCTGTGTATTTTAATAAGTGATGTAACCCTACCTTTATTCCGCCAACGGCGCCAGTGCGTGCGGTAGTGCGTGACTATCAAACACAGACGCAGGCATCGGTAGACCTCCACCAAAAACACTGCGTCCATTTCCCTAGACTCGCGGTGGTTTCAACAAGTTACTCGGTCTGGGCAGCCAATGTCTTGTCAAGGGCCGGGAAGGTGCCTAGAAAGGGCCTGGAAGCGGGCGGCAGTGGCTTTAGGAAGCAGCCCTTCTCTGGGGCAAATAATGGCATTACAAATGCGAGGTGCGAGGTGGTGGTTCTACACCACCGAGTCCTCAAGCCCTCGCAGAATGGCAGGCGAAGGCAGCAGCAGGCAGCCTGCATGCTCCGTCAATAGGCAGCGCTCCACTTAGTAATTCGAAGCGCCCCCAATGGACGGCAATTTGTAATCAGGCGTACACTGCCAAAATAACCAGCTCTTGCTGACAGCTGGCCCATCCCCCCACGGGATATAAAGCGTAGGCCTTGTCTGATTTGACGGATCGAGAAGCTTATCCACCCGCCCTTCCATGGCATCGTAGAAACCCCCTCTCTCTTCTCGTACACTTGTTTGCCTTGTATTTTTCCTTTTCCTTTTGCAAAAGCTGGAATTTCTTGCCCCAAGCACGTCTTTTTCAGCACCAAGCACGCGCATACACACACCACCAGCAGCACCTACAACCACAAGCGCCGACCTGGCCTAGTCACTAGAAGCTTCCACGCCACCCTATCGCCAATACCGTCGCCCAGCATGTCCTCCATGCTTTCCGGAAACCAAATCGACATGGACGCAGCCACCGCAGTGCCCACCACCCCAGCCGAGAAGACCGCGGCACAGGCCACTGCGAGCAGCAAGTCCCACTTTAATGCCAGCCTTGACATAGCCCTCAATATCCTCAAGCAGCAGGAGGGCAGCAGGGCTGGCAGTGCTACCCCTGTGAACTGGTCGTCCGTTGACGTCGAGACTAGGTCTGTGGCTTCAACCACCGACGGCGCATCGTACTCTGCACCGGACGACCTGATCCTGGATGCAGCCAGGTTCGACGCCTCATCAGACTCCTCGCAGTTTAGCTTCTCCTCTGCCACAACGGCTGCTGCCATCGACGCAGCCATGCATACCAGCGTGGTCAAGGCCGTCAGGGAAGCCAAGGAGAACGTTGCGGTCGAGTGCCAGGTACGTGCCCGCATTCCCTACCCCGGTGGTCACTTCTACCTGCATCTATTCCACAACAACGAGGATGACAAGGAGCATCTGGCCATTGTGTTCGGCGACGACATTCGCAGCGCCTCGCTCGAGGCAGCGCGGGACGGCGAGACTGAGCTTGACCGCAGGATCCGTGGCGCCAGCACTGGCCCATCCAGGCATGTGATCGAGCAAGTGATCGCCCAAAGGCGGTTCCCCGCTGCCCGGAGTGCCTCCGAGCCCGCTGCGGCTTCTGCTACTGCTCTTGGCCCGAGCCACGGATTCGGCGGCTTCGATTCAGGCCCCGAGGATTCCTTTGATGCTGCACGGGTGCCTGTGGTTGACGCTCCTCTGGTGCGCATCCACTCCGAGTGCTTTACAGGCGAGACCGTATCCAGCGTGCGCTGTGATTGCGGGTACCAGCTTGCCGAGGCTATGCGTCTCATCCAGCAAGAGGGCCGCGGCGTGATTGTTTACTTGCGCCAGGAAGGCCGTGGGATCGGTCTTTTGGAGAAACTCAAGGCATACAACCTGCAAGACATGGGCCACGATACCGTCGATGCCAATCTCTTGCTCAACCACCCGGCAGATGCCCGTACCTACGGCTCTGCACGCGCCATCCTGGCTGACCTGGGAATCCCAAAGCTGCGCCTGCTGACAAACAACACGGATAAGATCCACCAGCTGCGCGGCCATTCGACGCATCTAGACATCGTCTGCCATGTTCCGATGTACCCGCGCTGGTGGGACGATGCTGTGGATGACGAGTCGCAGCTGTCTTATACACGGCACCTGGCTTTGAAGAAGGATGTCATGGCAGAGGCCGACCGCTACCTCAAAACAAAGGCCCAGCGCATGGGCCATATGCTGTCCCTAGATTCGCCGCATCTGGCCTTGTAAAACACGCCGCTTTTTATGTTCCTTTAGACATAACCTATTTTGATACTAGCGTCTTTCGTCTCCGTATTGCTTCCTTTTACAGCCAAGCCATTGGTTCTTAAGCTGCCTCTTCTGCCGCCCCTGTCTATTTTACTGTACTTGTTTTCAGCGTCTTTAAAACACGCCTTCGCAGCCCAGAGCATGTGGCCACACTCTTTCTTGCCCCAAAAGTAAATGAGCAGCAGGTGTGCGAATATACTCTAGGAGGCTTGTATCGCCGAAAAGCGTTTGCGGATGTATCGGCCTCGCAACACCCCAAACTCACCACCTAAACATCTATACGGCACGGATATGCCTGTTTGTCAGTACTTCCTTCAAGGAAAATGCAGCTTTGGAGATCGGTGTCGCAACGAGCACCCACGCAACCGGCCCTCAGCGTTCGGGCAGTCGTCGGCTCAGATGATTATGAATAAGGCGCGGGGTGGCGGCAGTGGAGGTGGTGGAGGAGGATTCGGTGCATTCGGTGGAGGACCAAGTGCGTTAGGTGGAGGATCCAGTGCGTTTGGTGGAGGGCCAGGTGCATTCGGCGGAGGATCCAGTGCGTTCGGTGGAGGATCCAGTGCAGTCGGCGGAGGGTCAAGTGCATTCGGCGGAGGATCCAGTGCGTTCGGTGGCGGCGCCTTTGTGCAAAAGACTGCTTTCAGCGCTCTAGCCTCAAACAACCTGAGCAGCAATGGTCCCGCTGTCAAAAATGGACCCGCCCAGCTAACCGAAGATATACTGAAAAAGCTGCTAACCGAGCGACCGCAGTGGGAGCTCAGTTCGTTTGGCCCTGTTGGTGGAGAGCCAAACATGATTTCGGGCACGGATATCTCTCCTGAAGAGGCCAGGGTCGAGTTTCTCTTAGCTCAAAGCACCGGCTCCATCGCTGCGTACCAGCAAAAGCACGCCCAGCTTTCTAATGACATGAGCCAGCGTGTTGGCTCCATCCTATCGAACCTCAGCCCTTTGGTCAAGCAGTGGAACGAACAAACAGCTGGCCGAGCGCACAATCCTGGTGCTGCTGCCACAAGCACCGGGTTTGGCCAAAACGCATCCCAGAGTTCCGCCTTTGGGCAGCAAGCAAAATCAGCCTTTGCGCAGGGCACTTCACATTCTGCCTTTGGCCAAGGTGCATTTGGGCAAAGCAGCGCGTCTGGACAAACCACACAGCCTGCGCCTGGGAACTCAGCAGCGCCGTCATATCAATCTGCCTTTGGACAGAGCTCGGTTCCTTCTGCATTCGGCCAAGCACCACCTAGCTCCCCGTTTGGTCAGCAAACCACAACCTCAGCCTTTGGACGGCAGCAGCAGCCAGCCACTGCATTTGGGAACGCAGGCAGCTCGGCATTTGGCAGCAATAGTGCATTTGGTGGTGGCAGCGCGTTTAGTAGTGGTAGCGGGTTTGGGAGTAGCGCACCTGCGTTTGGAGCCGGATCATCAGCCTTTGGCGCAGGTTCAGCATTTGGAACCTCTCCATCCACACAGCAGATATCGTTTGGCAGCACGCCTGAGGAAATAAAGGCAAGCACTGGGCCTTGGCGCGATCTTACGCCAGCCGAGATCAGCAAATACCAGGCACCTGAATTCACAATAGGCAGCATCCCCGAGGCGCCTCCGCCAGTTGAGTTCCGGTAGCTGTGCTTGGCCGTGATCTGCGCCCGGCTAATCCATTTTCTGGGCTCGATCAAGCCAAACGCTAAAAAAAAGGCACTTTTCAATAATAGGCGCAAGGAACGCATGCTGGATGCAAGCATACTTGCACTGCACCCTTTCTTCTTTTGAATGCTCATTTGCTTCCTCTCTATACTTAACGGCTCTGTAATACACACACGGTTATTTCTCATACTTGGTGTCAGTTGGTAGCATGCGGTTCTACACTGGAGACGAATCAGGGCTGGTTAAAGGTAGGTTGGGTTATTGAATGTTCAAGCACAAAACAAGAACGTGCAGGGGTCAGTAGCCAAAATGCTGAAAGAGCTGGCTGTAGTATGCCCACCAGCACTTCATGCAGGTTGAGCAAGCAACTCAAGCTCGCAGCTACCGCGTCGCCTACACAATATACTGATTCTCTCTTTCATTTTAACTGTCGTGGCTGATAGGCGTTGAGATCGACCCAAGGGTCTCGCTGCTTGAAGCAAAGGCACAGGCAGCTAAAAAGGCGAGAGCAGACGCCAAGGCCAAGGCAATCGCAAAGAAAGGGGAAAAAGTGACCATTGACGAGAACATCTTGGTTGGCGTGAAGGTATGGAACATCAACGGCGAGGTGAAGCGCGAGCTGTCCATTGACCAAATGTGCCAGTCGACATGGTCTTCTGGCGAGCAGGCGTTCGTTGTTGGTCGCAGGAATGGCGATGTAGATGTTGTCAGCAAAAACAGTGGTCTCTCGCTGTACAAGTTCAGCGAACCCGATTTCCTCAAGCCATTCAGCTTGAAGCACAACGGCAGGATAATCTCGGGTCGGCAGTACGTTGGGATTGGAGCCACAGACAGCCATTTTATTACGTGCACGAACATGGGGGAGGTGCGGTACCAGCCGTTCAGCCATAGCTTGGAAGGCGGAAGCGAGACAGCAGATTCGCTGCTCATGAAGCTTCCCATCGACGCATGCCGCATGCGGGTTCACGCGAAGCAGCCCAGCATATTCACGGTTGGTGGTCGCGAGCAAGAGCTCACGATCTGGGATGCCCGTAGCACGCAGGTTGCTGCAAAGAAGGGGTCGGCGTCAGAGTATACCAAGGCAGCTAGCGCGCCCATCTTCAAGTCGAAGAATGTGCCCAACGACAACCTCGATCTGCGTGTCCCTGTGTGGATAACTGACATCCAGTTCACGAATGACGACACAAGCAACCCAACCCTTGCAGTCTCTACAGGATACAAGCAGATCCGCCTGTACGATACAAAGGCCAACCAGCGGCCAGTGCAGGACTGGGAGATCAGCAAGCATCCGATCTACCACATCCACGCCTCGCACCTGAAGCCCGAGCTATTCTTCGCCGACAACATGGGCAACGTGCAGCAGATGGACATGCGTATGGGCAAGGTTATCGGTGGCTACAAGGGCATTGCAGGTGCTGTCAAGTCGATTGCGCTCAGCGAGGACGGAACAAAGATTGCAACTGCCGGCTTGGACAGGTTCCTTAGGGTTCACGAGACAGACGGAATGCGTAGGATGCTGCACCGGGCGTATGTCAAGCAGCGTGTATCGCACATTGTGTATGACTGGGAGCACAGGGATATCGACGATGAGGAGGTTGAGAGGCAAGAGGCCGAGGCGATCTGGGACAACATGGATACCATGGAAAAGACAGGCAAGAGCAAGAAGAGAAAGGCCAGCAACAGCCACTGAGCTCTCACTCGAGAGAACAAAGCAGTTACTTGGAGATGCAGTTTTTTTTTATTTAAACGAAAGAATTGAGGAAAGGAAAACAGCAGCAGCACCCAGCCGGTGCCAGTGGATGGATGTGTAGACAAAACACGCAAGAGGTTTAGTTTGCACTGTCGCCATTCTTCTCGCCAGTGACCTCACCGTCCGACTCGACGCCGGCATCGTCGTCCTTCTTTCTGCGTGCAGACTCGGCGGCATGGCGCTCAGCCACAGCATACGTCCTTGCTTGGAAGTGGGCAGCTGTGCCAAGGGCGGCGGAGCAGAGGAGACCAGAGATAAGGCGCGCCTCTTCCTCAGACAGGTGGGGGACAAGGCTGAGGATTGAGTCAAGGGCAGGGCTCAGTGGGAATCCAGGAGCATGCGCAGTAAAGGACCACGCATGCGTAGTGAGGATGTAGCCAACAGTGGCGAAGAATGAGAGCTTGACGTCGAGCGAAAACCCGTTGAACACCATGCTCGGCGTGCGGAAGCCCCAGCTGGCACGAGATATCTGCAAGAAGTCATCAATGATGCCGCCGCCGCTTCCCAGCACAGTGCCGACAAAGATCCACGCAATGAGCGACTCCGACACTGGCTGTCCCTTCATTGTCTTGCGCACGAGGTCTACGCCAGCAGCGGTCACGCCGTAGCCACGCAATAGACCATCGACGCTCGCGAGGAACACATCGCTGATGGGCGACGTCCTGCGTAAAAACCGGAACAGAATGTCGCCGGGCAAAATAGACATGGCGAGGTAGGCGCCCCCATAGACTGGGACCATGGTGTTGCTCTGAAGCCAGGGCTGGACACGGCCCAATGCCAGCGCAGTGAGGATGGCGCCGCCAAAGGAGAACGTCAGCATTGTGAACAGCTCCTGGAGAAGAGGGCGCCGGCCGTTGGCCTGCACAGACTTGCGCACCTCATAGGCGATGCGGATGGCGTGCAGCGTGGTGAAGATACCGATAGGGAGCAGGGCATCGCTGCCGTCACCGCTGCCGCCGACCCACTGCTTGTTCAGCAAGGACGGGTAGGCTTCAGCGAGCTTCTGTACCTGTGGGAAGCTCTCAAGAGCCGATACGGGGCCCTTCATTTCGCTATCTGCCATGCGCTCTGCTGCTGGTGTACGCTAAGTGGTGCTCTAGATAGGCTGGCAATACCGGCTGGATAGCAAGTAGTGGAAAAGGAGTAGTGGAAAAGGAGTGGCAGCTAATGGTGTTGCGAGGCAGGAGCAGAGGAGAGCAGAGCCTTGCCCAGCACCTGCTCTTTCGGAAGCGACCCTTGTCCCTTTTGGAAGCCAGCCAGCACAGCCGCCGCGCTCCTGTTTGCTCTAGCGCTGCCAGGCTTGTGCCGGTGCTGGCTGAGCGTGACCGCCTGGCCTTGTGATTGGGCAGCCGGCTTGCATGGGTCTATAGTGCTTGTGCTGCAGGATTTCCCCCTTCTGGCCAACCTGACCTCGCCTGGCTAGCTCTCGCTTCTTCCTTCTGCCTTCACTTCCTAGCTACAGCGACAGCACCAAACGACCTCCCTCCAGACGCACGCTCCATCCTACATCGACCTCCTGTATAAACAGCAGCAGCAACAGACAGCAGACAGCATACACAATGAGGCTTGTTGCTTACACCCTCTTTGCGCTCGGCGCCATGCATACAGCGTGCAGTGCGCTTGCAATTGGCGAGCAGGCCCGTCTCATGGTCCAAGAGGCCAGTGGTATCTTCTCCGGCCTCGAGGTCCTGTCCTCTGGGCGGTCTCTGCGCGAAGGCGAGGGCAAGAACAGGACCCTAAACGACATTATCCGCGACGTGAGCAACGAGGACGATCTCGTTGATATCGACTACGTCAACCTCGACCCCGAGCAGCCAAAGCGTAGCACCCCAGTACACATCAACGCCCTGGCCTATGTCAAGGACCCTATCGAAGCAGCAACAGCAAACATCAAGGTCAAGTACGGCTTCATCACGCTGCTCAACCGCAACTACGACCTGTGCGAGGAGCTCAAGACCAATCTCAACAGGACGTGCCCTGTCGACAAGGGCCCCATCGAAGTCCAGGTCGACGTGGACGTTCCTGGATTTGTGCCTCCTGTAAGTAGCGAAGTGTCCGAGTGTATGCATGCCTGCTGCTGCGGCTGCTCTGTTCTTGCTGCCACCACTGCTCTGCTAAATGCCCATATATATGTGTGTGTGCTTAACACCACGCTTGCGCCTCGCTTATGTAGGGATGGTTCCATCTCGAGGCTGTCGCATGGCGAAACGAGGATGAGAAGCAGATCGGCCACATCCTTGCCGACATCAGATTCTGACGCGTCCTGTTACCATTTAAGCGTGCACTTTGCACTGCAATTCCCGGCGCCAAACTCCACCTTGGGCGCTCTTTGCCCAGCCAACAATTTATTATTTTCACTCTAGACTTGCCCGTTTCTCTCCTGCTCTTTTTCAACGGCAGTTGTACGCTGTTGTAGCCAGTGTACCTTTATCGCAGTGTGATTGCCGCTCCCTAGAGTATCTATACTTTTTATGCTGCGTTCCTTTACTGTGTTTAATACATCCAGAGTCCACTCTGCAAAGTCTGCCATCAACTGGTGTATCACGTCGCTGCTCTGCGCTTGCTCTGGCGAGCATCGCTGGTGTTTTTCTCGTCATGGAACCCCAAGTTCCGCCAGTCGTCGCGATCCATCAGCTTCCTAAGTCCAAGTGAGCTCCATTGGTGGGCGTTGCAGTTAGCTGGGCCATGGTCGACAATGGCGTATCTAAAGAGCGGCTGCATCTGCGTGCGTTTTGCTGTCACGCCTATACTTACTTTTGCATCCGGCACTCCAGGTATTCCTTGGACATTGCCCTGCAGATCTTGCTGCTTCCCTGGTTTCCACTGAGGCACTCCAGGTACTTGGACATAAATTCCTTGCACTCGCCGCCATGATCCAAGGGGAAGCTGCCGCGGTCCGGCGGCGTCGGCTTGACATTAATCGTGGGTGGTCCTCCGAAACTCATGCTCCCTGAAGCCTAAAAAGCAGAACCAAAATCGTGTCGATTCAAGAGTCTACTGGAAATTGTATAAAGAAACAGCAAAGAGAGAGAAAAAAATACAAAATCCGCACACTGCCGCACCGCTGAGCAGATGCGATTTGTATGGCGATATCCACGCGAAAGAATATGGTACCATTTTCCGTTCTGCACAGACAGGTTAGAGGCAACAAGAGACAAAGCTGGCCTCGACCAATGCCACAGAAAAGACAAGGGACGGCTGGAAGGCCTGCAGAATACGAGCAGAGCTAGCACTGAGATGCGATGCCATAGCCAGCGGCAATTCTTTTGCTGATGCTGTCAGATTTTTGGCTGAAAAAGGGAGGAAAATGAGGGGCTACAGAGACGCAGGGTTATAGGCAGAATCTAGTGCTTGTGCTTCTTTTGCTTTGTCTTGGCACCGCTGCCAGCAGGGACGATGACCTGGTTATCGGCAGTCTGGATCTTGTTGGAGATCTTCTTGAATTTGGCAACAAAGAAGCCGTCCATGTTGTGTGCATGCGGGTAGAAGCGGCGGGTCAGCGAGAGCGAGCTGTGGAAGGTGTGTCCACGGAAGCGCGTGAAGCCAGGGCGGCCAAAGTCAAGGCCAGTCGAGACAAGCTTGATGTTGGGGCGCTTGCTCAGGGCATAGTTTACAACTGCCTCGTCCTCATCGACAGTGACCGAGCAGGTCGAGTAGACGATGTAGCCGCCTGTGGGCGAGTCTGCGTTGACCGAGTCAATTGCCGACAGAATCAGCTCCTTCTGCAGATGCGTCAGCATGCTGAAATCGTCCTGGCTCTTGTTGACCTTGACCGAAGCGTCCTTGGAGATAACGCCAGTTCCGCTGCAGGGCGCATCGAGCAGGACACGGTCAAACCCGCCCATGACCTTTGGGAACTCGCGGCCGTCGTAGTTGCACACAAGCGCGTTGCTGATGCCCAGCCGATGGATGTTGGCAACCAGGGCCTTCTCACGCTCCTTGTTGGCATCGTTAGCAACCACAAGACCAGTGTTCTTCATCAGCGCTGCACAGTATGTTGTCTTGCCACCGGGGGCAGCAGACATGTCCAGGACCTTTTCGTTCTCTTGGGGAGCGAGTGCCATCACTGGCAGGAAGGAGGATGCAGCCTGGATCATGTAGTGTCCAGCCATATACTCCGGCGTAGCACCAACAGGGACAGGCGAATCGTAAATAGTAAGGCCGACCTTGGTCCACTTGCCGATTGGGTCGAGGTTGACGCCACGGTTGATCAGGGCCTGCGCCAGATCACGTCGCCGGGTCTTGAGAGTGTTTGTGCGGATGGTGACTGGGCGAGACACCTCGTTGGCCTCAAAGAACTCCACGGCCTCGCTCACAGTGAACAGCTGCATCAGCTTATCCATCAGGAACTCGTTGTAGCCATAGTAGTGGCACATGTCTCTCTTGAGCTGGTCCATGTAGTCATTGCGCGACCGCTCGGAATCACGCAGCTCAACAAAGTTGTTGAGAACGCGGATGATCTCCTGGATGCGGAGCTGCACCTGTGCGAGATCAAGCGGAGCATCCTTCTCTTGTTCGATCTGCTCCTCCGTGGGGAGAGCAAACAGCTCCCGCTCACCCTCAACAACCTCGCCCGGTGCCTTCAGCTCCATCTCAGCAAGCTCCTCCTCTTCCTTGCGCATCGCGTCGAGCCTTCTTGAGCGCTTCTCCATGTCGCGGAATGTCACAGCCTCCTCATCGCCCTCCTCATCGCCCTCCTCATCTGTATCAAACTCGTCATACGACTCTATGCCACCATTGTCGCTATCTTCCTCGTCGTCGTCATCGCTAAGCAGAGACAAGGGCGCTTGGGTGACACCACCATCCGACTCCTCCTCGCTCTCGCCCTCAGCCTCCTCCTCGGCAAGCTCGCTGCCGCTATCAAATTCGCTCATCGACTCATTGTCATCCTCATCGTCCGACTCCATGGGTGCATTGTCCCAGCCGTCATCGGCTGCGCCGTCGAAAGAGATAGCAGCAGGAGAGCCATCCTCGTCGCTGTCATCATCCTCGCTCTCCGGGTCGGCGATCTTGGCCCTCTTCGACTTGGCTGCGGGCTTCTCTTGCTTCGCCTGGCGCTTGCTGCCAGTGCTCGCCTTGGCAGAGGCTGGCTCCCGGCCACTGCGCTTGTTTGCTGCGTTCTTGGCCCTGTTGGCCTCTTGCTTGCGTGTGCGAACAGCCTCGTGCTTCAGCTGGTCATGCAGCGTCTTGGTCACCTTTCCTGTGGCTTTCTCCTTCTCCAGCGAAAGAGGAGCGTCTTGCTTGTTCTTTGCACGGCGACCCATTTCAGCGAATCAGCAATAAATAAGGAGACAGACGGAAGAGAAAATAAAGCGCCTGGCCAAAAGTGAAGAGACCGCGAGCGCAGAAAAGCTGGCTGTGCTGTTGGCTGCCAGCAGCACTCCCACTGTGAATTTTTTTTTCTGGCCCTTACTTTTTCGCTCGGTCCTGATCGGAGAATTGATCGCAGCTGAGCGTAATCCAGGTCAGCAGATCAACGCGATGTGATGGGGGTATTATTTGTGAGCAAAGGAGATAAAAGCAGAAATCAAACAAGGGGAGAAGGGAGGCGGCGGCTCGGATGTCTAGGCAGAGGACAGAGTCTTTGTGATGACTGACCGGCCGTCGTCGACAGAGAACATCTGCTGGGTGAACAGCGGGGATGTGTAGAACGACGAGCAGTCGTTGACGCCAAACGACGACGCCTGTGACTCGAACTCGGGCTTGGATATCTCCACGGACTCGGGGATGTTTCCGTTGTACTTTAGCGAGTAGAACGTAAGGCGCTCCTGGACAAGCTTTCCCAGGAGATAGTAGAGCAGCTCAAAGTGGTCGCGGCGAGCGTAGAGGTACTTGTTGAACTTTCTGCGAAGAGAGCGCATGACCGAGAGCTTTTGCGCAGTGATGAATCCCTCAAGAGCAACGCGGATGGCCACCTCGACATCGTCGTTGCGCACATAGTCGCGAAGGTGCATGCGGGCATGTGCTTCGGCAAGACGGACCATCGACTCAATATGGCGGACGGTGATCGGCACGCTGCCGGTTGCGAGCGACTCGCGGCGGAGCTCGGCGTACAGGTGAGCGACCTTGTCAGAGTAGCGGTCCGACATGCGCGGCTGAACGTTCTCGCGGGCGTACATGATGTACTTGCGCAAGAGATCCTGTGGGATGACGTCCTGGGCCAGTGCCTGTGAGACTGCATCCTCGCTCCGAGGCTCTTGTGAGGCACCCAGCGATGCCTGGTAAAGCGGGTGGGAGCGCGAGTGGCTCTGGACAACAAAGCGGCCAAGCATCTCATCCTTCACCGGGTCGACCTCGTCGCGCACAACACACAGCACATCAAAGCGCGAGATGATGGGCTCGGTGAGCTCGACGTTCTGCGAGAATGGCAGCGCAGGGCGGTAGCGGCCGCCGATGGGGTTGGCAGCGGCCATGACTGAGCAGCGGGCCTGGAGTGTGGTGACGATGCCGGCCTTTGAAATAGAGATGCTCTGCTGCTCCATGGCCTCGTGAATCGACGTGCGGTCGGCGTCGTTCATCTTGTCAAACTCGTCGATCAGGCAAACGCCGCGGTCAGCCAGAACAAGCGCGCCACCCTCAAGAGTCCACTCGCGAGTGACTGGGTCCTTGCGCACGCTCGCTGTAAGGCCAACAGCACTGGCACCCTGGCCAGTAGTAAACACTGCGCGGTGCGCAGTGCCTTCGACATACTTGAGGAACTGCGACTTTGCTGTGCCCGGGTCGCCAAGAAGAAGCACATTGATGTCTCCACGCGTGCGCAGCTTTCCGCCAATGTCCTTTGGGACTCCGCCAAACAGCGCCAGCGCCAGAGCCGTCTTGATCTGCTCATGGCCGTAGATGGACGGTGCAATCGACCTGACAATGCGCTTGCCAATGTTGTCGTCTCTGGCCAGACCGCGAATAGCGCGCTTGTCTTCCTCAGTGAGACGCACTGCCGCAAACTCATCGGCACGCTTGGAGACGTGGTTCGCTTCAATGACAGTGCTAAAGACAGGGAATCCTTGGCGATTGTTCAGGGAGACGTCCAGCGTGTGAGCATACACGCCAGTGACCTCGATTTCCTCGCCTGGCTTGGCGCAGTCAATGAGGTCCCACAGCAGAATGACCTCGCGGTGGCGGGGCAGGCGGCCTGGAGGGACAGAGCCCGGCGTCTCCTGCAGCGTCAGCCTTTGGTAGTTTCTGTACACGGTCTGCTCCGAGTTGAGAGTGAACGGGCCGCGCGACTGGCAGTTGACGCACATGTTGATCTTGATCTCCGACTGCGCGTCCTGGTAGAACGGGCCAAGCACAGCGCCGCACTTGCCGCAGTCAAACTTTATGTACTTGAGCTGGGGGAAGACGCCTGTGCGCCTGCTCACAACTCCGCTGACACGCACCAGGCAGTTCAGCTGCGACTGGCGCAGATCGCGGAGGGAGCAAGTGGTGGGGAGCTCGGCAATGCGAACGTGAATCTCGGACCGGATACGAGCATAGTCCGGGAACATGGTAAGCACTGCATCCATGGCGACATCGTCCATGATCGAAAGCATCTCGCGGGGCGCATTGGCCAGAAAGTACGCCAGGAGCGGCCGAGACCGGGCCAGATGGGAGTAGGTCACCTCGAGGCTCTCTGCGTTGGCTGCTCCGAGCTGTCTGATGCGCTCGCCATATACGGACGCGCCCTTCTCGTCGACGTATGAGAGAAGGAAGTGGCGGAACTCGCGAGCGATGGTTTGACGGGGCCCAGCTTCGCTGACCCAGGCCGCGACAGACCTGCCCTTCATGTCCTTGAGGTCGTCGAGCGTAAGCGCGCGCTCCTCATCGGCGACGTCCAGTGCCATGTCGAGCAAGTGCGCATGCTTGCTCTCAAGACCGCCAGCGCCACGGCGCCCACGCCCACTGCGGCCAAACCTGGCATCCTCCTCATCCTCAAAGTCCTGCATGAATGCCAGTGGGATGCGCGACTTGGGCTCGCCACGCCCCTCTTCAAAGTCGCGCCGCCTCAAGCGCGCCTCAACGCGGGCGCGCTCAGACGGGTCCATCGATGCAAACTCGGTCTCATCCAGCATATCCTCGTCGTATCTGTCGAGCTTTTCGTTGAAACGATAGTCACGGTCCATGTTAGGCCCAAACAGGTCCTCCCCCTCGTCGTCCTCATCCTCCTGCTCGAGAGCCAGCAGCTCGCCCTCGTGCTGGAGCTCGTCGGCCAGCTCCACGTCCTCAAGGCGGTCAGGTAGGTCATCATCCAGCTCTTCATCCTCGTCGTCTGCTGGCGTGAACCCAGGGAATGGGGAGAATGGAGGGGGGCTTGAGGGAGGAAGAGTTGGGTCAGCCATGCGGACCGGAGAGCTCGATCCAAAGATCATGCCACCTCCAGGCGTGGCAGGAAAGCTCACGTCGTCCTCATCGTCCGAGAGTGCCCCTGCTTGGCGCTTGCGGTTGTGTGAGTTGCTCTATAGGTGTGCTGAAGGCGCTTGTTAGTAGCGCTGTTGGGGGCAGCAGTGCGGAAGCCATTGGCACAGACGGAGCAGCCTAGCTGCGGCAGTGCTTGCTTACCATTACTACTTTATATGGATGTCAGAGTCAGCGGCGAGTGCGTAAGGCCACGCTACGGTTGTTTGGATGGCAGGAGCAAATGGGTGTCTCGCTAAAAGGGAGAGTGAATGGAGGAGAATCGCTGCCGCAAATTTTGAGGGGTAGCGAGTGCTTGCACCAGTTGCAAAAGTGGTAAAAGACGCCAAAGGTGAAGAGAGCGGGAAAGAGAAGGGAAGAGCAGAAAAGCGGCTGCCGAGGCAGGAACGATATGACAATATAAAAAAAAGCAGGCTGTTTACCGTTTGTTGGCCATTTGGGAGCGATTTAATCCTTGTTTACGCTAAACGTGTCCAGCCAATGAGCTGCTTGACGCCTTGATCAGCACAAAAGAACCCCATGGCGGCACGCCCTGTGCCAGCAGGAGCAGAGGATTGGGCAGCTTTGGTGTATTAAGTAGACTAATAAAGAGAGGAGCGAGTGAAGACGGAAATGCAAAAAAAAATAAAGTAGGGCGCAGGAAAGTGGAAACGCCGGCGGTAGAGCGAGCGGGAGATGCTATCAAAGGCCAGACGGGGCGGCTAGACATGCCCAAACACAGTCTTTCTCTTGTTCGCGCTCTTGAATGCCTTCTGCTGGTGGATGTGCTGCTCGCACAGAAAGCGGCCGTTGAGGTTGTAGTAGACGTTGCGCAGCGGCTGCCCACACTCGTAGCATGCAAAGCACCCGGGGTGGAAGCGGCCCTCGTACACCTGCGCGCACGGTCCCTCGATGGGCTCCTGGCACGCAACGCACAGAGAGCCATTCAGCTTGTGGTAGTCGTACTTGCAGTAGGGCATCTGCTCAAAGACATAGAACGACTTGTCCGGGAACGACTTGTGGCATTTCTGGCAGGTGAAGCAGCGGCGATGCCACCACGAGTCCAGCGCCTGAACCGAATCCTTGGACGAGCCGCACGGCAGAGAGCACGCCTTGCATGTTGGCCCAAGCTGCTGTCTATAGTCCTTCAAGCAGTAGACTCGTCCATGGCATTCAACGCCCTGAACAGACGCTGGCAGATCGCCAGATCCTGCCTCGGAGGATTTGACGATGGAGCCACTCGCTGTGCTGATGCCCGCCCCACACGACGCGCAATGCTGCTGGGGCCTGGATGACGCATGGACAGGCTTGCTGTGATCTGCGTTCTTGATCTGGCTCTGGCTCTGGCCCTGGCTCTGAGCACTGACCGATCTGTGGCGGTCACACACATAGCGAATGCCATCCGGCTCGCCCTCAGCCACTAGCGCATGGAAGCTTGCTGGGTGGTTAGGATCCAAAAGCCTATCACAGTCGGAGCAGCGAAAGCACATGCGGTGGAACACATGGCTGCCCACGCATGCTGGGTTGCTGTTGCCTATCCGGCCTCGGCATGCGAAGCAGGATGTGCCGCCCGACAGTGTGCTGCTGGTGCTCGCCGTGCTGACGCTGCTGTTCAGTCGAGCCTTGCGAGCGCCGTTCAAAAATGCAGCGTCGTTGCTTGGGGACGTGGGCGAGTGGCGGAAGCTGTTGGAGCTGACAACGCTTTCACGGTCGGACTCTGTGCGCATCTCGACGTTCAAGGCCTGCATCTCACCCATCAGATCGTCCAGCAGCGAGTCAAGCTTGGCGGTCTTGCCACCCTTTGTTGACCCTGCCGAGGCGGGGCCGCCGTTCCTGCCTTTACTCGGGGCACGGAAAGCAGGTGTACCACGCCCGCCCATGAGCTGCGTGTTAAGCCTGGGCAGGGGAATCGGCGAGGGCTTGCGTTGCTGCTGTTGCCCCCGGCTCAGCGACTGGCCTGCACTGGTAGAGCCATAGACTGGTTGTGGCGACGAGGGCACTGGGAGCTGTGGGCGGGGCTCGTATGGAGAGCCCATGGTGATGCTTGATGCGTCGCTGCTTGGAGAGGGAGGGATGAGGGAGGAGAGCATATCGAGAGTGGTTTGCGCGGAGGAAGCCCCAAGCGGCATTTTTGTTGACGAATTAGGTGTGGATGAAGAGGTACCGGTGTTGGAGCGAGGAGATTTGTGTGCAGCAGTCGGAGAGAGAGGAGAGGCAGCAGGACTGCTTGGCTTGGCCGAGTGGTTGCGGGATGATATACGAATCTGTGCATCCACGCTGGATGAAGCTAGCTTGATGTGCGTGCCGTCGCCCTTGCCTCTGTCTTCCAACTTTCCAGCTGGCGCCGCCGTTGTTGTTGTCGTGCCTGGAACAATTGCGTTGCCGCTGCGCTTGGGTTTTGTTTGGGCCTTCGCAATCGTGCCAGCAGCTGGGCTGTCACCACGGCTAGTAGATGGGTGTGCATGCAGGGTATTGTCCATGCTCGTCTGAAGGTGGCTTTTCGTTGTGTTCAATGTGCCGTTGCTGCTGCTGGCACTGCTGCTGCTGCCCTTGCTTTTGTGCCACGGGGCAGAGGGTGAGGAGCTGGAGGCAGAGGCAGCCGCTGCTGCTGCTGTGCTGCCTCTGCCCATGGCTGAGTTTATTGTTGCTGCGCTGCCAGTAGTAGTTGGTGCAGTAATGCCGTCAGTTGCCATCCTGTCTGCAAGCCTTTGCAGCAAGTCGCTCGACGAGCTTCTGTTGTATGCTCCCAAGGCCGGTGCAGCTGCTGTTGCCGGTGCAGCCGGTGTCTGAGTCGGAATGCCTCTGCTAGAGCCGCTGTTGCCTGGGCGGTCGTGACTGGAGTCAGGCTTGCTAACTGGCAGCACGCCAAGTAGCTGCTCCCGCGCTTCTTCCAGCCTTGACGAGTTGTCACGACCGCTCTCCTGCTCAGGCAATGGCTGTCTGCTGCTGTGGCTGCTCTGCGGGCCACTGCTGCTACCACCTCCCTGCTTCGAGGAGTTCAGCGGATTGATATCGCTCATATATGCGTCGATGCTGGCGTTGCTCTCGTTGCCGATGCGATCTGTGTGCGGGCGATTTGGGGAGGGGCCGTCTCTGTAGAAGCTGCCGTTGTCCAAGCCGCTGTCGTGGTTGGCTGACCCAGGCAGAATATCGGAAAAATCAAAATCGTCAGCTGCATCTGGATCCTCAGCAAGAAAGCTCAGAGATGGTTTGTACGCGTCGGGGAATGCTCTGCTCTCGATGGCTTTGCGGTCACCAGAATCGGCGACATCAAAGAACGTGCTCAAGCCGCGAGATTTAAAGTCCTTTGGGAAGGAGGGCACGGGCGGCTGTTCGGGGCATTGGTGCTGGCCGATCAGTCGGATGTGGACGTCCTGGTTGCACTGTGCGCACTTCATCGTTGGGATGACAGTGCTGTCTCGTATGCTCCGATCTAGCATGGATGACATTTAATGCAGCGAGAGTTTGTGTATGTGTGCGTCTTAGAGCGGCCTGTACGTGTGCGAGTGTGTGCGAGTGTGTGCGAGTGTGTGCGAGTGTGTGCGAGTGTGTGCGTGTGCAGCAAGGGAGCGATATAGTGCGAGATAAGAGCAGGAGGAATAGTATTGCGGAGGGAGAAAGAGAACGAGTCAGGGCAAAGATAGTGCCCAAGCGAGCCACGGGAGAGTTGCCGTAGATGATATCTGCGTCTCAGCCCAGAAGAGAGCAGGAAGCTGCAAGGATTTTTCCTGATGGTCAATAGCCGTGCTCAGACGGGAAACCGCTTGGAGTGAATGCGAGGTGGCTGGATTGTCCCGAGCGTTTGTATTGTTGGCCACGCTTTCATGCGACTCTGAAGCCGTCGGTGCTGCTGGCCTTTTTTATCCAGCTGCTGCCCAATAGCGTTGTGGTGAGTAAAAAAAAAAAAATAGAAAGCAAAGGCGAGGATTCAAGAGCACAAAGAAATTGTGCGGAAAGGCAACAGACAGCAGGCTGCCTGGATGGGACAAGATGAGCTGAGGAGTCCGAGGTGAGATACGATGAAGAGCGTGTGCGTGTGCGCAGTGCTTGCGTATGAGGCGGACCTTTGCTGGGTGCTGGCCTTGGGGCTGTTTGGTACGGGCAGTAAACCCAGTAGCGCCTTTACAGAATGGCTGAGGAGGAGAGTGGAAGTGTGGGCTGGTGGTGGTGGTGGTGGTGGAGAAACTGGCAACTTGGTAGTAGCAGTATGTTTGCAACTAGATATGCAGTAAGCCGAGCAAAGAAAGGCTACTATGAAGAGTGAGCGTCCGGCGCTGGCAAAATGAGTAGACGATGCCGCCGTGTATGCGACGTAGCTGCTGGCCTGTATTCGCGCGCAAGAATAAATAATGCCTAGTAGTACAGAGGTAATAATAACAAGTGGAGGCAGCAGCAGGCAGAGCGGAAATGTCTGGAAAGGACAGAAGGGTGCCAGCGGCCTCAGACGCTCCATCTCCCGCTTTTGTGGTTTGCGTGCAGTTCTGAATTGACTGATGCGCCTTTCTGTCCATCCCCTGTTTGTTTTCGTTCGTTGAGCGTAAACAAGCGCAAGCAGGCAGCTCAGTGTGCCTTCCCCCACGCCTCCGTGCTTGATGTTCGCCGGGCGCGGGGAGGTGCGTGCGGGGGGGGGGTTGGAGCAGCATAAAAACAGGAGCAGTGTCGATCCCAGCATGTAGAGGCTACAGCCATTGCTGGTGCCCTTGCTGTCCGAGCAAGGGGAGATTAGCGCTGGATGCGTAGCCTCCCCACATAGCTTGCTGGGTCATCCACTAGCTGCGCTGTGTCGACAGGCAGTCAGTCTTTTGTGGCAGGCTTGCAACCACAACGAGGCCCACGTCTCTTCTTCCTCTCTGCCTACGCATGGCGGCACCCACACCGCATTAGGCACCCATTCCAGAAAAGCCAGAACGTGCTGCCTGCGTGTGCTGTGCTCGCTCACAATGCCGCCGCGCCGTGCAAATTAAAGTTCCTACACGCTTATGCCTCTGCCGCATCCGCGTGGTGCTGCAGTGCATGCACAAGTGCATACATGTCGGGTGTGTGAATCCGTGTGCTTTGCACATGCGTCAGAGCTGCTGAGACATGATGTCAGCCTGACTGAGCGGCCCCTCCTTCGCTCAATGGCTGCTCGCCATCTAGCATAACCCATACCAAAGAAAAGAAGGAATCACAAAACGCCGCTTTGGCTTTTCTCCATCACATTAAAAATAGCCTGCAGCCGTGCCACTAGGCTGCTGTCTATATATAAGTGCGGAGCCACTGCTCTCAAAGAACCTGGCACACGCGGCGAACGAAAAAAAACTGCAGCAAATATAATATTTCCCCTGAATATGTAGCGCGATATCTCATTCGCGTGTGCCTGGACCTTTGCTGGCCAGCCAGTCACCGGATGCGAGCCTTTGTCTCCAGGAACTCCTTGGCTTCATTGATCTTCGTGGCGAGATACGGCGAACCGCCACGATCCGGGTGGTTGAGCAGCATGATTGTGCGGTGCGCCTTCTTGACCTTATCCTTTGTAAGCGAGCTCTCCCTACAGCCATCGTTGGCATTTAGCAGCACCAATGCCGCACATGTTATCAGGCAGGATATAGGAATGGGTGCACGCATGCCTTTCGGGGAAGGCGGGCGGTAGAGGCAGTAGAAAAGCCGCCAGCCAGGTTTATACGCGTTTTGTCAGACCGACACTTACTTCAGGCCAAGAATCTGCGCTGCCTCGCGCTTGCTCATCTTTGGATCGAACCCTCCTTTCAAGAACTGCTTTGGCACAGGCGTAACGCCCTTAAGCACCGGTCCGGCAGACCTTCCCTTGGAGATGGCCTTGAGTGCTATGCCGCATGCGGCTGCCCCAGCTACGCCAAGTCCAAGAAGAACAGGTGTGCTCATTGCTTGCCCGCTCGATTGCGAGTGTCCGGCTGCCGAAGCTGAGGAATCCACGGTTAAAACAATGCGAGGCGAAAGACAAGCCTCGCCAGTATCGATTGCGAGTGTCCGGCTGCCGAAGCTGAGGAATCCACGGTTAAAACAATGCGAGGCGAAAGACAAGCCTCGCCAGTATGAAGATTAGATAAAGGGGCAAAAGGCAAGAACACGGCAAATTCAAGCCGAAAAGATATTGCGAATGCGAGAAGTAGTGAGCAAAAAAAGCGTCTTACTGGAATCGCGCTACTGCCTCCGCCTGATACGCCGTGCTCTGCTGCTTTGGCCATTAGCTGCCCGCGGATCGATGAGCCGCAAGCCGCAAGCCGCAAGCCTTGGGCGAGTCGCTTCTTTGCGTGCCCGTGGATGCAGTGTGGAGCAAGGAGCCGTGCTGCCTGGCCCCCTTTGCTGCTTTGCTGCTTTGCTTCCCTTGTTATTTGCTTCCCTTGTTATTTGCTTCCCTTGTTATTTGCTTCCAGTCGAGCACGCTAAATGAGCTAGATGGGAAAAGGAAGGAAGCGTCGGCTGGCGTCGTCGGATAGCAGCAGCATCCAGGGCCCCAAGCGAGCAAAAGCAGACAGCCATGGCGATGGCGACGCGACGTTTACAACTTCGCAAGGCCAGGTGCTGCCAGCCAAGCTGAAAAAGTACTGGGCCCAAAGATTCAGATACTTCTGGAGGTTTGACGAAGGGATCCAGATCGATGAGGAGGGCTGGTACTCGGTTACGCCTGAGGCGATCGCCGAAAGCACGGCAGAACGCATTGCCCAGCTACACAACAGCAAGAAAGGGGAGCGAGATTACGGACGGCTATGTGTGGTTGACGCGTTCTGCGGGGTCGGCGGGAACACAATAAAGTTTGCAGAGTGGTGCGAGCATGTAATTGCCATTGAGATCGATCCAGCGAGGCTGGAGAAGGCGCGACATAACGCCAGGGTGTACGGCGTAGATGACCGCATCGAGTTCATTCTAGGCGACTTTTACCAACTCGCTCCCCACTTGAAGGCAGACGTTGTTTTTATGAGTCCACCGTGGGGCGGCCCCGAGTATCTATGCGCTGACACTTTTGACATGGACCAAATGCCGTTCCATACAGGACAGGAGTGGCTGGACCGAGCGAGGCTGGTATCCGACAACATTGTATACTACATGCCTAGAAACTGCGATCCAGCCCAGCTGGCCCAGCTGTTCCCGGGAGCACCATGCGACATCGAAATGAACATGTTTGGCGGGGTTCTCAAGGCCGTTACTGTCTACTACAGCCAGCTGGCACTATACGGCAGCAGCAATCCGCGTGCATTTGGCTGCGACTAACGAAAAGCGAGCAGCACAAAGCGTATCGGTTGTGCTTGCCGCGCATCCCTCACGTGGAGCTGCCCACAAGACTATCTGCTGCACAGTAGCTGTTATTCTCGCAAGCGGGCTTTTCCTGGCAAGCCGCGTGGCCAGCGCCTCTTGAGTACGCTTTTTAGCTGTCAATTCTGTTTTTGCAAGATCTTAGAAGAGATCCATAGAGATCCATATTCTCCTCGCACTGGAGGAACGCGACAGCAAGCGATAAACAGACCATGCCATCCACCGATGAGCTGTATTTTATGCGCGCACTGGAGAGGTGCGAGAAGCAGCTGTCTGCGGGGTTCACAGACCCCTTGGACTCGGCGCAGGTGCGGAGACTGGCCAACATCGAGCATTTGCTCTCTGAATATGGCAGGCGCGACGGCAGCTCAAGAAATGGCAAATGCCAGAGCCGAGTTGACAGCGTAAAGAAAGGGGCACAGCCATGGATAGAAAAGAGGGATGCACTCGTAGAGTCCCTACGCACCATCCATGCGCTGAAGCCAAACGCAGACGAGACAGCAGACACAGGCGGGAAGGATGCATCGCCTGTGTCTGCATCCAATGCCGAGGTCAAAGGCAATGCTGAATCACAAAACGCCGAGGACAGCAGCAGCAGCAGCAGCAGCAGTGTAGTCGCAGACAGCAGACCAGCTGAGCCAGCACCAGCAGTGCAGGCGCCCACAGGCACAAATGCAGATGCGGACCAGAGCCAGACAGAGAACAAACGAGGCGATCCAAAACCAAAGGCAGCGGAAGAGCCCAAGTCTACCAGAAAGGAGCGGTCTGGCTTCGCTGAGAAAAGGCAGGGTAGGCACCACAAATGCCTGCACTTGGGTGTTTTGTTGTTGCAGCATTCATGCCAAAAGAAATCGCTCGTGGGCGGCGGTGGCTAGGTGTAGTATGTGGCCAGCCATCCGCTCGCAGGCGACAGCACTAAATGCTAACCTCTATGGATATAATGGTGCTTGGCGTCTGTTTTCTTTTTAGAACTCTTTGGCGAGATGGAGGGTCTGCGGCGCCGGGGGTAAGTTGGAAGCGACTAGCAGCCTGCTACTGTTTACGCAAATCACAGGCGGTGCAATTAATTTTGCAGACACAGCGCAACTGCGCTTGCACATCCACCTACCCACCCGCACATCGGGTGCCTGGTGTGGCTATCGATCTGTCTTGGTCCTGGCTATGCCCAGGGCATTGCTATAGCCGTGTGCATGCCCTACGCACCCAGTTCATAACGGCATTCTGTGCCTATAATGGCTGGCGGTCTGCTCAAACACCGCTCTGACTGTGCCTGCTGCTTTTTCTTGTGGCTTCAACCAAGTGTAGAGTGGTGCCCGACACTGTGGAGGGGGTGGAGCGGCTATTAAAGTCGCAGCGAGCGACTCAGGAGGACTTGACATCGGACCTGGTCACGATGGCGTCAATGCTCAAGAAGAACAGCATGGCGTTTGGGGACATTGCTGAGAAGGACAAGGCGATAGTTGAGGAAACAGCAGAGGCGCTGAGCAGCAACCTGGCAAACATCGGCAAGCAAGGAGGCCGCCTAAACAAGTACCGAAAGCAGGCGTGGGGCACAACTGGAATGACCTGGCTGGCTGTGCTGGTGGTTGTTTGCGTGTTCTTCATCCTGGTGCTCTTTATGCGCATTGCGCCAAAGAGGTACTGAAGAAAGAGCGCTTTCACGCACTCTGCCCAAAAGATGCACCACGGCTTGTTCTTGGATGCACAGGGGGCCTGGTGCGCCTAACGGCAGCATGCCGTTAGTTTCAATGAGGGGGTTTTTTTTTCGTTGGATTGTTGCTGCGATTCAAAATAGCATGGACTTGTGTCTTGAGGACCCATGGAACAACCGAGTGGCCAATCGAATTGGCGTGAATTGAACCGAATCGAACAGTCTTTGCATTGTATGTCAGATAGAGAGCGCAGCGGCGCCCTTTGCGCGGGGTTGGCAATAAGGAAGCGAGCCTGGCTGTTGCTGGAGCGGCGGTTTCGCCTTGGGCACATGGAGGCACGCCAAACAGCAGGGGCGCTCAAGCAGCACGGCAGCAACAATGTAGGCGGGGCTGAGAGGAGCTGGGCTGGGCTGGTGCCAGAAGAGCAGTTGAGCATGCATTTCCACGGCCTGTCTTCACCCGCTAGGTTTGCCTGAACGCAGCGAGCAGCTCTGGAAAGGAGCGCAGGCAGCGAGCGGCATCCCTGGAATGCGCAATGTGCAATATGCAGCGCGCATCAATGCAGCGCCAGGGATTTGTCCCTTGCCCCGCCCAGCGTGCCTCAACAAAGGCAGGCAGACGGAAAGCAGTTTGCAGGTGGGATAAGCCGCTCAGCACACCCCCATCCTCCCTCGTGGTGGTTGGATTCGCATTCTACGCGCCCTTCTGCGGCACAGTGCTGAGGCAGCGATTCCGTCCCGTCCCCAGTCACCCGCCCGTCCATTCTGCCCCGGCTGGGCTAGGCCAAGCCAAGGCGAGCCAAGGCAAGAGGGCTTGGGAGCCACAGCCTTGCATGCCATGGGGCGGGGTGTCTGGCATGGAGCGGCATATGCGCTGGCTGGCTGGCCTGAGAATGGATGGAGCGGGCGTCCCAAGCACAGTCAGTAGCCTCGCCTCATTCGGGCCAGCCGAGAGTCTGACAATCCCAAGCCAATCGAATCAATCAGCTGCTTGACTTGGGAGGGGGCTGCTCTGCATCCCGCTTTGCCCGCCTGCTATTTCCCTATCGTTCGCACGGAGCGCGCTTGCTGCCTGCCACTGCATTTGCCTCTTGGAGCACCCCACCTGGTGTCCCTCTCCACAAGCACATCCGCTGCTGCTGCTTCTGCCTCTGCTGCTTTTGCTCGCCCTCTTCTTTATTCCCTCAGCGCCGCCCTTGCTCCTCCTCCTCCACCCCTGTACTTTTCACTCGCACTCCCGCCCCTTTCTGTTACTCGTGTTTGCACTTGATTCGCCTCCTGCACCACAGGCCGCACTAATTCTTGCTTCGGCATTCTTCACTTCTGGCGTATGTGCTGTCTGGATGGCAGCGCTATTCGATAACAACAGCAGCACCAGCAGCAGCACCAGCGCCAACTGAAGGCAGCACAGGCAGCAAGAGCAGAACACCGGGCTGCTCCCGCCATCGCCGCTATCCATAGCAGCTTTAAACAGAAATAGATACGGGCATACTCGTAGGCCTCCGCTTACGGCAGCCACCGCGCAAGGGCGCTCGTCGCACAGCAAGCAGAGCGGCCTTTCCAGCTACTCGCTCATATACGCATATAGCACCTGAGGCACCCGCTCCAAGGACAGGCAAATTTGTAAGCATACACTCAGGCTATGAGCGCGATAATGCCAGCCTGCCAGCCAACGCGTGCTGAATGGCAGCGCTTGGCACAACCGGCGCTGCTTATTTCGCCATTATGTTTGTCAGGCAGACGCTGCTTCTTGAAAAAAAAAAAGGCGCTTGTGTGTGCTGCTTGTGCAAAAGTGCCGTGCGCTGAAGCAGACGGCTCTGGCAGCGGCGCCAGCGGTGATATCCCTGGGTGTCCTTTACGAGTGGCCAGACAACTAAGCCAAGCAAGCAGCTGCATGCTATTTCCTTGTGGCCCACGCACCTTTCTTTCCATGTATAGGAGCGCCAACACACCTCGCGCTCAAAAGGAACGAGACGACAACAACAACAGCAGCAGCAGCAGAATCAGCAGCAGCACGCTTGCTCCTTTGCTTCTTTCTCTCGTATTTTCCCTATTCTTCAGCTCGGGCCTGAGCAGCCATCTCTCCACCTGTAAGTATCGATAATCAGCATTGTCGTTGCTTCTGTTGCTGTGCTTGATGCTGACCTCCGCACTGGAGAAAAGACGCTCGTGTGTGCAGTGGCAGCTGCGCTGAAAAAGCACAGGCGATGGCAGATGTTGCTGGCTTTTTTTTTTTCTTGTATCGGCGCCTGAGCAGCAGCGGCAGCAGCAGAGCATGACGGTTCATGTGCACACATGCGCCAGCCAACATGTATTCTGCTTGACCAAGTGAATCCCGCTAATTGCAGCCTTGATGCTCTCACACACAGCAGCGGGAGCAGCAGAGCAGCCGCCTGGAGCAAAGGGGCAAGAGGAGAGAAATACGGAGAGCCGTGCAGCAGAAGCAGCAGCAGCAGAGTGCGGGCGAGAGGAAGAGGGAGAGAGAATGATGGCTGATAACAGTAAAGGCGCTGTGGGCTGGAATGAGAGCACATGTAAAATGCATGTCTCTATTTTTCCAATATCCCTCCAGCTTTTCCCTCGTTTCTCCCTGCTGGCTCTCATCTCCCCCAGCCTGCATCTGACACCGCTGGCAAATCTCATGGCTCCCACACACCCTGCCTATAGTATGAGCACCACCGCCTTCCTTGTGCGTGTGCGTGTGCGTGTGTGCGTGCGTGTGTTTTAATTCTGAGCTCACAAACGCCTGCTAAACCTCTGCTTCTCCACCCCCCTCTCCTCCCGTTATTATTGCTCTTCTTTTTCTCATTATTAATGTAGATAGTCGAGATATAGCCCGCCCGCTACTTATTCATGTCTGGTGCCGGAGTCGACAGAGCTGGCGCTGGGCATGGCTGGCCGCACCATCACCCATCCAGAGCCCCGCCATCCAGCGAGGTCATAGTCATCCACGACGATTCCAGCGACAGCGAGCAGCCTGCGCCGGACACAGCACCATACGCTGCTCCTGCCGCCCAACCACCGGACTTTGCTTCTCATGCGTACACACCTCTGGAACACCCGATATTCGACAGCGGCGCTACTGTAAATAGCCTGACGTATAAAGGTAATAATGCGCCGCAACAGACACTGCCCGTGTACATGTATATGCACCTGTTTCTTTTTGCGCTCGCTTGTATGCCCTCATTGGATATTCCTCACTGACGGCACCTCCCTTTTCCCTCGCCGCATTGACCACAGCCGCGCTCCATGCCGCCGCTGCGGTGTGCTATCCTCGCATCTACATCTCCTTGACCACCATGGCTTGCTCCATTGCATACAAGCGTGTCTTGCCAGGCTGCTAACCATGCCACTTTTCCTATTGCTGCTGCACATACTAATTTCCAAAGAAATAGCTGCAGCTGCCACAACAGCAGCAACTGCCGCCGCCGCCTCTTCCTCCGCCACTGCTGCGACGTACTCTTTGCCATCCTTGCAGCCAGGGCTGCCTCCATTGAGCAGTACAGGCACTTTTTCTGACTCTGTGACTCCTGGAAACAACAGCGACCTATTGCCGCAACAGCAGCCTCGGTATCTGACCAGATCAGTTGTTCAGAATGCCGCCCGGCGAAAACAGGAGCAGCAAATGCTGATGGCACAGCAACAGCAGCAGCAGCAGCACGCAGCACGCAGCAGCTTATTTCACTACAGCACCTTTACATTCACCCACCCTCAACAGCCGCCGCCGCAACCGTCGACAATGCAGCACGTGGGGATGTTGCCAGCTAGCCAGGCTAACCTTTATTACACGAGCTATCATCCCAACAACCAACAGCAACAACAGCAGCAGCAACAGCAGCAACAGCAGCAACAGCAGCAACAGCCTACAACCTGGACTTCTACCGCTCTTTACCAAGCAGCACGCGCTGTCGCTGCTGCCGCTGCCGCTGCGCCGATGACTAACACTGTTCTTACGCCACAGGCGCAACAAACGCAGCAGCAACAGAAGCAACAGCAGCAACCACAACAGCCAGCGCCCCCTCCGCAGAAAAGAAGGAGAAACGCAGCAGCAGCAGCAACAGAAGCTAACACCACTACTACCACCACCGCAGCAGCAGCAGTAACAACAGCAAAGGCACAACGAGGTGGCCGGGGACGTGCAACACAGCGTGCCAAGCAACAGGTAAGAGCACAAAAATGGCTGTGTCAACATGCAGCTCGCTCTTCCACATAAACCCGCAGCGCTTAGGGTAGAGATGGCATCTCTGCTCATGCGCAAGTGGCAATAGATGAATGAGTGGGTGCGGCCTAGGCCACACGTGGATAACTCTCCTTACCCAGCCGTGATGACATGGCGTCGCTTTTCCCCGGCTTAAACGCCGCATATTTCTGGGCCTGGCAGCTTGGCTGAGCAAACAAAGAGCGCCTTTTAACGATCCACTTTTCTTGCAACTCCAAGCCGCGTTCATCATGCTTTGCGCACCTCTTTGGCAAACCACGCTCTGGCTTTTTTTGCCAATTCCGCATGCCCTTCACACACGCATGCTAGACCAGAGCCTGTATATCCGATTGTTTGTTTATCCACACCCGCCCGCTTATGCAGTGCGGCTGCCGTCCTTTTTGAGCGCTGCGCTGCTTCCCCTCTCCTTGGGCCAGCGTGTGCTTGAAAAGGAGTGTCGGTGCTTAATGTGCATCTCTTCCGAGTGTGGATACCTCCGTCCACAGGAGATCAATAGCAGCAGCAGCCGCGCTGCTGCCACCATCGGTGTGTTTGCCGCACACCGGACTTTGCATGCGCGATTCCAGCTAGGTCATGTCGCTGGATACTTTCATTCGCTGTCCCAGCGACGCTTTGTTTGTCGCTGAACTCAGTAGTGGCCCTCTGCTGGCGCCAGCAAATGGCTCCGGCCACTAGCTCGCCTTGCACGCCTCCCTTGCCCAGAGTCAGCATTGCACACTGGTCGTACAAGTCTCTCATCGGCACTCCCTTTTTCCAAAGACATTGCCCTTGTACTCCACACTCCACCAAACTCGCCTGCACGCGAACCCTCATATATACTGGTGGAAAATACGCGCTCAGCCGCACCCAGCACCCTTTCCTTCCTGGCGCTTCTCTTTTCCTGCCTTCCAGTTCTGTCTATTTTCACGCCAACTCCAGTGTTGCCGTCGCCACAGCGTGGTATACCCACACATATCCACTTGCCGACGCTGATACCTCTCCCCACACCACGCACCTACTTGTTGTATATCCAGGCAGCACCCTTGATCTCTGTCTTGCCCCCTATATTCCCCTTCTCCACGCTGGCTCATGGAAAGCTGTGGCTGCCAGCGCAAGAGCAAAACGCACCAAGCCGGAAGCCCCCACTCGTACGCTCTTGGCCAGCACGCAATACTAATTAACGCCCCTTGTCTCGATATATTCCTTTGAATACACGGTTTTGACCCGGCCCGTTTACCTGTGGTATCGCTGCTGTCCACACCACCATGTCGGTCCTTTCGTTTGTCACATCGCTTTTCCGATCGCGCAACAACCGCGTTGATCCGCAAAACGACACAACAACGGCCAAATCGCGGTTCCGACCTTCCGCTGGCTCAATGTCGTCCAACAACGCTCACCACCAATATTCGATGCGCACGCCGTCTAAACCGAAAATCAAAACCATTGATCTGACGCAACGACGCAAACCAAACTCGTCGTCGAAACTGAACC
Source organism: Martensiomyces pterosporus (assembly GCA_025201845.1). Classification (NCBI taxonomy): domain Eukaryota; kingdom Fungi; phylum Kickxellomycota; class Kickxellomycetes; order Kickxellales; family Kickxellaceae; genus Martensiomyces; species Martensiomyces pterosporus. The sequence goes on from MU603966.1 coordinate 132,319, forward strand.
CACGCCAACTCCAACACTCGGTCCACGAAAACATGTGCACCCTGTCTGATGGCATGCGTCGCCCACAGCAGAAGGCTGAGCCTTGCGACGATCGCGATGGGCACTACATCGTCGTGCCTGGCCGCGACTTTACGCCTCGATTCAAGATCCGCCGGCTCCTGGGCCAGGGCACGTTCGGCAAGGTCATGGAGTGCGAGGACTCGCAAACGGGTCGCCTGGTGGCGATCAAGGTCATCCGCGCAGTGCCAAAGTACAGAGACGCTGCGAAAATCGAAATACGAGTGCTCCAGACGCTGCAGCGCAACGACCCGGCAAACAAGTACCAGTGCATGCACCTCAACGAGACGCTGGAGCATCGCAACCACGTCTGCATGGTGTTTGACCTGCTTGGCCCAAGCGTCTTTGACTTTCTCAAGGAGAACGAGTTCCGCCCCTTCTCGCTCCACCACGTGCAGCTCTTTGCCGAGCAGCTTTTGCGCAGCGTGGCGTTCTTGCACCGGCTGAGGCTTGTGCACACCGACCTCAAACCCGAGAACATCTTGCTGGAAAGCGGCGACTATGACGTTGTGCCCTTTGGGAGCAGCCAGACCGTCAAGACGCACATGCTCAAGTCGACAAACATCCGCCTCATTGACTTTGGAAGCGCCACATTCGACAACGAGTACCACTCGCAGGTCGTGTCGACCAGGCACTACAGGGCGCCAGAGATCATCCTCAACCTCGGGTGGTCCTTCCCTTGCGACATGTGGTCCATTGGCTGCATCATCATTGAGCTGCTCACCGGAGAAGCGCTTTTCCAAACACACGACAACCACGAGCACCTGGCGATGATGGAGGTGGTTGCTGGTCGCGCGCCAGGCCACATCATCCGATCGGTCTCGGCCGACCTGCGGTCAAAGTTCTTCCGGTCCGACGGCAGTGCGCGCTACCCATCCCCAGAGCAGCCGCGACAGTCGCAGAAGGGCGTGCGCTCTATGCGGCCACTGAGCCAGATGGTGTCGCCCTCAACCAACCCCATCTATGCCAACCTCCATGACCTGCTCAACAGGCTCCTTCAGTTTGACCCCCGTGCGAGAATCACCGCCGAAGAGGCCTGTGCACATCCGTTCTTCCGCTACCGTGTCGGCCCTGATGGCCGCTTGGCTAGCAAGCCCGCCACCACTGCCGCTGCTGCCATACAGTCGCACCTGGCTCCACACGCCGCTACCGCTAGCTCTGCTACGGTGCTGCCTGCACTGGCGCATCCCTCTTCCTTCTCTACAAAGGTGAATGCTGTGCAGCAGTATCCACACTCTGCAGCAGTAGCTGCTGCTGCCACCACTGCCACCACTGCCACCACACATCCCACGTATGCTCATAACAACGGC
>MU603966.1:133695-148264 GCA_025201845.1 Martensiomyces pterosporus
GCCGCTGCTGCCATACAGTCGCACCTGGCTCCACACGCCGCTACCGCTAGCTCTGCTACGGTGCTGCCTGCACTGGCGCATCCCTCTTCCTTCTCTACAAAGGTGAATGCTGTGCAGCAGTATCCACACTCTGCAGCAGTAGCTGCTGCTGCCACCACTGCCACCACTGCCACCACACATCCCACGTATGCTCATAACAACGGCGCGGCAACCAAAACAGCCCACTCGCGTATGGGTGAGTATCCAGTACTACCCTCAAACACCATGCTTGCACCAGCACACCAGCACAGGCACCAGCACCAGCACCAGCACCAGCACCAGCACCAATACCAGCACCAGCAGCAGCAGCAGCCATCGACACTGGCCAGGCACTTGCCGAGCCAACAGCAAGCACAGCAGGGCTACTATTTTCGCGAGGCTCCTACGGTGACGACTCACCCAGCGTACCAGCCAGGCCAGGCCGGAGCACAGCCGCAGCGGCAGAATGTGTACAACCAGCCAAATGGCCATACATGGCAGCCTGCTGACACGAACCCGGGTGTTGTTGTCTCTGCCGCAGCTCTCAGCGGAGGAGTACAGGCATCGAATGTCTCGCCTGCGCTTGCCCAGCCAACTTCTGGTAGCGCGTACGAGGCGTTGCAAGCTAGAAAGGAAGGCGGCAAGCGCCATGGTGGTGCGCCAATCGACTCGGGGTACTTCCCAGATGCACCTCTGCCTTCGGAGTATATGTCTGGCGGCAACGGACTCCCCACAGCTGCTGCTCCATCAGCCATGTTCGCCCCGCCATCCCAGTATACGCAAACACCTAGCAACAGCAACAGCAACAACAGCTCTGGTGGCAGCCGCAATGGCGCTGTGTTCTCCAGTGGGGCCGACCAGACCAGGCAGCAGTACTCGTCGGTGTCGTCTTTTTCCACAGCACCAGCGATTCCATTGCCTGTGTCGGTGACCACGCCGGTGCTGCCATTGGGAAAAGGCGGCAACCAGCACCCACCTGCCTCTCACCCGACGCAAGCGGCAGCAGGCCCACAGCAACAACAACAACAACAACAACAACAACAACAACAACAACAACAACAGCAGCAGCAGCAGCAGCAGCAGTATAGCCACCCGTACCACCAGCAACGTAGCCTGCTCAGCCTGGCCACTTCAGCATCGATAACTTCTGGCCAAGTGCTGCCCAATGGAGCTGGGCGGTTTCCTGTGGATGCCAACACGACGCCCACCTTGACTACGGCTACCACAGCAACACCCACGCCTGGCTCGTCGTCTGCCAATCTCGGCGGATCGCACGGCATCGATGGCTCAAATCACCCAGTTTCTTCGTCGATACTATCCCTGAGTGCTGCGGGACCTCAAAAGCTACCTGGCGCCACAACGGCATCGGCAGCGACGGCTGGTAGATCGCTCCCGTCTCTGGTTCTGGGCCACAGCACGCCCATGTCGCATGTGGCTGGGGTTACCTCTTGCCCATCGGCTGACTATAGGGGGGACCTAGCCAGTAACTCGGCAAAGTTCGCAGCTGCGCCCGTTGCGATGCCTCTCTCTGCTGGCATTGCTTCGCAGCAAGGCATCCCTAGCCAGCACTATCGCAGCCAGCCGCAGCCGCCGCAGAAGCAGATGCCGCTTGCTCTTCCGCTACCGCCAACCCCCATGCCTCCCCAGCAGGTGCACATGGGCAGGGGCGGCTATTTCCCCCACCTGCCATCTGCGCAGCCTCTTCTGCAGCCGCAAGCAGCAGCAGCACATGTACGTCCAGGAGCGGCAGCAACGCAGCTAGACTATGCTCAGCACCTGGCACCACCGCCACCGACCAACCGCCCGCGCTACTGAGCAGCGGACAGCCAGCAACAATACACTACACAGCTGGCCGCCGCCGATTTCTGTACACAGCCAGGTACTGCCGCTACTACATATATTTCTGTCTTTTCTCCCGTTCTTCTCTACCCCCTCCGCTTCTGCCTTGTCTTTTCTTATTTCTGTACAGCGTATTTTAATGGCATTCCATAGTCCCCTCCCAAGCTCCTTGTTGCTCTGGTTTTGTGCAAGCATCATCGACCCCACGTGGCGCCACCCAATACCTGGCACACGGCGCTCAGCAGGCTGGTACAAGAGAGGGTGCACCCCCAGCAGCCAAGTCCGCCACCTTTGCCCTCGCAGCTCCATTTACTCAGCTCGCCTCCACAAGCCCCCTGAAGCCTAGGAATCAGCACGCGCACACAATGTCTGATACCAGCGACATTGAGGATATCGGCAACGACATGTTTCAAGAGCCCGAGGGCTACTTCCAGCCAGAACCAGAGCCAAAGGTGGAGGTGTTTGAGCGCAAGAAGGAGTGCGTGGAATCGGGAACGCCAGCGTCGATAAAGGTCAACCTTCTCGGATCGCATCCTCTTTGGGGCCACTACCTGTGGAACGCAGCCAAGATATTTGCAAACTACCTCGATGAGCGCAAGGACCTTGTCAGAGGAAAGTCGGTTGTCGAGTTTGGCGCAGCAGGCGCGCTTCCATCCCTGATCTCAGCCTGCAACGGGGCTGCAAAGGTTGTGATTACCGACTACCCGGACCCCGATCTGGTTGGAAATATCAGGGATAACGTGAGGTGCAACTTCCCAGACAAGCTTGCGGATGGATCCGTGGTCGTCGAGGGGTTCAAGTGGGGCACCGAAATGGAAAAGATTGCGTCGCTGGCTGGGCCGGCAGGCACTTTTGACGTGCTGGTCCTCTCGGATCTTGTTTTCAACCATACCGAGCATACAGCCCTGCTCAACTCGTGCAAGTACCTGATCACCAAGCCGGGAGGCGGTGGTGCTGGTTCCGAACCGCGTGGTGGCGAGGCATTTGTGTTCTTCACGCACCATCGGCCGTGGCTAGCAGAGAAGGACATGGAGTTCATTCAGCGCGCACAGGACGAGTTTGGGTTTGAGGTGGAGCGTGTTGTCGAGGAGTACGTTGGCCCAATGTTTGAAGAGGATCCCGGAGACGAGCGCGTGCGTGGAACAGTGCATGGCTTCCGCCTGTCGCTTCCCCGACCAAGCTAACGGCGCTGCTTGTGGTAGTGGCGGCGGCAGCCTCGAGATGCCCGATGAGCACCGCATTCCTGATCTGATCGGCACTGATCTAGACTTTTTCTTTTGCTTTGTTGATATCGGTGCCCTTTTTTTCAGGCTATAGAAAGCGAAAAGCGAAACAGAAAGCAGCTTGTCGCCACCAGCGCTTTAGCACTCCTCTTCTTTCAGCAAGCTATTCCTCTGCTTTCCGCCTTTTCAGTATCACATCCTCATTGCAGCAGCCGCAATATCGCACAGCCACCAAAGTAGCCTAAAGAATGTCTGCAGCAGAGCGCACTACTGCTGCTGGTGCCGAGAGCGCAGCGCAGCAGGCGAGCGGCGCCCTCAGTAGCGACCTTGAGTATTCGGACGACGTGCTGTATTCAGGAGAATCAGATTCTGACTACGAGGCTGGGTTTGAGGCCGACGATCTGCTGGGCTATACAGAGAACTGGGGCGAGAATGGTGGCGACTTCACCAAGCAGTACAACAAGATGCGCCAGCAAGTGCAAAAGAGCCAGCAGCCAGGAGGCAAGAGCAGCGCCTCCTCTAGCGCACCGATTCCCGCCAGCAGCGTTCCTGCCAAGGGAGCGGCTAGCAAGCCAAGCCTCAGTGGGACCGCCAACCTGAAAAGCGTTGATCTCAGCAAGTACTCCAGCCGCATTCACCTGGAGGAGTTCAGCGGCGCGCAGCTAGCAAAGGACAACACCACCGGCAGCCGCAAGGCGCAGGGCGTCTCTAGCGCGCCACGGAAGGACAAGGCTGACCGCGCAACCACCGAACAGGTCCTTGACCCTCGCACCCGAATCATCCTGTTCAAGCTGCTCAACCAAGGTGTCATCTATGAGATCAACGGCTGTATCAGCACTGGTAAGGAGGCCAATGTCTACCATGCTGTCACAGAGTCTGGCGAGCACAGGGCCATCAAGATCTACAAGACGTCCATCCTGGTGTTCAAGGACCGCGACCGCTACGTGTCTGGGGAGTATCGGTTCAGGCACGGGTATTCGCGCCACAACCCGCGAAAGATGGTTCGGCTGTGGGCAGAGAAGGAGATGCGCAATCTGAAGCGGCTGTACAATGCAGGCATCCCTTCGCCAAACCCGATTGTGCTGCGGCAGCATGTGCTGGTAATGGACTTTCTGGGCACTGACGAGGGATGGGCGTACCCTAGGCTCAAGGATGCCACCATCCCGCAGAGCCGGTACCCGGCGCTCTACCACCAGCTGGTCAGAGACATGCGCATAATGTACAGCGAGTGCAAGCTCGTGCACGCCGACCTCAGCGAGTATAACATTCTCTACTATGCAAAGAAGCTGTACATCATCGATGTGTCGCAGTCGGTTGAGCACGACCATCCATACGCCCTGGACTTTTTGCGCCACGACTGCAACAACGTAACAGAGTTCTTCCGCAAGCGCGGTAATGTGCGCACAATGTCCCTTCGCCGGCTATTCGAGTTCATCACTGACCCAGAAATCGGCAGCTCCATGGAGGAGATCGACGCTGCTTTGGATGGCATCCAGGCCGAGTTGGAGGCGATCTCTGACCAGGAGCTGGCCAAGCTTCGCGAAGACGACGAGGTGTTCCGCCAGTCGTACATTCCCCGCACCCTCGAGGAGGTTGTTGACTATGAGCGCGACGTGCGAAAGATCAACTCTGGTAAGACTGACGAGCTTATCTATAGCAAGCTTGTTGGTCTCAATCTGTCTGCAACCAACGCACCGGCTGGTGATGCCACAGCCAAGGCTGGTGCTGGTGTGGGTTCTCAAAATGGCGGCCAGTCGGTGGCTGCAGAGCCGCAGGTCCCAAACCCTGAGGCATCGGAGGAGCATAGCAGCGACGCTGGCGAGGACGGTGGAGTCGCTGGCGACCCTGACAGAAGCAACGAGGGGGACAAGAGCGATGGCGAATCGAGCGATGGCGAATCGAGCGATGGCGAATCGAGCGATGGCGAATCAAGCGATGACTTTGCCAGCCGCCCAAAGGGCAAAAAGTACGAAGACAAGGACGCCAAGAAGGAGCGCAAGCAGGCAGCCAAGGAGGCCAGGCGCGAGAAGCGCAAGACAAAGATCCCCAAGGCGCTGAAGAAGCGCAAGGAGAAGTCGACAAGCGGCAAAAAGTCAAAGTAGCTTCTACATGCGCCGCTTTTGCTGTCGCTCAAAAATTTTCGCTTTCTTATCTAAGCGGCAGCCAAAGGCGGCCTGCGTAAGTGAGTCCCCCCACGCGCCTTTCTCTTTCTCATTCACTCTCATTTCCCTTATTGGCTGCAGCCCCAGCTTCACTATCGCATACACTTTTATCTTGGTGCCATCGTCCTTGCAGGTGTTCGATCGCTTGTCTCTGTCTGTGTTTGCAAAGATAGCTGATCGTTAGGAAATGAGCGGAATGCTTGCAGGCCTCAGAAGGAAGCTTCCCTCGCGCAACACTGCTCTGTTCTGGGGAGGTGTGCTTGGGCTGGTAGGCTTCTACAAGTACAACAAAAACGAGAGCCGCAAGCGCCTTGAGTACTACTGCAGCCGGGCCGAGCATGTAGCAAACGAGACGATTGGCGCGCTTGACACGCCGCGCAAGGTGCATGTCTTCGTCGCCACCCCGATGGGCGAGCTGGGTACTCGCAAGGCTCGCTTGCACTGGGAGAAGTACATTCTGCCCGTGTTTGTTGCTGGGGCTCTGGACTATGAGCTCACTCTGGTCAACGATACGCAGATGATAGACGGTCTCGAAAAAGTTGCTCGGGGCGGCGTGCATAGCAAGGTTGCTGAGGAGATCAAGGAGCGTCGGCGCAAGAGACTTGAGGGCGGGGCCGGCAACGAGGAGCTGCAGCTGTGGAGGCAGCTCATCGATGAGCGTGTGAAGGAGAACGACGTGCGTGAGCTTAAGAACAAGAACGGCAGCACTCCTGGACAAGTGGACGTGAGCATGTGGAAGCCCGAGCCGTATCCAGGGATCATGGACATTGTGGCTATTGGCCGCGAGACCTGGGTTGAGGTAATCAACGGCATCAACGACGGAGCGACCGGGTCCCTTGATCGCAAAATCCCGCCTCTTGTGCCTCTGGGTGGAGAGCAGCAGCAGCCTGCCGAGCCAGCACGGACAATTGAGACAACAGTCCAAGGCGAAGGCAGCGAGTCTGTTCATGTCACAGATACCGCGGGCATTGCTACTACGAATAACGAGCCTGCAGCCAATGCAGACGAAAAGGCCGCTGGAGCCAATACACCAGCTGCCATTCCAACAGCCCCCGTGCAAGTGATTGACTACGATCGCTTTGACGACAACAAGCAGCAGCCAGAGCTTCCAGGCGTCGCCTACATCTCTCACTTTAACCTTACGGGCTGGGGCAGCGTGCCGCTGAAGATCTGGAACTTCTTCCACGACCAGCAAAACGTCGACTTGTACGCCAGCCAAGCGCTGCAGGTAGTGTTCGAATCGACGCGGCGACGCGCCACTGGCGCAGCTGAGATTGTGGACATGGGCAAGGACGAGGAAGAGCTGCCATCTTGGGAGGGCGAGCACATGGAAATTGTTGTCGGCCAGGACGTTGCCGATGCACTGCAGATTTACGATACGCAAAATGACACTGCCCCGCACAGGGACGAGGCAGCACCGGAGGAGCAGTAGCGAGACGGAGCGGCATCGCGCTCTTCGTAGTGTTGCATTTCAAACCGCCACCAGCTGGCTATTTCTCCCTACTTGTTTATCCAACTGCCCAATGCCAATCAGCACACGACCTCAGCACACCACCGTTGCATGCGAGCACCGGCAGCACTGGCCGTGCTGGCAAACGCGCTTTCTCTGCTGGGAGTGCTACTGCGATCATGACGCTTGCTGGATAAGCGGCGCGGGTGACTCAGTGTGCTGTCAGTAGCAGCCACTTGGCTGTGTAACTTGGCGCCCAGATCCGCCACTGCCAGCAGCAGCACACTCGCGGCAGAGACAAGGCAGCCAGCACTGCTGGCCAATGGGGGCGCGGAGCAGGGCAGCTGAGTCACGAGCTGCATCTGCGATGGAATCTGAGCACCCCGCTCACCTATCGTGAGATTCCAAATCGTGAGTGCGCCCAGCGGTGAGTGCGTCCGCATGGAGTGGAATAGAGTGTAAAAATTGCAAGCGATTTCATAGGGATCGCCATCCACCATGCCCACTCGCACAGCAGCGCTGCACTCAACAACTCCACTTGCACTCCCTGTTTTGCTTCTGCTCTTCCTTCCTGCTTCTTTTTTTATACCACATATTTTTGTAGCCCGCGCCAAAGCTGTTTTTTTCTCTTTTGCTTTCGCTGTCTATTTGAATCCGCCAGTGTACTGGTCGTGCCTTCCCCGCACTCTTCGCAGCCTACTGCTCATACCGCACCTCGCGCGCACGCAGACAAAAAAAACACACGCAGACACATTCACATACATACACATACATACACATACAGCCTCCACAGATACGCCCACACATGGACCTGAATTTGGTGTGCGGGCCAAGCGCCCGGCCACCACTGCCAGCCTCGCCGCGGAAACTTCCCACCACGATAGCAGAGCCTTCTGCTCACGGGTCAGTATAGCCTTTTATGAGGGTTCTCTGTTGCTGGCTCTTCCAGCAACCACATCTTTTGCTAACGCTTTATCTGTCCCTGAGGATTTGTCATTTGCTTGCGTTAGGCAACCCGGAAGCCAGGCGGCCGAGTTGCCACAGGAGGCAGCTGCTGGCACACCCCTCCCAACCTTGCACGAGCTGGAGAACATTCGAATATCTCTTTCAACTGAGGCCGCCTCAACGACAATCGAGGCAGCGCTGCCAAAAGAAGTGGACAGCACCATGTCCACGCATGGCGCACCTGCGCTCCCAGCCAGTGCCAAGTTAACAACCACAGCAGCCCCCTCAGCCATGTCCCTGGCCGACCACATGCAGTCGGCGCAGCAGCAGCAAGGCGCAAGCGACAAGACGCTGGATGCTGGCATTTGCACCGCGTTGCCGCCGCCGCCGCCATCAGCTGCACCAGGCTCGTACGCATACGATCGCACACGCCCAAATGAGAGGACCGCTACCCGCCAAACAAAGTTCATGACCGGCCAGGCGTTGCAAGTCCTTGTAAGCGAGAGCCAAAGGCCAGGGCTCAGTTCTATAAACAACGAGCAAAGGAGCCATTCGGATGCCATAGCCAAAACACAGCCTGGCTGGGTGCCAGAAGACGATTCGCAGTCTGCTGGCAGTGCCCTGGACAAGAGCAGCTCTGCCGATGTGGATGCGGATGAAAGGGGAGATGCTGCATCTCGCCCTACCACTGTCTCAGCGTCAGAGAAAAGGCAGATAAGCATTCTGGAGAAATACAAGGCCGAGCTGAAGGAGGTCACGGACAAGTGCAAGGTTCTGACGCAATTCGCAGACCAGTACGGCCCAGAGAAGAACAAGTTCAACGCTCAGCCCTCGGATGACCTTGTTATTGACATGGCTCGCAAGGCGTACGAGGTGCTGATGGTGTTCATGACTATCCGTCGCGAGCGCATGTCCACCAGTGTGGACGATGATACCATGGAGTACATCAGAAAGCGTCGCACCGTGCTGTCTCCTGCTCGAACCAAAAGCCGCAAGCGCTCGGTAAGTGCAATCTAGCTTGTGATGCACACCAACCACGCCGCAATGGCATGCATTACTAATTTCTGCGCTCTGGCGCCTGTTGCTATTTTTGGCACTGTTTGCTCTGGGTGCTTAGAAGCGGGCAGACGCGTCGCAGCCAAACTCTTGCCGCTCCTGTGGGATCTCGGAGACCCCTGAATGGCGCCGCGGTCCAGACGGAGCAAGGACCTTATGCAATGCATGTGGACTCCGTAAGTAGCCTTGCCTATATCGATTGCCCTTGGATTCTTCATGCACTGCATATCATGCCTGGCAATCTGCTGTGCATGCTAATTTTACACCCATGTACACATGCTGGCGCTTTCTATTTATACACGCGCAAACTTGATTTCCAGCGCGGACTGCTGCACCTTGTATCCGCAACGGCAATGGCCGCGATGCTGATTTGACGTTGAAAGCGCGCATTCTTCCCATCTCCACTTGTTGTTACTAGACTACGCCAAGCTAAACAAGAAGCGCGCAAGCGAAGCAGCACACTCCTCCTCATCGTCCTCCTCGGCATCAGCACCCGCTACCGTCCCTATCCCTCCATCTGCTTCTGCCCCCAGCTCTGTGTCGGCTGCTGCATCGGCTGCTGCATCGGCTGCTGCAAGAATCGGAGCCCCTATCGAAGCACACCCAAATGCAACCGCCCCATTAGTGCCCCATCACCTAGAGCGAAATAAGAATGGCGCTGCCAACGGCCTGCCACCAGCTGATGGCATCCCACCCACACGACATGCACAGGCAATCCCACCTTCGCCCCAAGTGCCACATGGATACGCTGGACAGCTCGCCCGCCCAGTCCGCCAACACGACCACCATATGCACGCGTACCAGCAGCATCCTCAGGCTCCGCCACCCCATCGCTACACTCAAAGCAGCGTTGCCCCACATATGGATCACAGTGGCCAGCCGCCACCACGCGCTTTTTCTTGGCACCAGCCGCCAATGTCTGCACCAACACAGCAGCAGGGCTACTACCGGCAACCTCACACGTCCAACTATGACCAGTACCACCAGCATCATCCCCATCCCCATCCTCACTCTCATCCTCATCCTCATGTTCACCATCCTAACGCTGCTGCATACTCGCCACCACCGCCACCGCAGCTCCCGCCTAGTGCTGGTGGATATGCTGCCGAGTACCAAAGCCAAAACACCTATCCTGCGCCGCATCACAACGAGCACTCCCCACAAAACACGGAGGCCGCGTACAATAATGCTCCTCCAGCCGGCGAACTGGCTCAGCAGCAGCAGCATCAACCACAGCCGCCCAGACCTGGATCAGGCAAGACGCCCATCTCTAGGATCCTTGGCTAGCTCTCGGTGCTTTGTGCTTCGCACTGCCGCTTGTTTTATTTTTCCTGTTTTTACTTCACTCTGCCATACATCACTTTTTTTTTTCTGTTTCCATACCACATTCATTCCACACCACCACCGCTTTTTCTGGTTGGGCCCTTTTTGGATGCTGGCTTTCTTCATTGCTTTCACATTTCTCATTCCTTTTTGTTCCAGCTGAACCGAACATTGGCTGGCCTCCCTTGGAATTTGCCCTTTCCATTTGGCTCTTGCAGCACAGCAACGACGCGCAAAACGCGCATTCCGCATTGCTCCCGACTTCTTCGCAGCAAGAAAAGGAGTGCTCAAATCAGCGTACACGAACGCGCTATGCCGGAGCCAGATTCTAATGAAGCTGCCTTTGCTGCGCAGCCCGGGCTGGCAAAGCAGCGGCGATCGACGCGGCAGCACAGGCCTCGCTATGTGGATAATGCACTGACCGGGAACGAGGTGCTTGAGTTGCTGGACGATTTTATTATTGACGACAAGCGCAGAAGCACAGGCACAAGGCGTAAAAGAAGAAAGACGTCGGCCTCTAGCAGCGGCCGTGCGCCCATATCCAAGCACATAAAACATAGCAATGCCCCGCAAGCAGCAGCAGCAGCAGCAGCAGTCGACTGTGGAGCAGCTCAGGAGACAAAAAAGGCGGCGGCACCGGTCAGACCTCGGTGGTATAACCAGATGTACCTAATGTTTCTCGCGTTGAGACAGTCGCCTGGCTACACCGCCAGCCGAAGCGACCTGGTGCGGAAAGCAGTGGAGCTAGACAAGAGAATCAGCAGGGAGCGGAGCCTGCCTCGCGCGTTTACAGGAAAGGTAAGCAGCGGCACAAAGCGCTCACCCACGACACCGCAGCGCTGCAATAGCACAACTCGCTCTAACAACGAATTTATGCCGCTGCCATGCCTTTCCCAATATAGACGCCTCTGAATAGCGCGAGCGCTTTGCTGACAAACAACTGGGATAAGCACTTTATACAGTTTCGGCCAGAGGGCGCAAAATGCTATCATTTCAGGCTGGCGTACGACCCTGGCGACTTTGAGAGCGCGCTGCGCGCCTATAGCGAGTGGGTAGACATACTCATAAAGAAGGATTGGCCTGTATGCTTTGGGCCAGAGCCCAACGAGGGGATAGAGCCGGCGGCAAGTGCATCCAGCTCAACAGACACGACAGTGCCACAGCAACCCACCAACACAGCAGATACTGCGACTGCAGGTGCATTGGCAGATGTCATGGATGCGTCGCACGCTGACAACGCAGGACCCGCTACAGATAGCACCGACAGTGGCACATCACCAGATATTCCAAAGAGCTGGCGAGACATTGTCCAGGTCAACATGTCTATGATCCCGAACGCCGGAAACGGGCTGTTTGCAGTGCGTGACCTCCCGGCAGGCATCCCGCTAGGCTTTTATTTCGGCGTTCCAATGACAGAAGACGAGTTCGACTCCCTCAAGGACAATGTTGGCGTGGCCTCGCACTATTCGATTATGTACCGTAAAACTGTCTTGGATGCCACTGACGAGCATGGCGCACCCTACACTGACCCCGATGGCCCGCTATACTGCCCGTTTCACTTTATGAACGAGGACCGCGATGGAAAGCACTGCAATATCGTGTTTCTCGAGGGCGCAAAGGTAAACCAAATAATCTGCCTCACATCCCGAGACATCAAAGCAGGGGAGGAGCTGCTCGTCTCCTATGGCGACGAAGTGGATAGATCTCACTGGGAGGGGAACCAGGACAGCGGCAGCAGCACATGCGCAGCATCGGCCGGTGTTGAAGGTGGCAGCGACGGCGGAGACGCGTCTGCAGACCCACTGCTAAGTACGCCACCCACCTCTCCGTCTCGCAACTGGGGTATGCGAGCTACCCCGGTTGGCGCTGCTGGCGACACATCGCCCGCCAAACCGATCAGGCGCCTACTAACAACACTCGCTACCACAGCCACAAGCCAAGCAGACAGCGAATTGCGGCCATTCCAAACTAGCAACTCTGGGTAAACTGTTGTATTTGGCACTCCTAGGCCACTATATACTTTGCTATTTTGCTAAATTCATCGCCTCCATTAGCGCGCCGTAAACCTAAACAGCAGCGTGCAATCAAAACCAATGCAAACTTCTTAGAGCTGGACCAACATCCACTGGGCACCACGATCTATATCTACTACAGCAGCAGTGCTTGTGCTACTTACCATCTTTATCTTTGCTCTGATTTCGTTGGCTTCGTCCGTATGCTTGTCAGCAAGTCGCTCCAGGTGCTTGACCTTGTCATCAATAAAGGCGTCTGCCTCGCTTAGCGTCATCTGCAGGTGGAATCCGAACCCAACGTTCACAAATATATACGTAGTATCTGGTCTACGGACAGGGACAAGTTCATTTCCTTTGCCAAAAGCAAGGCAGCGTTAGACAGGTGCTAAGGACGGCAGGCAGCGGCGCGGATCTATGGCAAGCCTTTGGCGGTGCTGATAAGAAAACAAGTGCTACTTACACAAACGCCTTGGCGTAAAAGTTTGATCCTAGATCCACCTTCGTTTCCAGTTCCTCGAGCCCTTGCTCCTTTATTGTCTGGATGTGTGTTTTGAGTTTGAGATATTCGGATATGCGGTTGTAGATTGTGTCGCGCAACGCCAGAGTGTTCTGAAGGTCAGGCTGGAGGCGGTTGTCTATAAAGTCTTCGTACTTCTTAATCGGCGCCTGTAGCTCGGGCGGGAACTGCGCATAGTCGACCGCTGCTGGTGCACTCATGGCGGCAATTAAACACTCGTCGTGTGTACAAGGGAGGTCAATAAAAGAGTTGGACGTTGTCTTCCTTTCTCAGCGCGGCAACACGGAGATATCGCCTTTGGGTGCCATACCTCCATCCGTGCTGGTGCTTAGTATGGGGTGGTGGCGTGAGAGGCAAACCAAAAAAGGCATTTTTTTGTTGGCCCGTTTTCGCTACTCGAAGAACAGCGATAGATGAGAGATAGGAAAAGAGCGTGAGCTGCTGTGAAGGTTGCCGCAACGGTGCTCATTTGAGTTGAGTGGGCTGCTCCCACACTTTACCCTATCTGCGCTTAAGAACTGCGGATGTCGCCTACAGGAAAAAGGGAGCACCGCATTTTTATCATAGAGCAGGAGGTCTAGGGCGATGTCCTGTGCTGTTTGACAAGCGAGGTGTAGCCAAGGCTGTTGGCCCAGATGGCGTCGATGGTCTGGGCTACCGCTTCTGCGCGGTCGGCGATGTCGTCTTTTGTGAACTTTTTGATGATGATGTCGATGGGGTTGTCGCGGATGGTCCTGGTGACTTTGTTCTTGGTGACGAGGAGCTCCAGCGCCCAATATGCATTTGTGCACTGTATGGTGTGTGTGCGGGATATACACTCTTGGCTGCACCTCGACATGTTACTGGGTAGCAGGTGATCGTTCCTAGTATCCACTTGATGATCGGGATGCGCTGGTGACGAGGCAGACGGAGGATCCGGTTCCTTTCTTGTATCTCTTCCACTTGCTGGGCTGCTATAAAGATCCAAGAGGGTTGGGAGAAATAAAGATTCATTCAACACTGCCGGATCATTAGGCTCCAGTAGCTGAGGGTGCTTAAACACTAAACAGAAGGACTGCCTGGTGTAGTGCGAACTAGGTCACTGTGCTGGCTGCTGGGAGTGCGACCGAGCGTCTGCAGCTAGATATACTTGCGTTCCTGTTTAGCACGTTATTGACTTGTGCATTTGACGCATGAACTGCATCCGTTTGTGTGCAGTACCATGTCTTTTGATTTTTGGGTGCTGTCCCCTGCTCCGCTGCCTTGTAACAATGGTATCGACCTGGATCCTGATGCGAGACCCAGGTCGAGGCCGCAGTACCGGCTGTCTCCTGCCGAGGAGGCTGAGATGCAGCGGCAACTGACCGAGTTACTGGAGAATGGGTTCATTGAGCTGTCGATTTCGCCGCGGGGCGCGCCTGTCTTGTTTGTGCGCAAGAAAGACGGCTCGTTCCGCATGTGTATCGACTACCGCATGCTTAACACTGTCACCAAGCGCGATTCGTTCCTGCTGCCCAGAATCGACGACTATCTGGACCAGACATCTCGTGCTCGGTACTTTACCAAGCTCGATATGCACGCAGCCTATCACCAGGTGCGCATGCGCGAAGGCGGTGAGGAGAAGACAACGCTCAGAACAAAGTACGGCCACTTCCAGCACAGCGTGCTGCCGTTTGGGCTGTGCAATGCGCCGGCTACGTTTCAGCGCCTGATTCAAACGGTGCTCGAACCACACCTGCGCCGCCGCTGCATTGCATATCTGGACGACATTCTGATCAACTCTCGCTCCAGGAAGCAGCATATTCGCGATGTTCGTACTGTGCTAGACACGCTCCGCACCAACAAGCTGTTTTGCAAGACGAGTTCACATGGTCCAGTAACGCTCACCAGTCATTCAAGCAGCTGAAGTATATGCTCTGCAAGCAACCGGTACTGACACCATTCGACCCAAAGGTGCAGAAGCGGGTCGAGGCTTGTCGCATAGCGGACCCAGCATTGTTCCCCTCGCTAACCCGCTATTGGCTCTCTGAGCCTATTACTTAACC
>MU603967.1:2835-140885 GCA_025201845.1 Martensiomyces pterosporus
TGCCTCACTATCTAGCATGGCTATGGAATGGCACATGTGGGTGTGCATTTTTTGTATTGAATAGATGCCCAATGCTTTTTACAACAGCAGAGCGACAGCTGTATATATGGTGCCGCTGCCAGTGCCAATCTGCTGCAATATCAGCTTGGTGTTGTTGCTGCTGCGATGAATCTAAACTGGGACTGCGAGCGTGGCTATACAATGCTGATTGCAGCCAGCGTCCCTTACCACCAAGAGTCCGGCTACTGACTAAGAGTGCAACTAGCTAATATATGTTGAGTAGTGGAATCAAAAAGATGAGAGACTCACAAAAGTACTGATGGATAGGATGAAAAGAGACGAAAGAGTTTATATGCCAAGACAGTCCTACAAGCGCTGTTGCCATACCCACCTTTACCAAGGCAGAAGGAGGCTATTTGTGCTTCTTAGCACCAGCGCTGCTCGACGAGTACGTCCGTGTAAAGAACGAAACAAAAAGACCAAGCAGGGGGAATATGTATGCGAGATTGATATAAATGGCAATTTTCTGCCTGTCGTTCTCGCATCCGGGGTACAGGATGTAGAAGAAGCAGATCGAGATACCAAAGACGAACTGGAATATCTGGCTGGATGTCAGCAGGCGCTTTCCGGGTGGTCGGATCCCTGCAGCAGTCAGGGCGTAGAAGGTGTACATCCAGGTGTGGATGGCCGAGTTGACAATGACAAAGAACGCAATAGGCACAGCTACATAGTAGCAGCCAGCCCACATTGTGATGACCGCTCCCGCATGGTGGTACATCTGCAGTAGGCTGGCGCGCCGCCCCTTGAACAGGATAATAAGGGTGTCGATGAATTCGTAGTACTTTGACAAGTAGAAATAATACGAGAAGCGGAACAACGTAGAATTCCACATTGTAAAGTTCAAGTCACAAATGCCCTCGTACCACCCATACGTCCGCAGGTTGGCAGCAAGCCCCGATGCCATCGAAACAAGCGTCCATAGGGAAAACGCAGCCAAAGCGACATTGTGGAGGATCACAAAAGCCTTGAAAATAGGCGATTGTGTACGCCTGAGCGGTGGTGCCTTGCTGGCAAGTGGCTTCTGCGGGCTGATTTTCATAATGAACATCGTGTATGCAGCAGCAATGAACAGTGGCATCTTCCAGTGCATTATATATGGATAGAGCCATCCCAGCGCGAACGAGTCCAACGGGACGCTGATTTCCGCCGGTGGCATGTACCTCTCAAGCATGGTGGGCGAGCAAACTCCAGCAGAGTAACCAAGGAAAACGAGTGAGGTGTAATAGGTACGAGAGCTGGACTGAGCGGGTATGCAGATGCCAGAATACAGATAATTGAAAGGGTAAACAAAGAGAAAGAAACGTATAAAAGAGAAAGGATGTCCTTATGGCGGGGCGAGCGAGCGAGCCAGACAGGGCGAGCCAGGGAGGGAAAACAATTATAACTAACGTGCTGAAAGGCAGGAGACGGGACGAGACAGACAAGATATTGGTTTTGTATTCCATTTTGGATGGTCGCCTGAAGAGCTGTGGCAAGCTGGGTGTTTCTATGGAAGTCAGGTGGAGCACTCGCAAAAGTTTACGGTTGCCACTGCTCCCGCACAGTGGGTGAGGCTTGCGTGAGAATGGGAATAGGAGAAACAGCTCTAATAAGTGTGCCATGCAAGCCTTCACGCCATAGCAGTTATCTTCTACATATAAAGCGGCGACATAAGCCATTGTTCGAAATATGCAGTAAGAGATCATCTGTGATATGTAGCTGCATATTGTCGTCCTGTTTCCCCAAATACAACCACCACCCAACACCTTGCCCACCGCACAAAAAGTGTGGTGGCCAAGATGTCTTGATACGCTGCCGACACAAGAAGCGCAGCATCTCTCCTATGTGGGCAAAGGCGGCCAGCTGCTTTAACTGCCATGGCAGACAGCGGGCTAGGCACAAAATTCTGGTGCGAGCTCTAGTGTATAGGAACTCCATACTTGAGGGCATCTCATTACAAAAATAGCAACAACAACAAGCCTCTCGCTTCTATACTCAACCACCGGCAAACAATAGAACCATCAATAATTTATTGCACAATTGTGCGCTGCAGCATTCGGTGGCTCTATAAACGCAAAGCATGCTTTCAGTCGTCGCTAGTAACAGGTTTAAGCAGCCGAGTGATAGTTGCTAGTTTCTTGTCGATTTCCGCCATTTGCAGCTCCAAATCGGCCACTCGCCTATCGATATTAGTGAGTTGGTTGGTGCTTGCATTGCTGGGGCCAGCGGCTCCTGTTGCTGCCGAGGTGGCTTGTTGGATAAAGGGCGACCAGCCAGGGATTTGCGGGAGCGGAGAGCGCCTGCGCACACTCCATGTGTGGAGCAGGTTGGTCCATCTATTGTTGCTGCTGCCACCCATGGTGCGGACAGTGAGCGTTGGCGACTCTCCCAAAGCCTTTGGGGCGGGCTCCACAAAAGTTGACATTGCGCGCCTGGGTTTGCGATTCTCACCACAGGCAGGAACAACGGCAGCAGTGGTAGATCCCACACGCTCAGCGCCGAAAGCCATTGTCTTAGCAGCATCGCCGCCACCGCAACCACCACTAGTGCTACAGTTGGCCTCATTACTGCTGCCGCCATCATCTGCGCCACCAGCAAAGGCGAACTCATCGATATCTGACTTGCCAATTTTGATAAGCGCCAGCTCCTTTTCCGCCAAGAAGCATTCTGCTCTGAGCGCCTTTCGGTGCATCCCGGATTTTGCACGCCACCATCTGCCTGCTCGCTTGTACACCATGTAGAAGAGCAGATGCGGCGCATATGCGGCCACCAGAGTGGCGCTCCGAAACAGCGAAAAGTGCCGTGGCGATAAAGTGGTGGTCTTGCGTAGTGGCCAAAACACAAGAACTTGGAGCAAGTTCAGTGGCGGCACACACGGGTACGTTTGCTTAGCGCTGACATACTCTGCCACACGCATGGTGTAGGCAAAGCGAAACTCCTGCGCCGCGTTCTGTGTAATCTCCACCATGCACTGGTTGATGACACCGATGAGGATGTTGTACAGGATAAGCATCGACACGCCGATATACATGCTCATCACAAAGTGGCCCACATAGGGCCCAAACAGATCCGCCTGGTCCCAGCCGAGCAAGGCGGAGCCGAAGAAGATGCGGGCCATCAGCCCCCAGACGTCGGCCGCACGCAGCTCGTTGTGGCGCTGGCTTAGCGAGAAGAACGTCTGGAAGAACCCAGCGGTCATCACAATCAGCAGTGCAAAAAACAAGCTGGTTCCCGAAATGATTCGCCGCACTTGTATAATGATTGTGCCGCAGAACTCGTACTGATCCAGAACAGCAAACAAGCGCGGCCACAGCATCGATGCGTTGAGCGAAAGCACGTCGTATGCCTTGTCCAAGTCGGCCTCCGATCCAGTATACAAGCTGCGAATGCGCAAGGCTAGAAAGGCTGTAAATACGGCATAGATGGACACATCGAGGACGTTCCACACGCTCTTGAAGTAGACTACCAGCCCGCTCTCCATGCACTGGCGAATCTCGTCGGCGATGTAGGCAACTGCACATACATGCAGCATCGCCTCCTCAATGGACACGTCTTCTTGCCGTCGCAGGGATACTATCGTGTAAAGGGTGAGGAAGAAGAATGCGTGGACCATCGTCAGGACGTTTTCCACCATCGGAATTCGCAGCGGTTCAAGCGTCTGCGCCATCCACTTCTCAACAGCATCTTGTCTTGGGCTAACACCATGATCCACATTCTGTGCGCCGATGCCACCACTGGATCCCAATACGGAGAGTCCGCCTGATGACAAATTGGAGGTACTGAGAAGACCCATGGCCAGCTCGCTATTTGAGCTTTCTCGACGTGCAAAAGTGAGCATTTCTTCTGGAGGAGCCTGCTCAGTACCAGGGGATTCATCTGCCTGTAATTCTGCCTGCGGCTGTGGTGGCAGTGAAGTGGCGGCGAGGCATATGCACTGGTATCCCTTCCAGTGCAGTGTGCCATCCCAAAGCAAGCGCACTACCTCGCCAACAAGCTTCTGCGCAGTGAACCTCTTTGCCTCGCTTCGGATTGCGACCTCAATAGCACGCTCAACGACAATCCTGGACCCATTCCACAGATACTCCTGTGTCAGCTCTTGAGCAGGTGTCGACCACCCAGCCTGGCTGCGCGGCATGATTCCGCCATTCCATACCCGCGACGAAGTACCCACGTCCTCCTCGCCACCCATATCGCCTGCCTTACCCAGTCTATAAACGCGAACTCGCTGCTCTGCCGACAGCAGCGACATGTGTCTCTCGCCTCTTATTGGGTTGGGCAGCCGCCACTCGCCATCATCGCCAATGACCACGGTCCTGGCCAGCGATCCATGTTGCAGTTCCTCTGGCCCAGAGGTGGTGGAGCTTGCAATCTCTGCACACAGGCCATCAATGTCAATGGGTGTGTACTTGACGCACAGTGCATTTTCGAGGGCTTGGGAGCCAAGCTTATGCAGAGATTTTACGCAGAGTATCGCCAGTGCTTCAGCAACTTCTGCTCTGCTTTCGTGCAGCTCGGCTTGCGATTGCCCAGCACTCGCAAGTACCATGAAATAATCGCGATTCGCCAATGCAGCGTAAAGCGTTGCAGCACTCACCAAAGGTCCACCTCCGTTGCTTCCCGTGTGCTTGCGTGACTGGTCTACACTCTTCTCGATCCCATCTTCCTCCTCTTCCTCCTCCTGAACCTCCAGCGAGTTTCCCAGTGAATCTTTGAACACCGAAGCCGTTGTCTGGGGGTGCCTCATATCGCCCCGCCTCCACACACCACATCTCTCTCGCGTGGCCAGCCATAAGGGGGATATGAGGTTAATCTGGACATCTGGGGAGTGCAGCTGGCCAGGAGATAGAACCACGCTCACGTGCTCCAGAAGAAGGCTACGGATGGCGAGGATCTCAAAGTACGCGCACACGGGGTTTTTGTCGTCTGCAGCCTCCCTGGCGACTCCTGCATTGTCTCCATCTCCTGGCTCAAGCGGTAGCGCGTCATTGCTGGCTACTCTGCTCGTGCTGTCAATGGTGCCATACGTTGTGAGCAGCGGCTGTCTGGAAAGGCGCTGTGGGTTGGAGCTGCCAAGCACGGCTGAGCTGCTCATAGCGTCCAAGCGCAGGCGGAATGAGGTTGACGACTGCTGAGTATGCGTGTAGTTGCCCATATGTGCTGCCAGTGCGTTGAAATGCAAGAGTGATGTATTTATGTATGTGGTGTCGAGTATGCAATATGCGTGTTTACAGCACGCCTTTGGTAAAATAAGGCAAGCAAGTGTAACAGCAAAGCCGTTGTGTATGTGTGGGCCTGAAGGTAGGAGTTTAAAAAGCAATTGGTGGGTTTGGGTGCGGCTCAGGAGAAAGGAAAAGAAGAGTAGATGGAAAACAGCGACACAAGCAGCCGGAAGCTGTTAGGGCGCCAAGCTGCTCTTGTTCTTTACCGAACAAGTCGCCCTCTTCTTTCCACGCTTGGCAGCACCCACATGCGGAAACCGTGTGATCATGAAGACATGCCGAACCACACGCGCCTTCATGCCACAAAGAGGCTCGGCTCCATCGCCATTCGAGTCGAACGCACATACACGGGCAGCTGGTATTTATGCGCTAGCAGAGCTGACGCCTATCTTTCCAGCATTGCTCTCTACATAATTCAAAAGGAAACTCGTAGCATAAAACACACAGCAGAGTAGAATCCAGGAGAAATAATGCGCCCAGTACAGCAGCTTGCGACCTCGCTGGTCAGAGCAGCAGCAGCAGCAGCACCCGCCCGGGCAAGCCTACACACTGCACTCTACAAGGGAGTGCGGATTCAGCAGCTTGCAGGCAGTATAAACGCAGGGCACCTACTCCACAGCAGCAGCAGAGTAAACCAGGATGAAGGCAGGAAGCCGGGTACCCCAGGCTTTGAGGAGACAGCCAAGCAGCAGTGGCAGAGCTACCACAAATGGCGGCAGCACTTTAGGTGGCGGCGAGAGGCCATCACGCAGTTCCTCCGCGACTACTCGCTGTGGACAGCCCTGGGCCTGCTCGCTTACTACAACCTAGGAAAACGGCAAGAGCTGCAGGCGTACGAAGCCGGGTCGTTTGTGATTATTGATGATCTGGAGGGCAAGATCCAGGAGCTGGATCCTAGCAACCGCTTGCTGGCTGGCAGCTATCGGGCGCAGCATGCCAAGGCCGATGTCGGCAGCGACGACAAGGAGGATCTGGAGACAAGCCAGGAGAGCCAACAGCAGAGTGCTACCGGCAGCAGCAACCAACAAGGCACACCTTCATCGTCTACAGAGCCCAAAAGCGGGGGTGTGTTCTTCTAGGCAGCACTGCCTTCATTAGCTTTCCAGGATATATAAGAGAATCCGTGTTTATTTACTACAGGGGAAGAGAATGTTAGGTTGTGTGTAGGATGGAGAAAAAGTGAATACAACTAAAGAGAAGCCTGCGCTACGTGCTGTCCTCTGGACACACTTTCGCTTCGCTGCAAATGAGGGACCAAGGACCAGTAGCAAATTCGACAATCTGCGTTTTTCTTTAGACGATGGCGCGCTTCTTCTCCAAGGGGTTGTACTGGAGCAGCTTCTCAATAAGATCGACGTGTGTAAGAACCATACGACGGCAGCAATAGCGCTTCAGGCCGAGGGCATCGAGGGCCTCGCCATCCGTGTAGTCCTTCTGAAGGAGCTCGAGGTATTGCTCCCACTTGTTTCCAACAACCTTTCCGCACGTAAAGCAGCGAACTGGGATAATCATTTTCGATATAAATTGAAGCTGATGTACAGAGGAGGAACGTGAATTAACAACAAAGAGAGAATTGAAGAAAGCAAAAGGCTGTGGCTCCGCTCTACGCGAGCAAACGCATGGCCAATTTTTTCCACAGGTCTTTTTCGCTCAAGCGCACTGATTTGCAGTGATCCGTTGATCGCTCGTGTTTTTCATATCCTTTTTGCCTTTCTGAGCTTTTTTTTTCTTGCGACCTTTTCCTCTTCCATTCGTCCACAGCGCTGCGCTTTCACTATTCTACATATTTCGTTATTTGTACACATCTACGGCTAGTCTGAAATAAAATGCCGCCGGCAAAGAGAACTCGTACCGGACAGCCCAAGGGCAAGCTCACAGCAAGGATGGAACGGCCCTCGACAGACAAGAACACGAAAAAGCTCACAGGGCAAAGGAAGCCTGACGAGGAGGAAGACGACATTGTAGAGAGTGGAGATAATGCCAGCGAGGGCAGCAGCAGCAGCGAAAATGACGAGGAAGAAGAAAGTGGTAGCGAAGAGGAAGAGGAAGAGGAGGAGGAGGAGGAAGACTCTGACTACGAGGGGCTAGTGCGCGCAGGCAAAAAGGGCAACAAGAAGCGGGCAGCCGCCGATGCTGAGGAATTCGCCAGCGTTTTGACATCGATTCTGGGCCAAGACGCAAGAGACGAGCAGGCACCCATCATGGCCAAGGACAAGACGCGGGAGAACCAGATCAAGGAAGAGGTGCTGAACTATCGTGCGCGCAAGGCCCTTGTCCACGAGAAGCGCATGCTGCTGAGCAAGGATCGGGTGGTCCCAACCATGGAGAACTTTGACTACGAGCGGAAGCTCAGAAAGGTCGCCACCAAGGGTGTCATCAAGCTCTTCAATGTTGTTAAGGCGCAGCAAACGGAGCTGACCCAGATTAACAGCACCCCGTCCGTGAGGTCGGAGAAGGTGGCGGATTTGTCGAAGACCAAGTTCCTGGATCTCCTTAAAGCCAAGACCAACTAAGCCGACACCAAAGGCGCCATGCCATTTTCCGAGTGTTTTGTTCCTGACAACACGAGTATAAAAAGAACAGCAGCCATGGGTGCCTCGATTGAATGGCAAGGAGAGGGGGATAATATTATGTGGATAATAAATAGTAGAACAAAGGGGAATAAGTAAATAATATGTTAAGATGATATGTGAATGAAGGTGTGAGAGAGATGCTGAAGAATGGTGGTGATGGGGTTATGTACGAGTATACTGAGAGAGAATGGTGCCGCCCAGTTCTCCAGATGAGGACGGCAGAGGGCATTGTCTCCCCTTATTTTGTTGCTTTAGTGCGTGCGCCAGCAAAAAGAAGAACACGCCATTGTCTGGCCCTTGCGTTGACTCCTTTTGTGGAGTACAAGGAGGCCGGATATGGCAGGCTATGCAGATGATTTGGGGAACCAGTGGCGGGCAAACGACTCATACTCCCTGCTCTCTCTCTTGTACGCCTCGATCTGTTCGCTTGACAACGAGAACACGCTGATATCGGCGGCACCACAGCTCCCCGCCGGTTCAGGGCCCAAGCCTCCACGAGCCTGGCCATTTCCCTTGTGTATAGAGCTACTGTCGCTGCCTATGGGTTCTTCAGGCAGGTCATCGATGTTCCAAAAGGGGTCCTGCTTGGGGTCCATCTGGCTCTCGTTCGGGTCAATCCACCTCAGGTTCTGCGGGTCAAATATCGGCCGCGTCCTCTGGCGTATCTCTCCAGCTTTGCTACCCGCAGCACCGGCGTTCTTGGCATCAGCCAGCTTGGGGTCGATGGCCTTGCCCAAGGCGAGCTCCTGGGCGTTGTCGTGTGTATGGTGAACAAGTCTCGGGGTCACAGGCTCGTGCTCGGCAGCGAGAATATCCTCCGGTGTGGCAGGGACGAGGTTGGGGTTCCCCGAGCGCTGGGAGATCTTCCTTGCCAACTTTCCAGCATCCAGGGGTCTCTCATGGCGAATAAGCCCGCCCGCTCTCAGCTGCCTTTCCGATTCCGCAATAGCGTTTGCAATACGCGAGCCCTCCTCCTCGTTCCCAACCCACAGACGGCTGATGGGGTCGTACCGCATGCACCCGACTACAACAGGCTCAGCAGGCCTCGACACATTCCTGATAAGCATTGGCCGCCGGGAAGACCGCCTCAGCTGCTGCATCTGCTGTGCCTCATTCTGCAGCTGTTTGCCTTTCTGCTGCCACTCAGCTACCCGCTGTTTCGACGACGGCGCCCTTTGCTGCCTGGCACTTGTTATAAGCAGGGGCTTTCCGTTCTCGCCCTCAGCCACACCGAGCCCCAGCGAGGCGCTCGCGTTTGTGCTGGGGCCGCTCGCGTAGTTCCTGCTAGTTGGGGCAGACCCTCTCGGTCCGCCATGGCTACCTGCGGTGATGGTGCCAAGCGCCGTCGAGCTGCTCCCCGCCACGCCGCTGCCTGTCAGCGTGGCTGTCGTGGTCGAAGTATTCGAGCCCAGCGTAGCTCTGCCGCTGCTGGCAAGCCTGCCTCTTCCGGTAGCATCATCGACTGCAGTCGAGTCTGACAGCGGCACAGCGGTCTCCGAGTTCAAGTTGTTGGGCCACGAGGGCATCCTCCTGCATGGTGCCTTCCACTCAGCCAGCTGTCTATCCAGGCTGTCCGCCTCCTCGGGCAGCACCAGGTCGTCGTAGTTCTCCGCGTCGGCGGGCTCCGCGTATCTCTGCAAGATATCATGTGCGGGCACCGACCTCTCGCTAGTGTATTTCGCTGCTGTGCTGGGATAGAGGGGTTTGACTAGCAGGGGCAGGTTGCTCGGCAACAGGGGCTGAATTGCGTTTGGTAGCAGGCGAATTTGCGACGACGGCACACGCTTGGTGAAGGAGCTGTGGGGTCCCGCTTGGGGAGCCGCTGTCGTGACAGAGTCGTCGATTATCAGCCCGTAGTCGTCCTCCTCGTCGTCCTGGGCTCTCTCGGCCCACTTGGCCAGCTTCTTTTCGAGGTCCATAGAGTAGGATTCGAAATCTGTGTTTATGTACAAGAGCGAATGATAGTACTCTGCCGAGTGCACTGTGAAAAAACAAGGCGAAATAAAACAGGATAAAGGTAAATATGGAGCTAATGAGGTATAATAGTATAGGAAGCAGCTAAATAGTCGGAAAGAGAAGGAAAATAAACAAGCAGTACGAAGTGAGGTTGCTCCAGAGCTAGCAAAAAAAGCAATGAGGGCAGCGGGGGGCGGGGAAGCCTGAGTGGCTTGGGCTGATTTCAGAGCGCATCTGGGCTCTACCTGAAATGCGCCATGTCAAAGCTCTCTTCCGTGGAGCCTCTGGCCTGGACGCGAGGAAGCAGCCTGCAAGCTCTAAAATAGAGTCGAGTGTGCTGTGTGCGCTCAGAGGACAGCCCCCAGCGGCCGTTGGCGTGTAGATATATGGAGTATGTGCGCACTATTTCAGCAAATCCCCAGGAGGATCGGCGCTTATAGCGAGGTGCCCAATAAACTCGCTGGCCGTGGAGCTTCATATGTGATCCATGCAAAGGGGCTGCAGGCGAGCACATCCATCCTCTCTACCAGGGCTGGCACACATGCGTTCTCTCGGTCAATGGAACAATCCCCTGCCTGCTCTGCCTGCTTCAAAAACGGTGGGGCTTGCATTTCCGCCTGGGTTCGCTGAAACCGAGCAGCTTGCTTGAGCACCAACACCATTTTCAGCTGCCGATCCGCTTTTGCTCGCTTGCGAATGGGATGTGCATGCACTACTATTGAGGAGCCCACAGCAAGGCAGACACGAAACAAGAACATGGACTGACTACTGTATGGGAGCCAACCTGCAAACAGGGTAATTTCGGCTGGACAATGATGTCAGCAGACCTCCGCCAAATGCCGGCAGTACTCCAGGCCCTCACATAGGGCTGAACTCCAGCGCGTGATCCCAGAACTTGATTTCCAGCGCCGTCGTATCCGCAAATGTCTTCACCAGCCTTGCCAGTCTCTCCTCCGACGGCGCCTCCCTCTGCACCAGCGTCTCAATCATCAGCCTTCCTTTGTCCACAGCCTCTTGGAAGTGCTCGTCAGCATAGTTCTTGATCCACGGCCAGTAAGGGTTGCCGTCGCGCACCGTCCTCTCGTCCTCCGCCTGCCTCGCCGCCGCCTCTCCGTACCCCAGTAGGCACGGGTACATGGCCACCAGCAAGTCGAGCAAATCGCCCGACGTGCCCTTGTCGATGATGTACCGCGTGTACGCGACGCTGGCCCAGCTCTCCTGCTCGCTTTCCATCTCCTCTCTGCTGATGCCCCACTCGGCGCACAGCTTCACATGCAGCTCGCTTTCCCTCGCACAGCCCAGGGCAATGTCAGCCATCTCGCCAATCCCACGCATCGAGTCGCTTTTGAATGCCGCCAGGGCATTGGTGCGTGCATAGTGCATCAAGTAGATGTAGTCTTGCTTCAGGTAGTAGAGGAACGACTCGCGGCCCAGCGTGCCGTCGCCTGCCCTGAGCACGAACGGATGGGCGATGTATCTGTCCCACAGGTCGCCTGCGTGGTGCTTGAGGTACCGCGTGAACGGGTGTGGGTTCTGCAGGGTGGGCCGCAAAATGACTGTGGTGCGGAGTGCGTATGAGTGGTTGACGGGCCCGTGGCCGTGGCCGAGGGGGAAGGCGGCCTGAATGGCCTCGTTGACGTACTGGATGGCCTTGGTGGTTGCGGTTAGGTGGTCCATGCCTTTCGCCAGGTTGGCCGCGATCGCCGCACTCAAGGTGCATCCGGTCCCGTGGGTGCTCAAGGAATCGATTCGTGGACTCCTAACGTGCGTGAGGCGGTCGGTTTCCTTCTGGTAGACCACGTCAACGACCACTGGGCTGCCGTGCTCGTCCTTGGCCTCATCGCTGGTTGCGTCAAAGTGCCCGCCCTTGACGATGGTTAGGGGGATCCCGAATGCGGCAGAGATCCTGCGTGCAGCCTCGCCCATCTGCTCAAGGCTTTTGATCGAGTTTGGCGCCATGTCCAGGATGACCTCCGCCTCGCGCAGGTTGGGTGTCACCACAGTCGACAGCGGCAATAGCAATTCTCTCAGCGCACCAATAGCCTCGGCGTCCAGCAGGCGACCGCCTGACGTAGCAACCATGACGGGGTCGACTACCAGCGGGATGGCCTTACCACCGGTGTTGCGTTTCCACGCATTCACCACGGCCTCAATCACGGGCGCGTTGGAGAGCATGCCTACCTTTGCAGCTCGCACGTCAATGTCTTCCATCACAGCGTCGAGCTGCTGGCTGACCATTGATGGTGGCACTGCCATCACCCCACGCACTTCCTGGGTGTTCTGGGCGGTCAGGGCGGTGATCACCGAGAGGCCATAGGTGTGGCTCGCCATGAACGTCTTGAGGTCGGCCTGGATCCCAGCTCCGCCGCCGCTGTCGCTGCCTGCTATCGTCAGGACGGCGGGCAGGGTCTCTGGCTTTGCAACATGCTGATCGGCCATTATCTCTTATGTGCTAGAAGTGGAGCTGACGCAGTGCGGCGATATAAAGAATAGTGTCTGGTGGTGCTTGAGCTTGAGAAGCGAAAGGAACAAACAAGGAGCGGCGCTTGCTGGGCTGTCACTCTTTCGCTTTTGTCATCCTCTCAGGCCAATTATCCGATGGCGCGGGTGAGTGACTAAAAGCACCAAAAGCGTGGATGAAACATCCGGTGCCTAACCCTGCCCCCTTGAGCGTCATTCTAACTCGGGGCTGCCTATTATCCTCGCCTTCTGTTCCCCACCATGGCTGCTGCTGGTCATTCCCCCTATCTTCCTTATCTCACTCCTCTCGCCACTCACTGGAAGCAAGGAAATAGTAGCTACTCTTTAGCGGTTGTCTAGCATGAAGCTCGATTTCGATCTCACTCTGTACCTGGTCACCGACAGCGGGATGGTGCCCAGGGGCAAAACGCTCCCCCAAGTGGTCGACGAGGCCATTCAGGGCGGCGTGACCCTCGTCCAGCTACGAGAGAAGACCGCCGACACTGGCGACTTCATTGCTCTCGCCCGCCAGGTGCAAGCCGTAACCAGGCGCCACAATGTGCCTCTCTTGATCAACGACCGCATCGACGTCGCTCTGGCCATCGACGCCGACGGCGTGCATGTCGGGCAGGATGACATGCCCCTTGCGGAAGCCAGGCGCTTGCTGGGCGACCACAAAATCATTGGTGTCTCCGTGCAGACACCCGAGCACGCCGAAGCAGCAGTTTGCGGCGGAGCCGATTACCTTGGCATTGGCGCGTGCTACGACACGGCCACCAAGGACCTCAAGAACGGGTCGCAGGGGCCCGAGGGTATCCGCCGCGTGTGGGAGCACGCCGTCAGTGTGGGGTCATCACAGGCGGGTGCGATGCGCCCTGTGCGTGCAGTGACCATTGGTGGCGTGAATTCGTACAACGCCGTGCATGTGCTTATCTGCACCCGCACCACCCAGGGCAACGTCCCGCTGGATGGGCTTGCGGTGGTCTCCGCCATTGTGGCTGCGAGTGACCCGCGTGAGGCATCCCAGCTGCTGCGCAAGCAGATCGCGTTTGCCATGCAGAGCTCCTGGGTCGCATGCCAGCTCTCCGAGCCACCGTCGCGCGAACTGCCGCAGATGCGCCAAGCGATTGCAGACGTTTTCGATGTGACCAAGTCGGGTGCAATCACCCCGCTGGTCCAGCACATCACTAATCCTGTTGTGATCAACGACTGCGCCAATGCCTGCCTGGCCATGGGCGGCTCGCCCATGATGGCAACCGATGCCCAAGAGCAAGGCGACCTGGCCCCACACGTCACCTCGCTAGTTATCAATATCGGCACCTTGAACCCCCAGCAGGTGGCCGGTATGCGTGCAGCCATGAAGGAGGCCCGTCTGCGCAACACGCCGATCACCATCGACCCAGTGGCTGTGGGGGCTACGGCATACCGCTCACAGGTGATCAGGTCGTTTCTGCGCGACTTTGGTGCACACATCATCAAGGGCAATGCGGGTGAGATTGCGGCACTGGTGGGATCTGATGAGATGAAGCTGCGGGGCGTGGACGCCATAGGGAGGGGATTCAGCGATCCGGGGGCGGTTGTCAGAGAGCTGAGCCGTCGCGAGAGGTGCGTGGTGGTGATGACCGGCGTGGTGGACTACGTGTCCGATGGAACGAGCACATTTGCTGTGCATAACGGTCACAAGCTCCAGGGGTGCATCACGGGGTCCGGGTGCATGACTGGCACCGCTGTGGCCACATATGTCCATCCTGTGGCGCATTCGGACCCCTTGGTGGGCGCTCTGGCAGGAATGGTCGCCATTAATCTGGCTGGCGAGCATGCGGCGCGGCGTCCAGACGTCAGGGGACCTGGGACGTTCCGTGCGGCGTTCATTGATGAGATGTACAACCTGACTAAGCAGGACTTGCTCGACGAGATGAACATCGAGCGCATCCACTAAATGTTGCAATAGCTTCGTGGCAATTATCGTTGCCAAGATGAATGTGATTAAGGGCAGGGTGTGCCAATTTGTTGGAACAAAAGGAAAGACTGCCCGTGGGCGAGTTGTACAATTACATAACCAGAAACACACTTAGAGCTTGCTCTTCGGGGGACGCGAGATTGTGGCAGTAATCAGCCCCGACGGATCGGCAATAGGCATGTAGACCTCTGCCTTCTCCGCCAAGTTCTCCAGCCCAAACTTGCTCAGGTCGAACGGGAAGATGTGGATATTCGGCAGCGCATAATAGACGTCGTCGATTGCGGCAAAATCGCTGAGAATGCGGTCCGCCATGATATACAGCGTGGTCTGCACCGACGCGTTGACCCAGGCGCGCTGGTCGTTGGCAAACGTGTCCAGAGTGGTGCGCTTGGCCCCCGCATAGACTGCATTGAACGGGGTGTCCTTCAGTGCGTCCAGCGTGTTTGCCACGTACCTCCACTGGCACAGGACCTTCGTGGAAAGCATGCGGTCGGCCATGTCCGGCAGAGTGGTGAGCTCGTCGCGCCAGAAGCCGACGAACGACGAGTTGGTGGTTTTCAGAACCTCGAGATCGTAGAACCCGGAGGTGATCTGTACCGAGAGTCCCAGTGACGAGGGCGGGTTGAGCTTGGTGACAAGGGCTTCGGTCCAGCGGGTCTCCTTGCCCTCGCGGCAGAACGAGTGCGGGTGGGCAGCGCCGTCGAACTGCATGCGCTCCCACGGCTTGGTGGTGATCTTCACACGGCATGAGGTGACGTGGGCGTACTTGTTGGCCATGAACGAGGCTACCTCCGAAGCAAAGATTTCGGGCGTCATTACCTTTTCTGCAGGGAGGGTCTTGGCCAGATAGTAGACGGTGTTCTTCTGCGAGTCGGTGGCTACCACGAGTCTGTTGTCGCCCTTGGTGTACGAGCTAGTAAACTGCTCGCCCGAGAGGAGGCAGCAGACGGAGTAGTCCGCGATCTCCTGCCACCCATCGGAGTGGCGCACGACGCGCACGACGCGCACGCGGTCCTTGCCGTATGCCTGGGACTTGATGATCGAGGTCTCCATTCCTTAGAATCCGAATAAAGGTTGGTGCTTATATATGTGGAGGGGGGTGTGTAGAGAAAAGAGTGAAGTGGGCTAGCAGGTGTCCTGATGTGCGTGTGCTTTATATGCTGCCCAAGCTGCTGTTTGTAGTGGCCTCACTCTCTCCCCGCACTGTGAGCCGGAAACGTGTGTACGGGAGACACCACCACTCCTCTTCCACGCCAGCTAAAGCCGCTTTGCGTGCATCTCCACTCATTCTGCAGTCTGGTCACATGGTGGGTGCTGAGGCTCCTCTACGAGCGAACTGCCCAAAAGGAGAGTTTTATGCTCTATCGATTGAATCGCCTGCAGGGGGAGGGCGGGGAATAAGCGTCTGTCGCCTGAGGGCGGCTGGGGATTTGCTCCTAGTCCAAATTCCCCGCTGCTATCCGTCGCTTCCCATTACAGCCCAGCTCTCCGCCCCTGGGCTCTTTGCAGACTCGTCAACCGCGCACGTGGGGACGCGTCTTGTAGCGGGAGGCAGGGCAGAGGAGACCATAGCGCTAGCCGATAGCTGAGGCAAGTCGCCACACCAACACTAAGCTGAGCTGAGCTGAGCTAAGCGAAGCAGCAGGCTCCACACGACCTAGCTGCAACCTGCTTCCCGATCAGCGTGCATTGCATGTAGCGTATCATTTGTTGTTGAAGTAGAACATACGGGATATATGAAAAAGCGATGGTGCCTATAGCTTGGGCTGGGTGATGATGCCCGACGGCATAGCCTTGCGGCCATTGTGGACCAGGGGCTGGTGACCTGCGAGCAGCTTAATAGTGTCTCCGGCCAGAGACTCGTCTTCAACGCACCTGACCATCTCCTTGACGACCTCATCCACAGTCAGGATCCCAT
Organism: Martensiomyces pterosporus; assembly: GCA_025201845.1. Taxonomy (NCBI): domain Eukaryota; kingdom Fungi; phylum Kickxellomycota; class Kickxellomycetes; order Kickxellales; family Kickxellaceae; genus Martensiomyces; species Martensiomyces pterosporus. The sequence continues at coordinate 18,961 of MU603967.1, forward strand.
TCATCTTAAGGAACACGTTGTTGCCCTGGCTCAGCTGGCCCTTGATCATCGCCGTGTCCGCGAAATTTGGCGCCACCGCATTCACATGAATTGGTGGGCTAAGCTTGGCCAGGGTGGCGCACGACGCGGTGAAGTTGACAACACCACTCTTTGTGGCTCCGTACGCGGGCCCAAACTCCATTGGGAAGAACGCCATCATCGATGCAACATTGACCACGCAGCCCTGCTTCTTGCTCTTGTTGAAGTGCTTGACCGCCAGGCGCGTGCCCTCGATCGGCGCCTTCAGGTTGATGTCGATGGTGCGCGAGATGCCCTCGCCGTCAGCATCTGTCCACGGCACACTGCCCTCGATGCCCGCGTTGTTGACCATGATATCGAACGAGCCAAACTCCTCCAGGGCGCGGGGGATGAGCGAGGCGAGGCTCGCGAAATTGCGGACATCGCAGGTGTGGAATACTGCGACCTTCTTGCCGTGCTGCGCGTTGAGCGCCACTGCGACATCAAATCCCTCCTCGAGGATGTCGGCGAGGACGACGCGGGCTCCCTTCTCGATGAGCACCTCGGCAAGGCGCTTGCCGAATCCGCGGGCGCCGCCGGTGATCACTGCTACTTTTCCTGAGACCTGCATGGCGTTGGATACAAAGCGCGAAGATGCTTGTGTTGCTTTTTTTGATAGGCTAATCCGGGTTAACGAAAAGGGCAGGAAGGGAAAGGCTGGTTGGTGTGAAAGGCAGGGGGAATAGCGGATGCAGGCGTTGTAGGCTGCATTTATAGGCGAGAGCATAAGGGCCAACAGGGCGGCTTTGGCTCTCCGATTTGCAGAAGCACGTGCCAGCCAGAGCCCTCGTCCGTCTTGCAGACATTGTGCTCTCCTGGGACTACAGTCCCCGGCGGGTTTGTTTTCGCCCCGAGGCTCCCGCCTGAGCCCCTCGCACAAGCCTTCGGCCAGACGGGCACAACAAAGCGCGATGCCAGGGGATTGTTTTCCGGTGCTCCACATACCTGGCAGGCGAAGTGAGAGCCGTGCTGCCCTCCTATTCCACTAATTGCTCAAATCAAGGGCTGGTCTGTGCAAGGATGAGTGGTTTCTTTGGAAGTAAACATTGGTGTTGGTGGATGTGGGTGATGATGACTGATGACTGATGCTGAAAAGGTTAAAGATAGGGGGCGAATCTGGGAGGCGCTGCACCAGACCTGCCAAAATTGTCAACAGAGCACAATGGTCCTTTCTAGCCATGCAGCTCCACTCTTCGCCGCCCAATCACTTGGGGTTGGTATTTTGGTTGCCCCAGTTCCACGACTGAGTGTTTCTGCGTCTGACGCCGTGCCCGACCCCACGCCCGCCACTACTATACCCTGCGCTGTTGTGGCTGACTCGTCTTGGGGTGTGTCCAGTCGTTGACGATACAGTGTTAGACCTGGACAGTGGCTTGCGCACCTCCATGTGCGGCATGGGAGGGGGAGGGGGAGGGGTGGTGGGAGTTAGCCCCATCTGCTCTCTCTGCTGCTGATTCGGCACCACCACGTCCAGAGGCAGTGGGCACTCGGCTGCCATGTGGCCCTTCTGGCGGCACCTGTAGCAGAGTCTGGGCCGCCTGCGCCGAGCGTCCGACTGCACACGCAGCATGCTTGACAGGTGCTCCAGTTGGTCCGCCAGGCTATTGAGGTCTGCTGCAGACTTGACTTGCTGCTCCTCGCTCTCGCCTCCACTGCCCAAATGGGCTGGGTTGCTGCTTGCAGAGGGCGCCCGGTCGCCGGCTGACGGTGGATATGTCGACAGGGTAGTGCTTGACCGCAGCGAGTTCGTGCGGCCCTCCTCCACATCGTCGTCAATGTTTGTCAGGTCAAAGGTTCTTAACAGAGACGGCCCCTGCCTGGCTTGTGCTGCAGATGCCGACGACGCAGACCGCGGGAGTGTGGTATACCTGTTTTGTGCTGGTGCCCACGATTGCTCAGTAGGCGCCATCACCACCGAGCTTGCTCTCGCGTGGTTGGTTAGCGCATAGGAAGAGATGTTCTGGCGATGCAGCTGTGGATGGTGCGCACTTGCCGGTGCAGGAGGCGTCCACTGAGCATTGGCGGATGGGACCGACCGATACCCGCCGCTGCTGTTCCTGCCAGATTGCATAACCCGGATAGAGCTGGCTGTGGAAGCGAGGTACCCAGCTTGGGCCTGGAGCTGGCCGTCGCTCTCCGCATATTCTGCATCATTATCGTCGAGCGAGAACGTCGCGCCGTTCGCCGTCGACTCCCACGCCAAAGTGCTCCCGCTGCCATGGCCAGAGACTTGTGCATTTACCTCCACACCGTCCATATCATACTTGAGCGTGGGGATGGTGAATGTGCAGCTGAGCGACGAGTGCTCATCATCGCTAATATTCTCATCATCTTCATCCAGCCCACCAAAATTCACACTGCACTTCTTTCCCGCCGTTCCAATAGCCAAATCGCCCATTTTGCCGGCAAGCGAGCCATCCCGCATGTAATTGCCAGGCGACACTTGGCCGATGCGCGGATGGCCCACCTCAGACGAAGACGACAGGGGTGGCGAGAGCAGTGGCACCAGCTTGGCTACTTTGTACATCTGATCGGGCGCCACAAACCCAATTGCCTTGTCGACGGAATTGGGGCGGCGCATCAGCACCCGCATCTTGGCCTTCTCGCTCCTCAGCCCCTGTGCAAAGAGCACGGCAAGCAGGTGCGTGTCCAGCGAGTGCGCCACCACGAGCGAGGACACTGCATCGATGAACCTTTGTGCATACTCAGACACGGTCTCTCCCGTCTGCTGCCTTATGCTCAGCAGATCCCGCAGGAGCCTGTCCTCTGCAAAGTTCTCCGAGTACTCAAACAGGAGCGTTGCTCGGAGGTTGTTCCACGACGACGGGCCGACTACCTCTTCTCCCGCCAGCTTGCCCTTCTGCTGAGCTCCGCTCGCGCCCTCTGTGCTTGCTTTGGACAGGAGCAGCTTGCGCGCGGTGCCTTTTATCATGGTGCGCGCGTAGCAGTATGCCACCTGGCCCGACCACTTGAAGTGCTTGCGGAGGGACTCGACGCTCAGGACAAACTCGTCGACGTCCTCTTCCGGAAGGCCGCTGAAGGAAATGAAGGCTGGGCCCTCCTCTTCTTCCATGGTTTGGTGATTGCTGCGTAAGTAGACTGCAAGCGAGCAAACAAAGATAATAGAATGAGGGGCTACGCAAGGGAAGAAGCGAGCGCGGTGGCGGGGGTGTGTGCGAACGAACTACTCTCAGTAGACAAGGAGGGGAGGCCGAATAGCCGTGGTTGCTGTCACTATTTGGCAGCCCACATACGCCCCTGGTGCGCCAAAAGGCCCATCCACGTATCCCTCCTCCAGAACGCCGGCTCGCGTGAGCCGTGTCTGTCTCCTGAAGAAGAAAGAAGAGCCGCGGCTCGCTCAGGCAAGCAAAAAAAAAAAGTGCTGCTGCCGCTTCTGGGCACTCGAGAAAAGCACCCCAGGCTTTAAAAGGAGTGTCGAATCCTTCTCTAAACTAGCAACTGCATTTTTGGCTTTTTGGTACGTATCTACACAACGCATGCTTGAGCAGCAGAGGAGCGCAGGATGGATGCGCGCGTCTAATGGTGGCCGCATCCATCGTCGTATCCATCTGCGATCCATCGCCACGTCCCCCCGCGGATGCATTCGTTTTTGCTGACTCGAAATCTGTGAATGTGTGCTGCTGCCTCTGGTGCATTTAGCTCTTTAAATTTAACAGTCACGTTAAGCCCCTCGAACACGAGAATTATCAAGATGTCTAAGGGAGAGAAGAAGGCCGCCTACTTCACCAAGCTCGAGAACCTTCTCAGCTCGTACCAGTCGATCTTCATCGTCAACGTTGACAATGTCGGTTCGCAGCAGATGCACATGATCCGTCGTGCTCTGCGTGGCAACGCCGAGGTCCTCATGGGCAAGAACACCATGGTCCGCCGTGCTCTCCGCATTCTGTCGCAGAACAACCCTGCTTTCGAGCAGCTTTCCCCCTTCGTCAAGGGCAACATTGGTTTCGTCTTCACCAACAGCGACCTCAAGGAGGTCCGCGAGAAGATTCTCGAGAACCGTGTCGCTGCCCCTGCTCGTGCCGGAGCCATCGCCCCCGTCGATGTGTTCGTCCCTGCCGGTAACACTGGTATGGAGCCCGGACAGACCTCGTTCTTCCAGGCCCTCGGCATCCCCACCAAGATTGCCCGTGGTACCATTGAGATCACTCAGGACGTCCACCTTGTCCACACCGGCGACAAGGTCGGAGCTTCGGAGGCTACCCTGCTCAACAAGCTCAACATCTCGCCTTTCACCTACGGTATGACCGTCGTCCAGATCTACGACAACGGCACCACCTTCTCGCCCTCTGTCCTGGACATCACCGAGGATGACCTTATCAAGCGCCTCATGGAGGGTATCGCCGCCGTTGCTTCGATCTCGCTCGCTGCCAACTACCTCTCGCTCCCCGCTGTCCCCCACCTCACCATCAACGTCTTCAAGGAGATCCTCGCCATCTCCGTTGCCACCGACTACACCATCGCTGCTGCTGAGTCGGTAAGTATCTTGTGCGAACACTGCAATTGCTGCTATGATGCTGTGGAAGCTGCTGCCCATGATGTCTTACACGTGAACAATCTATGAACCACCCATGATTTCCAAAAATACTCTAATTTTTTACTGAGGGCATGCGCCTCCACGTCGCATCCAGGAAACTGCAGCGCCTTTGCAGCACGACAGATGACACTAATTTTGCAAGCGCATCTGCCTCTGCTGCGCCCTGTAATTCTAGATCAAGGAGCTCCTCGCCAACCCCGAGGCTCTCGCCGCCGCCGCTGCCGCTGCCTCTGCTGCTGTTGCCACCCCTGCTGGCGGTGCCGCTGCCGAGGAGAAGCCCGCTGAGGAGGAGGAGGAGTCCGATGACGACATGGGCTTCGGTCTCTTCGACTAAGCTCGGTCGCCACCGCATCCCTTTCTCGAGCCTGGCCTTTTTTTTGGGCCCCATTCAAGCCCGATGCTGTTGTTTCTAAAGTGCCTTTCAGTAGCGTTTGTGAATAACACGGAGCTTGAATGCCACCAAATGCTGTTTATTATTGGGTGCCATCGCTGGCTACTCAGAACTCGAATCCTATCAGCATGTTGTCGATGAGACGCGTGGTGCCCATTCGCCAGGCACCGGAGAGAACCGCACCTGCGCTGCCCACAGTGTCGACTGGGCTCAGGTCGTCGGGGCTGTTGAGGCTGATGTACTCGATGTCAAGGTGCTCCTTGTCTGCCTCGTCTCTGACAGCCCCAATAAGCCGGGTGCTGTCTCTTTCGCCGCTTGCGTAGAGGTCTCTTGCACGGCACAGGCCGCGGTAAAAGGCCGGCGCACGCCTTCTTTGCTCCTCGGTCAGGTACACGTTCCTGCTGCTCAGCGCCAGCCCATCGTGCGGGTCCCTCACCGTCTCTCCTACTCTCAGCGTGATTGGGAAATGCAGATCGCTGACCATTGCCCGTATAACGCAGCACTGCTGCACGTCCTTCTGGCCAAAGAACGCCCTATCGGGCATCGCTATGTGGAACAGCTTGGTGACCACCGTTGCCACGCCGCGGAAGAAATGCGGGCGCGTGCCGCCCTCCAGCATCTCGCTGAGTCCCAGAACCTCGACAAACGCCCCCTTCTGCTGGGTGCGGTCCGTGGTGATCCCGCGCGGGTACATCTCCAGCACCGAGGGAGCAAAGATCGCCCTTGTGGTGCCGGGGCGCACGGGGGCGGCGGCAAGCTTGCCGATGTCTGCGGGGAGCGTGCGTGGGTACTGGTCCAGGTCCTCGTGGGGCGCGAATTGCGCCGGGTTCACAAAGATGCTGAGCAGGACGGACTCGCACTCCTGGGAGGCCATTTGGACGAGGGCCAGGTGTCCGCTGTGAAGGGCGCCCATGGTGGGAACGAACCCGACCAGCTTGCCTTGCTGGCGCTGCTCCTCGCGCCAGGCACGGACCTCAGCGACGGTGTGGAAAACCTGTACAGAATCCTGGGTGGTGCCGCTCATGCCTTGATCGATTGAGGAGAAGGCGGTTGCTTCGAGTAAGGCGGGGGGAGTGGAAAGGAGAAGAGAGGTGCTCTGGTGTCCGTGGCGGGCGGCCTCGCTCAAAGATAGCCCTTTTCATTTAAGCGACCCTTCCGCTTTGGATGCGGTGTTGGGACTTTTTTCTGCGTGGTCGGTTTTTGGAAATGCAGTCCCCACAAACCTCATTGGCTCTATTTAGCCAGCATCAAGCGAAAGGTCTAGATTGATTTCGTTAGACAGGCTGCTGCAGCACTCAGCTACACATATCCGCCACGTATTTCCTCTATAATGTCTCCAGAACAGAACGCAGACGCAGCAAGTAGCAGAGACAGACCAAGAACTGAGCCAGCGGATGCCACAGGCGATCCAGAACCCCAGAGTGAGAAAGAGCACAAGGAGCTGGGGAGGGCTGAAGGGGCCGATGATGACAAGTGCGACGATGGTGCAGATGAAGAAGAGGTGGATGAGGACAAAGATGAGGACAAAGGTGAAGACAAAGATGAAGACGAAGATGGGGACGAAGACGAAGACGAAGACGCGCTGTTTGTGCCAGAGGACGAGTACGCACCCCTCAATGACGGCGACGACGATGCCGATAACATAGACAGCGACGGCGGTGCATGTGATTTCATCGCCCATGCAATAAATGGCGGATCTCATACAGCCTCCAGCCTGGACCTGATGCTTGAGCGGAAGATGGACGAGCTTGCAGCATCATTCCAAGTACAGCAGCAGGCCAGCTCAGATGACACCGCAATTGCAGACAAAGACACTGCATCCGCCTCCACGACGCCACCACAAGCACCGGAGCAGATCGCGCCCATTGAGGTGAGGATTGACAGCAAGAACCGGATGCCGGCAGAGCACATTGACCAGATCAAAGGCATAATGGCTGGCATCCAAATCAGCGACCAGGCGATACCCGAATGGGCCAAGCGAGTGCCAGAGAGTGCGTGGATGCCCAAGCGCAGCGGCAGCTGATTTGTAATCTGGCGTTTCTGATTTGCTGGGGACTGGGCGGCGGTTAGATCTATTCATCAGCAGCAAAAAAAAAAAAAAAGAACACCAACGAAGCACCAGAAAAAAAAACCCAAAAGACTCAGTCGCTCGCTGCTACTGCCGCTGGCATTGCAAATTTCGTCTCCCCCCCTCATTCAGCCTCCTTTTGTCTTTGTATTCAATTCCACTATTAGTAAGCAGAAAGCAAGCCCGCCATCCTCATTCGGTGAATGTACGAAAGAGAAAACAAAAGACTGAAAATGAGCGCGAACGAGCAGACAAACACCAGCACCACAGACGGCGAGCAGCCCCTGCCCACCATCAACGCAGGCAACCAGCTATTCACCGACCTCGACGCCAACGTCTCGGCGACAGAGATCGAGAGCCTGTGCATGCGGTGCCACAAGAACGGCATGACCAAGCTTCTCCTGACACGCATTCCGCACTTCAAGTCGATCATCGTCATGGCGTTTGAGTGCCCGCACTGCGGATGGAAGAACAACGAGGTGCAGAGCGGCGAGGCCGTGCAGGAGAAGGGCCACCGCTACGAGTGCAGGTGCACCACCAAGGCCGACCTCAACCGCCAGATCGTCCGCAACAGCACCGCATCTGTGTCCATCCCCGAATTCGACTTCACTGCCCCGCCGGCCACCACATCGTCCCTGACCACCGTCGAGGGAATCCTCGCCAGGTTTATCGACGACCTTGGAATGGACCAGGAGCAGCGCAAGGAACAGATTCCCGAGGTCTACCAGGCCATCGAGAACCTTCTCGAGAACCTCCGTGCCGCCCTAGCTCTCCCCGAGGAGGAGAGTGCGAGCGGGCATGCGTTCACTCTTGTGCTGGACGACCCTACGGGAAACTCCTATGTCGAGAGCCTCTGTCTGCCCAACATCGACCCCAAGCTGGCTGTGCACAACTACCGTCGTACTAGAGACCAGGAGATCCAGCTTGGGCTGATCAACCCCGATGCCGAGGAGCCTACCCAGGAGGAGGAGCAGCAGGCGGCAGCTAGGGCCCCACGCATGAACTTGCGCGAGGAGGCCGAGGCTTCCAAGGGCGTGATCCGCGCTGTCAAGGAGGCATCGGAGAGCAACGAGGTTCTCTCGTTCCCAGCCAACTGCTCGTCGTGCAACGCACCCTGCGACACGCGCATGCAGATGGTTGACATTCCCCACTTTAAGGACGTCATCATCATGTCCACCACCTGCGACCACTGCGGGTACAAGTCGAACGAGGTCAAGTGCGGCGGTGCAATCAGCGACAAGGGCAAGAGGATCATCCTCATCCTCGAGGACAAGGACGACCTCTCGCGCGACATCCTCAAGTCCGAGACCAGCGGCTTGAGCATCCCCGAGATCCAGCTCGACCTGATCCCGGGCACTCTTGGCGGCAGATTTACTACTGTTGAGGGGCTCCTGCGTCAGGTGCACGATGAGCTCGACCGTAGGGCTCCGTTCTTGGAGGGCGACTCGGCTGTTAACGAGCGCAGGGAGAAGTTCAAGAACTTCTTGGGCAGACTCGAGGATGCGGCTGACGGAAAGATCTTCCCGCTCACTCTTATTCTCGACGACCCCGTGGCAAACTCCTACATTCAGAACATCTACGCCCCCGACCCTGATCCCAACATGAAGGAGGAGGAGTACGAGCGCTCCTTTGACGAGAACGAGGACCTTGGCCTCAACGACATCAACGTCGACAACTACGAGGCGCCTGATAGCTCCATGGAGCAGTAGCTCCGTGCTTCACGCTTGCCTCGTCGATATACCACTGAGGCTGTGTTTTTGGGCTGCATAGAAGAACATGATAATAAATGTGTCTACGCTTAATCTGAGCTATACCACCCCCGAGTCGCATATGGTGATCTGCCTTTTGGGCTTCAGCGGAGCGTTTTTGTCTCCCAGTGCCTCAACCATGCGCACAATGTCCATGCCACGAACGACCCTTCCAAACACCACGTGCTTGCCATCGAGCCATGGCGTTTTCGCCAGCGTAATGAAGAACTGCGATCCATTAGTGTTCGGCCCCGCATTGGCCATAGACAGCACACCGGGGCCATCATGGGTCAGGGTGAAGTTTTCATCAGCAAACTTGGCGCCATATATCGACTTGCCACCCGTTCCATCGCCCTTGGTGAAGTCGCCCGCCTGGATCATGAACTCCGGGATGATCCGATGCACCGTAGACCCCTTGTACCCGAACCCCTTCTCGCCGGTGCACAGTGCACGGAAGTTCTCGACGGTCCGCGGCGCTATGTCTTTTCTCAGCTCCAGCTCGACTCTGCCGCTGGGCCGCCCGTCAGCGGCAAACTCCAAGAACACGCGCGGGTTCTCATCAACGCTGGCATGCTTCGCTTCGTCAGCATCCATGGCGGCTGGCTGGGCGTCGGGCATGTTCTTCTCGATCCACGATTCCTTGTTAAATATCGAGCCCTGAGCGGATCCCGGCTTGCCGCGTGCAGAACGCACCGTGATTGTGCGGCCAAATAGCTCGGCGTCGTTCATGTTGTCGATGGCAGCCGCCGCATCCTCGGCCTCTTCGAATTCGACGAACCCAAAGCCGCGGTGCCGGTTGCTCGACGAGGGGTCTGGTGGAAGGCTGACCTCGACGATGTCGCCAAACGGAATAAACGCTGCGTGGAGTGTCTTTTCCGTCACCTCGGGATCAAGCCCGTTGACAAAGAGAATACACCTGTTTTGCGCCTCCATCCCGCAGTGTTGCTGTCTCCCTGCTGCCGCTTTTCTGACTGCGCACTGTGGTATTGGTGAGTAGGAATAGAGCGGGTGCTGGAGTACACAGGCAACAAAAAAAAGCTTCATTTGTGCACTGCGGCGCTTTAGGAGTTGTTGGCATTTTTGCTGGGTTGTGGGGAGGCCCTGTGCGCCCAGCCGCCGCATGCTTGCTGGCAACCGTGGACCAAACAGCAGGCGACTAGTATACCTGCTGCCTGCACATGTAGGCGGCAGTAGCAGCCTGGTGGTGGTTTAAATGGATAGATGTCACATTTTCTAGTAAGAGGTAAAGAGGAAATAGGAAGGAAGAGTGCAAAAGTAATGAAAAGAAAGCCCAAAAGAAAAGAAAAGAAAAACATGAATAGTCGTAAGATGTTAAAGAGGAAGTTAGGTCTAAAGCAAAGGGAGGTAGCCCCAGGAGGAGCAGCGTCCCTTCCGTTTCGTCGTCAGAACAAGAGACGCTTAGCAGCTGTCAAGCGAGCTAAGGTCGAACTTGGGAGTGAAGCCGGCATTGAAGATGCCAAAGTTCTGCTCCGACTCGCTAGCGCCCTTCTTCCAGTTGGCGTTCTTCGCCTCAAAGTAGAAGTAGTCGTAGCCGGCCGCGGCCGCTGCGCACTTGAACTTCTTCGCGTAGGCCTGCTGGTTGGCCAGCGAAAGCGGGCAGGGTCCAGAGGTGCCAGCCGAGGACCATCCGCTCTCGCCGAACCTCACGGGCTTGCCGTTGGCCACATGCTCCTTGATGTTGTTGGCACGCTGGATGACCGACTGGACGGAGAAGTCAATGCCTGCAAAGTAGCTGTCGAACATGGCGTAGATGTTGACCTGCACGACATCCGAGACAGCGGCCATGCCGGCGGTGAAGTGGGCGTCCTGCTCGGTGGTGTAGACGGGGATGCTGCCCAGACCCTCGGCCTGGAGGCGGGAACGCACCTGGCTGATGTACCCAATAAGCGTGGACTCGCTCACGCCCTTGGATGTCTCCTCGTTGCCGACCGAAACACCCTTGATCAGGTTGGAGCCACCAAACTGCTTGGCGGCAGCAACGAACTGGTCCAAGTCAGACTTGAAGCGGCCGGCGCCATCGGAAACCCAGATGCCGGCGTAAACGTCGAGGCCCAGGTTGTTGCTGGTGATTGCCTGCAGGGCGTTGGAGAGCTGCGAGCAGTCGGTCGAGTAGAGACGGACGTTGCTGGCCACCGAGGCGACCTGCTTAAGCTGCGAGGCGACGGCGCCGGCATCGGGGCACGAGCCATCGGTGTTGTAGGGCGAGTAAGTGAGTCCCCAGAGAGGGCGTCCACCAGTGGAGCTGCCTCCGCTGCTGGGAGTCTGCGCAGGTGCCTGCGACGTCTGTGCGGGAGCCTGGGAAGAAGAAGGCGCCGGGGCAGGAGCCTGGGTGGTGGTGGGCTCAGGAGCCGGAGCAGTAGTGTAAGTGGGGGCAGCCTCGGCTGTCGAGGTGGCGGGAGCAGGAGCAGCGGCTGTGGGCTGAGTGGAGGAAGCAGGGACAGGGAGCTTCTGGTTGTTCAGGGCGTTGGCCCAGCTGACACTGCTCCAGCTGACAGAGGCTGGGTTGTACTTGATGTCAATCAAGTTGTTGTTGTTGTTGTTGCTGTCGTCGATGGCCAGAGCATCGCCGATGTTCTGGGGAACAGGAGCGGCAGAAACGAAAATGTTGCCGACTGTGAGGACGAGCACAGCGACCACAAGGTTAGTGAAGATAGCCTGCATATTCACTATCAAGGGATGCGCCAGTGGGTTCCGTTAGCGAGTAAGGGAGAAAGGGGGGGACAATGAGAGAAGGTGTAGCAGAATAATAGAACCCGTCTATATATTCAGCTAGCAAGGTTGTGGCCTTAAAGGAAGGAGGCGGGCGTTTAAAGAGAGGGAAGTGAGGAAAGAGCAGAGGAGAAAGTAGATAGAACCATCCGCCTGACCGGTCCAGAGGCAGGCCAAGTCGTCCTTTTAAACAAACAACTGAAAACATGGGCGATGATTTGCGATGCGCGAAGGAACGCCCAACGAAAGGACAACAAAACTGCATACGACTGGGAATTCGACCTCAGCATAAGCCCAAGGCTGATTTGCATCTGCCCACATCCTTCGTGCATGAGTGAGAAATCGAGCGAGTGGTACACGAGCACTCAGCTGAAGGCACGCCAGCGGCTGCAGCAGCCAATGCTCGCCCGCCTTTTGCTGCCGTGTCTCTGCTGAGCTGTGATGGCAAGGGGACACGGCGGGGCTGGCAAATAGGACAGCGAGAGCAGGCAGCGCTGCAGCTATTTGATTCCTTCTGTGGCCATTCCAGCCTGCAGCTTCTAATGGAAGGCGCAGTGGCTCACAGCACCTCGCTCCTTCTTTGTGGTGCAATCGCCGTGCAAATGCTGTCGGCTGGGGGCACGTCGCGCGGGGTCTGTATTGCCGGCAAGCGAAAAAGAGGCGGGCACATAAACCTTCGCTGGGCACCCCCGCCTTCGCCCCTTCACAGCGACTGAGGGCCGATTGCCTCATATCACCCGTCTCCTCTCTCCGCATGCCCAATATGGCAACAGGGCGGGCCGTAGCCCAGCAGCCTGCCTGTGATTCGCGGCCTCCTGCCCTCCCCACTCCAACGTCGCCCAAGTGCTACACATCCGCGCAGCTGGGGGGAGGTTCTGCCGAAAGTCAGACCCAGCTCGGAGTGCAAACACAGTCTGTGCCGTTACACGACACAGCCTTCCAGACCGCGGTTCCACGTTACATGGCCCCACCTTCTCTGCGGCCTCGCTTTTCGCTGTGGTGCCGGCCCTGCATTTCTCCGCCAAGCCTCCGTGCCGTTTTTGTAGAACTGCACCGAACGGCACAGAAAAAGGCACTTATCCCCTCGCGCACCGCCTCCAGAACCTGAAGACAATGATCAGCTGGATGGGCTGGTCCTATTATGCACAGCCGATCTGCATGTTTCGATATCGATTGTTGCCGCTATTGGTTTCTAAGCGCGCTGATTGTCCTGTAGACCTCCAGCCCACAGCCCACAGCCCACACCACACTTGGCCCAAGCAAGGCAGCAGCAACATTGTTACGCGCAGGTGGCATGCAAACATACGCAATCAATCGACGCACGGTGGCAGCCACCATTACCCAAGCAGAACCACAGTGACCGGGTACAGGAAATATCATTACTGACAAAGGACAGCAGAAACAACACCTACAGCATACAGCGGCTATGCACGCCCGTTAGCAGCTGTTGAGGGCGCCAAAGTCAAACTTGGGGTTAAAGCTGGAATCAAAGATGCCAAAGTTGTGCTCCCTCTCCGGAACATTCGTCTTCCAGTCAGCGTTCTTCGCCTCAAAGTAAAAGTACTCGAATCCAGCCTTGATAGCCGCGCACCTGAACTTTTGCGCATACTGCTTCTCAAACTCCAGCGAGAGCGGGCAAGGGCCCGCGTTGCCACTGGACGACCACCCGCTCTCACCAAATCTCACGGGTTTGCCATGAGCAATGTTGCTGCGGATCTTGGTTGCGCGCTGCAGGACGGACTGCACGGAGGCGTCCATGTTTTGGTAGTAGTTATCGAACATCGAGTAGATGTTGACCTGCACTACGTCCGAGGCAGCCGCCAGATTGGCGCTGAACAGGGCATCCTGCTCCGTGGTATACACAGGGATGCTACCCAAGCCCTCCGCTTTGAGGCGCGAGCGTACTTGGTTGATGTAGCCAATGAGCTTGGACTCGCTCATGCCCTTGGAGATGTCCTCGTTGCCGACAGAGACGCCCTTGATGACGCCGGAGCCCTTGAACTTCTTGGCCACATTTACAAACTCGTCCAGATCCACCTGCATGCGCCCTGGGCCATCAGTGACCCAAATCCCAGCGTGCACGCCCATGCCGAGGTTGCTGTTCACGATGGCCTCGACAGTGTTGGCTAGCTGCTTGCAGTCGGTTGCGTACAGGCGGATGTTGCTGGTAACCGCAGCGATCTTTTTGAGCTGGGCGGTGACGGTGTTGAGGTCGGGGCATGACATGTCTTTGTTGTAGGGGGAGTAGTTGAGACCCCACAGAGCACGGTTGCTGGAGGGCCCGCCGCCATTGTTGGGGTCCTTTGGAGGCGGCGGCGGCGGCGCTGGCGGTGGGCTGCTTGGTTTGCTGGTAGGTGCAGGTGGCGGCGGCAGTGGAGCCCTGTTGACTGATGATTGTGGCGGTGGCGACGGTGCCTTGCTGGTAGGTGCTGGCGCGGGAGCAGGTGCTTTGCTAAAGACCTTGCCCCAATCAATGGCGTTCCAGTTGATCTTGCTCCAGTCGACGTTGGCGACGTTGTACTGAGGGCCATCAGGAATAGGCGCGGGGGCAGAGGAAACAAGAGCGGGAAACACTGCCAAAAGACAAAATGTGAAAAGAGTCGTGGCAGATATCACCTGCATTTTCAAATGCCGATACTCAGAAATGCCTTTGGTGCGGGTATGTTGATGAATCGTGATGTTGGCGATGCTTCGTGAAAAGTGTAATGACGAGAAAATAGAACCAGCCTATTCTCTCCCTCGTGCGTTATGTGACGTGTAGGAAATGCAGTGCGGAATGCAGTTGAAAGTGAGAGTCGTTAACGAAAAGGACATGTGCGTTACAAACCAAAAGAAACCCGTGAGAGGGCGTGAGGAGGCAGGTCTCCTTTATATGCCGGCCACTGCCAGCTGCATTTCATTTGCAACTGAAAGAGTGGCTCGCGTGCTGCACATGTCCACATTTCGCCCTGCACGCTCTCCGCTCCATTGATTGCGTACAGAGTGCAAGCACTGTCGGAGACTGCTCCCTTTTGCCCTCGCTATGCTTCTACAGCAACTACTGGTCTCCCCTGCGTGACCAGCATTTCCCTACTTTGCGATGCGCCAGACAGGCACATATCCGCCTCAAAGAGCATGCCAAAAATAACCCTTTGTGGTCGGATTCAGCACTATTTTTGCCATTTCCAGCAGGAAGAAGGGTCGTATTTATGTGGATCGCAGCGGTCCCTTGTTTTTGGGGACCCATGTTTTCTGATGCACAGCATCGCCGCTGCTCCAATGTGTGCCAATAATGGTGCACATCGCAGTGCCAGCTCGCTGCTGCCTTCGTTCCCGGAGCTTCTTCGCAGTCCAGTAACTGCACGCTGGTACCAAGCATTTCTGCATGCCATTTAATTGCAGGCTGGCAGAATTTTGGGTGGCAGCAAAGGGTTTGCATGGCACGCATGGCTTGACACACGCAGACTCATATCCCATTGTACAATCAAAGCTATTTATCCACTGCAATTTCAGAGTGGTTGTCTTCCCAATCGACTCATGCTATCCGTGCAGACCGGGAGAATATACGGTGCCAGAATATTCCAACAGCAGGGAATAGGGAAAAGGGCCTCATATACTTCAGACAAGCGGCAATGCGATTCCACGACATTTCTAGTTTGGATATTAATAGACCGCCTCCCCTTTCTCAGTTGCAGTTATTTTGGCATATACTGCATGTGCAGCTGCAACGACTTGTGTCGCTTCGAGAGAGCGCACGAACTCAACAACTAAAGGCTGCTGCTGCGGCTCAGGTATCCAACAGCACGCTGGTTTCTGGGAATCAGCACTTATTTTTACCCCAGGGCACGCCTGCATATGTTGGCTACACGTGTTTTGTAAAATGACGTATATCTGCAAACGAGGCTGGGAAAGGGCTAGTGTCAAGCGACTGTCTACTCGTTGTCCGAGCCCCCGTCGTCCTCGTCTCCCGCAGCCTTATCGCCAGCGACATCGTCCTCGTCGTCGCTGGCATAGTCAAGCTCGCGCGTGTTCTCTGCCAGCTTATTCAGCACACGTCTTTGGTAGTCCAGCACCTGCTTGCCCTTCTCCGACGCCGCGCCGCCCATGCTCTCCACATAGCTCTTCAGGCCCTCATCGCTGCCCTCAAATCCCTCTGCTGGCACGCGCGCCAAGCGAAGCGCATAGAGCACACAGCGCTCAGCCGCCAATTTCACCGTGATGTTGCGGTCGCGCACATGGGACATGGCGGCAACCACAACAGAGTCGCGCACAGGCTCAATGACGTCCATGTAGCGGCGCTTGGCCACGGCCTTGAGTGCCGCCAAGGCTGCCTGCTGCGTGTCGCTGTCGAATGCCGACATGGTCTCGGGATCAACAGCACGGATGAGCGCCGAAACAAGAGGCGAGATTATGGCTGAGCCAGGCCTTGTAACAGTGCTCTGCAGCAGAGCGTTCTTTGCCACACGAACCGCCTGCAGAGCAGCATGTGGCTGCAAAACACTGCTGCTCGGTGCGAGCGACACCTCGACACTGGCGGCAATGGCCGACTGCAGCTCGTCAGACCCGGCAAACAGGCCAGGCGACTGGGCCAGAACTGCGGCAAGCGAGTGCAGCTTGGTAGCCTGCACCGTGGCTGTGTCCTGTGCATCGACGACAGAGTACTGGTTGACGAGTCTAGCGGCAGCGTCCTCGGGGATGATGCCGCACAGGGCGCCAAATGCCTCGCTCATCAGCACACGCCAGCGGGAATCGCCAGAGCTCTCGCTAGTCTCAACACCCTCGGCACGTCCAACGACCACAGTCTCGATGGCCTGCACACTGCTGGGCGACAGAGATGTGGCATTGGGCGCGCGGATCACTGCGCGGATGGCCTTCATCATAGCGAGCTTCATGCCCAGGGCCTCGGCCTGCTTGATGCCTGTGGTGAGCTCAGACACCAGGGGATCCAACCGTGGCTGGAGCGGAATGAGTGCTGCCAGAGCCACGGCGGCGCGCTGCCTTACAATATCGTCTTGCTCCGTCAGTCCGCGAACAAACGTGCGCTGCAGCTGAGGGAGGAACGGCCGCATAAGCGCAGGAACCTGCTTAAGCAGCAGGCCCAGTGTGTTGAGGATAGCAGCCTTGACGTTTGCTGGGTGCTTGTCTCCAACAATACGGATCAGCGGGCCAGTGATGCCCGTAGCGAATGGCCTGAGCGCCGCAGGGTCCGTGAACCTCACCAGGCGCGCCATACCACGCACGGCCCTCTCCTTGGTATCGGCTGAGCCAGTCAGCAGCCCCTGCGAGTAGATCGGCAGGATGGGTCCAATGCCCTTAGTGAGATCGAATCCAGGGAGTGTCTTTTGGGCTGCAGGCAGACTCTCAGTGACACGCTGCACAGCGCGGCTAACAGGGCCGACATAGCCGTCATAGTCCTCCTTGGGGATTGTCTTGCACATGGCATCGAGGGCGCCCCAACTGGCCTTGACAACCATGGCCGAGTTAGCACCAAGCAAGTCGATAAGGATGCGCAGCCAGTCGATGACATGCGAGCCAAGGATCGTGCGGCCACGGCCAGCAGAGTTGGGTCCAAAGGCCTTGCACATGGCCTCCATGGCAAAGCAAGCCTCGGCCACTCGAGATGCATCGGCGGACGACGTGCTCAGGTTGGTGCTCTCGTTCACCTTGACGGACTCGTGGAACTGCATCATCAGCGCCTCCAGCGTGTCCTCGTCCTGCGAGGCAGCAGTAACGACAACACCCACAGTGTCACGCAAGGCAGCCTCGGCCTCCTCGTCGCCCGATGCGTGGTGCACAGGCAGGGATTCGAAGAGCGCCAGCAGGATCTGAGGCAGGCGCTTGCTGAGGCTAGATCCCGAAACCTGGATCAAAGACGACAGTGCGCGCGCGTGGAATGCCGATACTGGAAGCTGCGTAAGCGTAGGGATGAGCACAGGGAAGACGACGTTGGCGCGCACGGCCATGAGCTCGCGCAGGGCTTCCAGTGCATGCTCAGCGTTGATGCCAGCCAACCCCTCGGACGCACCAGCGGCACCGCTGCTTTGAGTGAGGGCATTGAGGAGCGGTGGCACGACAGAGTCGATAATGCTGGGGCCAACAGCCTGCTGCAGACCATCAAACGCAGTGGCAGCAGCCTCACGCACCATGGCGTCCTCGTCGCACAGACCACGGCGCACAAGCGGGACCATGGCGTCAGCATAGACGTCAATATACGTCTTGCTGGCAGACTGCAGGATCTCCGTAAGCCCGATAAAGACGCCATGGCGAGCACCGCCATTCTCCGAGCCCACAGACTCGTCATCAAGCGCCGATTCGAGAATGGGCACAATCTGCGACATGACCGACTCGCCGAGCTTGCGCACAAGGTCGCCAAGGGTGCGAGCAGCGGTGGTGCGGCGGTCGTACTCCTCGGAGGCAAGACCAGTGAGCACAATGTCCATGATCTGAGGCAGGCACTCGCGCACCGTGCGTGGTGTGTTGCTGATGATACTCTTCCACACAGAGAACGCAGCCTGGCGGACCATGGCCGACACGTCGCTACGAGCGACATACAGGGCGGAGAGCACTGTGTTGCAGCGCTCGACGCCAATGCTCTCGTTGAGCACGCCGCGCAGGTTGCTCGAGATGGCCGCCTCGTCGGCAGCATCCTCGTCTTCCTCTGCCTCCTCGCCAGATCCCTCCTCGCCCTCGGCGCCTTCCTCGCCTTCGCCCGTCTGCTGCACGGCAAAGAACTGTGCACGCGCCTCCTCCCGTTCCCTCTCGGCCTGCTTGCCGCTGATACCAGCAACACGGTAGAGAAGCTCGCCAAGGAGCTCGATGGACGAGTGGCGGATACGCCACGACTCGTGCTGCAGGCCAGACAGGAGCTCGGGAAGCAGCTGGTCGACTGCAGTCTTGGAGTACGAGACGACCAGAATACGGCCTGCGCGCAGAGAGGCGTCGCGCACCTGCTCGTTCTCATCGGCAAGGCCGGACAAAACAGGTGGGATGACCTGCGGCAGGAAGCGCTGGAAGTCCTCGCCGAAGGTAACCGGCAGGTAGATGAGCAGCATCATGAATCCCTCGCGAACAGGGACGCGAGTGCTGTTGCAGTTGGCCAGGATTTCGGGCACAAGACCCTCCAGGCGCTCCATTCCGACGCCCGAAAGGACCTCCGACAGTCCCTGAGCAGCACCAGCGCGGTCGACGCCAGAGGCATCGCTCTTGAGAACCTTGACGAGGTCCGCAACGAGGCTGGGGAACTTTTCCTCGCCGAGCTTCTGCACAAGCGATCCCAGAGCCTTGGCCGAAGTAGCGCGGGTCTCTGGGACAGGGTCAACCAGAACATTGCGCAGGAGAGGCACAAGCGACTCAAGGTAGGGCCCCAGATCCTTGGGGTCTGTGAGCGTAGCCATCGAGCCCATGATCTGTGCAGCGTTGCGCTTGGTAGACGCATTGCGAGCACGCATGCCTCGCTGCAGGACGGGGACCACAAGAGCAAGCGATGGCGCATCGATGTAGTGGATAAAGGCCGTGTGCAGCAGAGTGCGCAGCGCAGTGTCCGTGTTCTTGGCAGGATCGTCCAGCGCAGCAAGCAGCGTGGGCACAAGCTCCTGGATCTCCGGGTTGTGGATCACCTCGCCGAAGCGGAGCAGGGCCTGGCGAGCAGCTGCAGAGACCTGGCCGTGGGTATCGGTCAACACGTTGATGATGTGGGGGACGATGGTGGGCAGCGACACAGAGAGCTGCTTGGGAGCACAGTATGCCATAGAGCCCAGCATCTCAACACTGCCCTTCTTGGTGCGCCACTGGTCCTCGTCGAGGCCGGCGAGGGCAGAGGGCAAAATGAGCTTGACAGCGTGTCCGCTGATGTTAGCCATGATGACACGAGCGGCATCCAGCGCTGCCTCGCGGACATCGGCATTGCTGTCGCCGAACCGGAGAAGGAGGATCGGGATGAACTGGATGATGTACGGCTCAAACAGGCGACCCATCTTGCCCGAAAGCGTCTCAAAGGCAAACAGCGCGCCCTGGCGCTGCTGGAACGCCTTTGAGTTGGCGCACGCCTCGCGCAGCTGGTCCACAACCTGGTACTTCTTGAGTGCAGCGAGACCGCGGCCCTTGACCAAGCCAGAAAGGCCGTAGGCAGCACCGCGGCGCTGGGAGTACTTTTCGCCGTTGAGAGTGGTGTCCATGATTGCGCCAATGACCTGGCCAAACTTGTCCTCGGAGACACGCTTCGCCAGCGGCGGCAGGCACTCGCTAACGGCGCTCTGGACAGACTCTGAGGGCGTAGAAAGAGTAGCAATCAGCTGGTCAACAGCATCGGCAACGCGCTCCTCCTCGCCAGCAGGCAGGTGCTGAGCAAGGCGACCAAGCAAGACCACGACTCCCTCGCGAATATAGTCGTAAGACTCGGTTCCCTCGTCGGGCTCTGACAAAAAGTCCTCCAAGATGGGCAGCAGCTCGCTTGACCACTTTGACCCGTGGGTGGCAACCGCCTGAGCACCAGCCGACAGCATGTGTGTGCGCACAGACTCTGAGCGCTCGCCAAGGGCACGGTTGCGGACCAAGAACCCAATCAGGTTGTTCACTTGGCTGGCCGTCATAAGCAGGGGGGCCAAGTAGAGGAAGGAGTCGGCAATGGCGACACGAGACTCGGAAATGTCGACACGGTGCTGCGTGCCGGGAATGACGATACCAAACTCGTCATACTCGGGATCAAGCGAGATGTACCACTTGCGGTAGGTGTCTTGCAGCGCCTGGAGCACGCCATCGATCTCCGCTTGGACGTCAGCGAGCGAGACATCGGTCTCCTCATCGTCCTGCGCAAGGTCCAGCCGCTCCTGGATGGCAAGGCCGATGGAGCGAGCAGCGCAAGCGCGGATCTCGGACGCAGAGTGGTTCAGGTAAGATACGATGCCCAGAATAAGCCCAGGCAGAACCTCCATGCCGTTCTCAGCCCACAAGGTGTTAGCAAGCTTGGCGTTTTCCTCGAGGGCAACAGAGTCTGACCCGCTGCCACCGACGTTGATCCACAGCTTTTCAGAGTAGTCCAGCTCGGTCAAATCAACGTAGTCGAGGGCAGCAAGGCAAGCACCGCGAACCACGCTGTCAGGGCGGGTCAGGCCGTCGAGAAGCGCATCGCGCTCCAATGGCGTATCAGTGCCCTCCATCTCCTCGGCCATCTTCACCAGGCTGTTGCGGCAAGCGGTGAGAAGCAAGGGCTGGTTTGACATGAGGAAGACCATCAGCTCGATCATCTCCTTGCGCGGCATCTCGGCAACGTTGCCAAAGTGGGCGTGGAACGAGAGGATATCCACAACCATCGTGAGCTGCTCAGCGGCATGATCCATCTGAGCATACTCGTCGTGCTCCTCAATGCCCTTTTTGACCTTGCGGCCCCAGCCGTCTTGGTCGGCAGTTGCCTGCATGAAGGGGAACAGGAAGTTGAATCCGGCAGAGGGCAGAAGCGCGTGCTCACAGCTGACACGCAGGCGGAAGTACAGGCGAGTCGCCAGGCTTTCCATTGACTCGTACTTCCATCCCTCGGGCACAACGCTCTCGAATCCGCGCGCACGCAAAAGACCCATGGCAATAGGCACACGCAAAGTCTCCTCCAGCCCGTCAGCAGCCCTGCTCATCGACAGCAGGGTGCTCAGCACCTCGGAGCCAGCAAGCTGCTCGCTAGCCCTGGAGCCGCCGATGATGGCACGCTCAACCACGATTCGAACGAGCTCCAGCATGCAGGTGCTAGCAACATTGGCGCTTCCGTCAACGACAGCCCGAACGACAGCCAGTCCGCGGTGCAGGCCATCGTGGGCTTTTGCCACTCTCTCACGAATGGCGTTCTCCTTCGCCCACTGCTTGTCGACAAGCTCCTGCTCCTCCTTGGTCAGCTTGCGCGTCTGGTTGTTCTTGCGAGCAATCTCCTCACGCAGCTGCGCCTCCCAGTCGTCGCTCTTTTTCTTCGAGCCACCGCGAGATCCCTGCGACTGCTCCTTGACAAGAACCGGGTCGCTGTACAGCTGGTCGGTAGGCGTCCTCCACACATTAATATCCTCCGGCGAGATCGCCGCCAGGTGCTCAGGATCAATGTCGTCGCGAGCGAACTCGAGGAGCCGCATTGCAACGCTATCGCTGCCAATAAACACCAGGTCTTTGATGAGGTTGGTGGCAGCCTCGAACGCAGCCGGGTCGGAGCCTGGGGCGCCAGCCATTGCACCGTGGATTACCTGCTTGAGCGACGAGAGGTTTTCGTGGCACAGCTCTCCAGGGTCGGCATGTGACCTCTGGATCAGCGCGATCCAGAAGCTCTCCTTGCCAGCCTCGCGAACGAGAGCTGGGTGGTGCGCAGCAAGCGCCATGGAAACCAACAGACGCATCTTTGCAGGTACACCCACATCGCTGGCTTCAGCACCCAATGCCAACGTGCTCAGAATACTCGTCCACTTGAAATGAGTAGATTCGCTGTTCAGAGATGCAGTCATCTCAGCAAAGAGCTTTGGCTCGAGCATTGTCCACAGTCTGTCGGCATCCACCGTGCTCATGGCACGAAGCACACCGAGGGTGTTTCGTGTAACCTCAAAGGTGGGCTCGGGGAAGCGGCAGAGCGCCCAGGCCAAAAGACTGGCCTGGCGAGGGTCGTCGCAGCCCTTGGAGAAGAGCATCTCGACTGAGCGCAGGATCCACGTGCACTCCCTGGGTGTGGTGCACTTGTGGTAAACCTTGTCCCACAGAAGGAGCGACTTTTCGGTGCCGGTAACCAGGGACACAAGCTTGCCGGCATCGACCTTTGCCACAGGAGCCACGCAACGGAGTGCTAGAGCCAGACCGACATGCGCGTCAAGAGTGCTGCCGCCAGTAGTAAGCGGGCTAGCAGTTGCCTTTTCGGCTGTCGCGGCAAGTGCCTGAAGGAGCGGGTGGATATACGTGGCAACCCATGGGTGGCCCTCAGCGCCAAGGGCAGTGGCAGCAGCGTTCCACAGCGGCTCACCAACGGCGTCAGCAGCCCAGCCCTGTCTGACAAGCGCCGACTTGTCGGGGAGTGCCAGTCCCTTCAAGGCAGCGTCGGTAAACAACTTGATCGCCTCCTCGCACGTTTGGTAGCCCTCGCCAGAAGCGGGCCCAACGGTCAGCAGGTGCTCGATGAGAGCGGAGAAGTGCCTGCCGATAGCAGAGAACAGTGCTGCAACCGGTGCTTCCTGGGTTTCCTTGGCCGCCATTTTGAGCAGCGCCGGCATAATGGCAACAGACGATGGCCAGCCGTTGCCAGCACCAGCATGCACGTTCGCAAGCAAGCGGTAAAAGTCAACGCGGTGCTCAGCCTGAGCAAAGCGGCCAAGCACAAGGGGCTTGGTCGCAATCTCGGCAGCCTTGGTGGCAGCCTCCTCGGTGCGTGGCACGCTAGAGAGGAATGCAAACAGGCTGCACGCAGAGCTGCGCACGGCGGCATTCGAGCTCTTCAGCAGATTCGACGCCAGTGTATCGGCAAACACATCCAAGTAAATGGCCGTCATATCGACGCTATCCTTGCCCAATGCCTGCAGCAGCCAGAGGCAGGTAGGGAGCACGGCCTCGGGCGAGCGCAAGAGCATCTTTGTGATCGATGGCTTGAACAAAGCCTCAAAGTCACTGCCCACAAACTCGCGCAAAAACTCGGACAGATCCGCAATGCTGGAGTATGAGATTGGCTGCTTGGAGTTTATGAGAACCCGGTCGATATACCCGACAATCGCATCCTTTGCCTTGACCACCTCTTGCAGCGACTGCCCGCCATCGCCGCCCTTGCCCTTCTTTTTCGACAGGCGGATCGCAGTTCCAACGATGTTGCCAATCATCACAGCAGCCTCGCCACCGCTTGCTGCCGAGGTCAGGATGCTGAGCATCGGTCCAATAGCTGCGGGGCAGCCGCGCAGAGTGCGCCAGAACTCGCGGTGTGCGCTGCTGGACACCGACAGGGCCTTCGAATCGCCCGTCTTCTCATGCGCAGGCGCGATCCCCCACAAAAGCCTAGCCGCAAGCAAGACCAGCTTCTTCCACGCAAGATCATCGGCCAGAGACTCTGGCGCAACACCCAGCTCGTTAATTGGGGTGGTAAGAGCCAGATCGACCCAGGAGAGCAGGACAAATCTCGAGGCCACCGCTGTCGCGATCGAGTCCGGGTGGCTGATCGACTTGGGCTGTGCGCTCTCCACGACAGGATCCAAGACGCCAGCGATGACCTTGACAAAGACACTGCCTTTCCTTGCGCTAAGCTCCCTAAGCACCTTCAGAACAAGAGCACGGGACTCCCTGTCGATATAGCGATCAATGGTCAGTGTCAATGCGCAAATGAGCCCCACCAGCTCCTTGTCCTCGAGTGGGTGAGCGGCAATGTATGGCAGCAGCTCTGCTTCAAACAAGGCACGACGCTCGTTGACACGCGAGGTCGTAATCCTGTCGCTCAGCACCTCTGTGAACGACGCCCAGGAGAACTCGCTGCTTGCCCCTGCTGCTTCCGTTTCGCTCATCGTTCAGAAATTCAAATGGATAATTCGGGGCGACGTCTTTCCGTTCTGTATTCACCCACGCCTGCGGTCTGATAGTGTTGGTACGGCTATGTGGTGTACGTGCTCTCCTTGCTTTCTACGTTGGCAACCAGAAATGTCAAAGATCAGCTCAGTAGCAAGAAAAATTTTTGCGAGCACACGAGGGAAGAGAGCGGGCTGTCAAATACCTTTGCGATAGAACGAAAGAAAAACGAATACGTACCTTTTTGTGCGTATGAGCTCGCTGTAGAATAGAGGAGTTTTGTGTTGAGAGAAGAAGGGGAGGTAGGGCAACAAAAAATGTGCGAGACCAGCTACCGCAGCTCTGCTGCTGCCAAACAGGCCTGCGGCCAGAGAGCAAGTAGAGGGCAGCCACTCGCTCTGCAGAAACAAGCAGCCAAAAAGCAAAAAGTGGAGATCCGGGGTTTCGATCCCCGTGCCTCTAACATGCAAAGCTAGTGCTCTACCGATTGAGCTAGATCCCCAGACAGCCAATCCAGATCTGATTGGTCCTTCTGAACGCCAAGCTCTAGAGACATGTACACAAGTGGACATACTGTTGCTTTGTTTCTCGTTCGTCTCGCATCTCTGGCGCCCGCAGATGCCAAGCATCACTGATTTCAACCTGGGTTCCGCATGTGGTAGAGAGGGCATGCGCTGGGTGTCTTGCTCGCATATTGTGATGACGAGTTCCATTCTTGCTTGCGGGGGCTGCTTGGTCTGCTAGATCTCTTGCATTGGAGATGTGGTGCAGTAACAGATAGATCCTTCTTGCACAAAGAAATGCTGGCTTGCACCAAGGAATGGCGCATGCTGCTAGTAACACAGCAGCTGCCGCGAGGAAATGTGCCTGCTGAGGGACGCGGGTGGATGTAGATTAGATAGACGAAAGCAACCCAGTGCACCAGGAAAAAGTCTTGAGGCTCGCTGGTGGGGGCAAGTGGCACAAGCAGTAATCAGCCTATGATTTCACCTCTGGCCACTCGATACTCCTTTGTCGCGTTTTTTTATTTTATTGTTTTCGCTAGTTTCACATTGCACTTTTTCATTACCACGCTATTTTATTGGCGCCATTTTGCACGGAAGGGAGAAGCAATGAATCAAGGCCAGATTGCAAATGCGCAGCAGCTCAGGAGGATGGGCCTGTTTGGCAGCGCATACTTGGAGAGGCTCAAAGAGGGCGACACAGCCATGCTTGCGCTCTCTACGCTGGGCTCGGGCAGCGGCGCAGGCGGCACAGGCAGTGCAGGCGGTCTTGGTGGAGGCACGATAATGACTAGCAGTGGGCGGCTGACACGGACGCGGTCAACACGGGGCAGCAGAAGGAATCTGCGCGAATGGAGCTCGGATTCGGAAAACGAGTATGGTGCTGAAAACGACGCGGAATCAGCATTGGAGACCGAGGTAAGCTCAGCTAGACAGGGCAGCGAGGCTGGGGATGAGCAGCAGCCCAAAGAGGCTGAGCCGATGAGCGGGATAGGCACACAGCCAGCATACGAAAGCTTGCCCAGACGACCACGCCGCCGCACTGCGCACTGGCACCTGCGCGACGACCAGGCTAAGTGGCTGGCACAGCAGGAGGAGCTTCTGGTGCCTATCCGGGTTGAGCTCGAAGTGGGCGACTATAGGCTGCATGACGTGTTTGTGTGGAACGCAAAGGAGAGAATCATCACGCCGGAGCAGTTTGCCGCCATATATTGCGCAGACCTGTCTCTACCAGCAGAGGGGAAGTCGAGTGCGCAGCACCACATAGCGCAGCTTATTCGGCAGCAAATTGCTGAGTATGTCTCTGTCGATGCAGCCGACTTTAGCGGCGACGAGTTGCGTGTTGTTCTCTGCCTCGAGATACAGGTTGGCACACACGTGCTGCGCGACAAAGTTGAGTGGGACATCCTCGAGCCCCTGGGCTCAAAGCCCGAGGAGTTTGCTCGCTGCCTGTGCAGAGATTTGGGTCTTGGCGGCGAGTATCCGCCGCTGGTCGCCCATCGCGTGCGCGAGGAAATCGCAAGACTTCAAAAGGAGCTCGTAGAGGCTGGCGACGCACACTGGCTCCGGCAGCAGCCTGTTGACTCGATATTCCGTCCGATTGACTTGGTGGACTCGTGGGGTCCGAGTATTGAGGTATTGTCGGCTGAGGAGCTCGATCGGATGTGGATGCACAAGGAGCGCAGCTACCGCCGTATGCGGCGTTCAGAGCGTGGCCACACACGGTCGTTCAACTTTTTGCCGCCAGAGGCGCTGCCGCACGAGCCAGGCATTGCGCCGACTGTGATGGCACCAAGCATCAACCCAGTCATATACGCCCAGCTCTCCTCGGGGTCCGCTGATGCCGCTAGCAGCGGAGCCAGTACACCACAAAGCTTCGGGGCGCCATCGCACTCAAACATCCGCGTGCAAGCAGCACCTCTCCAAAGCTCGACACCACGCACACCAACAACACCCCGCACATACGCCAAGGTTGACTTGAGCAACTGGGAGTGCGAGCACTGCGGCTGCGATAGCAGTGGCACGCCTATTCCACGGCAAGGCCCCAATGGCCCCAAGACTCTTTGCAATGCGTGCGGCATCGCTTGGATGGTGCGTAACCGCCAGGAGCTTCCCAAGCATCGCAAGGACATGTACCGCAAGTGAACAAACGGGCTCTTGTAACCACCCCCTTTCTGTTTTCTACTTGTTTCTGTCGCATTTATAGCATATATTAGCTTTTTGTCTGCAAAAATCATGTTTTTACAATAGACAATATGTCGCTATTCTGCCCTTTTATTAGAAGGGGCGTTCAGTCACACATTTATGGAACCCTTTGCCATCCTGATATCATCCGTGCTGGTGCTGCGCTGTTAGAAACCAGCAATGCGGCCAGCTATAGTGCAGGTGCACACAGTAGCAATGCCTGTCTGGTGTTTGTTTGAGTGATGGCGTGCTGCGAGTCCATTCGCACAACCATTCCGCGAGTGCCAAACCTCGTTGGGAACTGTTTGGCTTCGGCTAATATTGGAAATTTGCTTCTCTACAGAACGTATTTATCCACACCAAGCGAGGGGTGGGAATGGGCAAGAGCACGTAGAGGGGAGGAGGAAGAAGGAAGGGGGAGGGGCAGGTGCAGCATCCTTCCGTTCTCACACGCAATTCAATGTAAGCAAGCCACTCACACCACCACCATCACCACAATCGCCGAGTATGGACAAAGCCAGAGGCAAGCGGCTGCCCTCTCAACACCTTATTTCCATTGTTGCACACTATTTCTCCATCCGCACTAGCATCGAGTAGTGGCAGCAGGAGCACCAGTGCCAGGTGTACCGCTCTCCTCGCTACTTTATGCATTCATCCTTCATGTCGTGTCAGCGGTGACAATGCTGCAATTAGAGGTCACACCCTGATTCAGCAACAGCAGCAGCAGCTACAAAACAGAGCACGCTCTAGGGTTTGTTCTTCCGCTTCGCTGGCGGCTTATTTAGCACTATTGTCAGTTGTGCCTGGGCAATAAGCAGCACACAGCATCTGCTGCTGCCATACGCATGTATATACCTTCTTGTACAAAGCCACATTGTTATATTCAGGTTCATTGCCTGTTGCAAAGGTCTACAGTGCGGCCAAGGGTGGCCCCAAGGTTACGCCGCCTGTGAGCCAGCATGCTGCAAAAAACCTTGGCTGCCATTGAATGTTTAGCCGGAAAAGGCAGGAGACGAAAAGTGTTGGGTGCAAACGAAACAACCTAAGCAAAATTCAACCGAGGCTGTGGTACCTCTCGTCCCTCCCTCGCTCCAGTAAAATATGTATTGGAGTGAAGGAGGTTGGCAGTAATGCCAATCCGCAACAGTTTCACCGCTCTTCCCCATTTTGCTGGCGCTCTTGTGGTGCTCTGGTGCTGCTACAGGGCCAGCGTTGTACGGATTGGCCACGGATGTGCCAGCAGCACAATTAGGCGTTTGGCTTGCGCCTTTCTTCAGCATGGGCACAGTCACGGCTAATTCTTCAATAGAGAAAGTGTAGGCAAAATATAAAAATGTGATTGTGCGTGTGCTGCCATTGAAACTGACGCTGCCGCTGACATTGCCACCGCGCCATGTTGGCGTGCAGGAGGCAGCTCTGCCTGTTGTTGCTGCCCGCCGAAATGGAGGCAAAAGGTTAGTGACTTTGCCGCTGCCGCTGCACACACACGTGGTAGGTGGGGGCTGATCGGTGGTTGTTTACCGTATCCTGCATTGCCCCCTTCCTCCCTCAGCTTGGACCCCCTCCCTTGCCCCCATTGCCGACAGCAAAAGGTTTCCGAGGCACAATCTTGGTGGACAAGGACATCAGTCCATTTAATACCAGCTGCGCCGTCATCGCTGGTTTTGAGCCCCTCGCCTCCCTCATTCCTGCCCATCGCTTTTCTCTTCTCATTACTCATCCAACACGTATTTCCGACTCTTTTCTTTTTCTTGTTGCCCACACATTGCGCATATTGCTTCCTGCCTGCCTTCCACATTGCCACCGTTGCTGCCGCCACCATCCGCCTGCCTCGGCACTCTCAAGCTCGGCAGATCCTAGGCCGACATACCAACGCCACCCCAGCTTGTGCAGAGCCAAAATACGTCTGCCCTATTGGGCGCGCTGAACAATAGCAGGCCTGTGAAATATACACGGATATAAGGTAATTATACCTGCGCATTAAAGCACATACACACACACACACACACACACACATCCTTGCTGTTAAAGTCCGCCGTCTACGTACTGCTTGCTCATACGCCACCTCATTCTTAGCCAGATGTCCCTTGTTTCTTCGATTAGATGGTGACCACCACTGCCGTCATGCAAATCGAATTTTCCCTTTGCTCGCGTAGTCACTCATTTGCCTTGTTGCACCAAAAGATTGTTTGGTGCTCACAATCGAGTTACGGTTTATGACCTGTCTGCCTCTACTTTCTATTAACAGAGCGAGTGCCACACGGGCAGCTCATCCGCCCCTGTCACTACCCTTCTCTTAGGCATCGCCGTCGATTCTGTACCTGCTACACATCGCATTGTACACCCCCCGTGCTTCAGCTGCTTCTTATTGCTTTTGTCATATTAGGAGGGAGCGAGTACCTTCAGCGTCACTTGTTTCTGCTTCCGCCGTTCTCGCTGCCGACTCTACCTCAGCTCTCCTTACTCACCATTATCACGCTACTAGCTAACAGATACAACCTTTTTTGGCCTTATAAACGCATATTCCTCTGGGTGGCGGTACACAGAGCCGAAAAGCAGAGCTACCAGCATAGCAAATCCAGGCGCAGCAGCAGCGGCAGTAGCCAGCCCACTCCAAAGCGGAAAAGCACATTTGACTTTTTGCTCCCTTGCACTCGACTGACACTAAACACAGCTTGCTAAAGCTCAGGTACGAGATGAAGCAGTAGCAGCAGGCGATGGCCACCTGCTTAGTGGGTGCACACTCATTCCCCCTTTTCCGCCCCTTAACCTTGTTCCTTCTTTCCGCATAGCGTCGCACAGCTGCTGCCACTCAACCACTACCGCCACTATCGCAGCTGGTTAAAACCGCTCCGTACATGTGAAGTGCCAGCCTAGTGCAGTCCATCTGCCTCCGCTCTGGTATTCTAGCAGCGCTCTTGATTTTTGGGATGATGATGGCAATGATGAAATGCACCGCTTGGCCCATTGGGCGGTGCGGGTAGGCCCAACGACCGCTATTATTTTTTCGCTGCCTGCTTTATTGGTAATCAGCTCCATCTATTGGCTGGGGCAAGCGTAATTGGCCATGCAGCATGCTCTACCTCCAGGTAGCGCGTTCCTTAAATGAGCAAAATCCACAGAATCAGAGCATTGGCTGCGATCGCTCTTTGTTCAGAGTATGTGATCGAGTATTACCCGTGGGGAGGGAAAGTGGGCTTGACCCGAGCCCCCTGTTGGGCACCTATGCCAGCCTTGCCACAAAAGCGAGCTGCTACGCTCATGCGCACGCACCCGGACCACCACCACTGGCAAGACTATCCACCCGCTAAACCCAGTAGCTGCTCGGAGCGCAGCAGTTGCCCACCCTGTTGTGCTGCGCTTCCCATACAGCCATGCACGGTTGTTTCCTGCCCACTTGTTTCTCTGGCTGGCTGGCTGGCTGCGTGTTTGTTTGTTTGCTTGCTTGCCCGGCCTTGTTCGCCCTGCAAAAGGCACTTAGCCGCATTGAAACAAGCAGGCGGGAAAGCCGGAATGTGCTCTCGAGGCAACAACTCTACTATTTTCATACCACTTGATTCTCGCTCGGCCATTTGTTATCTGTTGCCCACCTGCTGTTTTTTGCCCACATACGCGTAGATCTTTCGTACACATGCGCAATACATGTATGACAGTGTTTTAGCGCCTGGCATTGTCAGCGCTTCCCCTGTCGGGCTTCTATAAACACTCATCCTACCCTACCCCACCTCATTCCGCCTGTCTTGCTTCAGCAGCCAGCTCTTTCCTCTCTACACCTCCCTGCACTCCTGCTATCCCTCTGCACGCCCACTTGCTCGAGCACGCAACCACTTTACTTGTACAGAAGAGAAAAAGAGAGGCTACGGATCTGCTTATTGTGTGCACACAGCTTTAATAATCGGTATTCTCGTACTATAGCGCTTAGGATCAGCGTCTATGACAGCAGACAACAATAGTCAGCATCCGGGGTCTGGCTCTCCCCGGGCTCCACAGGACCCAACAACACCAGTATACACTCCAATCCAACCGCGGGGCAATCCAGATGAGCATCGTCAGGCAATGGCCGAGGAGCAGGAAATCCAGGACTCGCAGGCCATCACAGAGCGAAGGCGTCGAAACACACAGGCGGCCGCCCGGATGCGCGAGCGGCAGAGGCAGAGAGAGCGGGAGCTGATTGAGCGCAGAGACGACCTCATGAACAAGGTTCGGCAGCTAGAGTCGGAGCTGTCAGCAATCCGAGCTCAGCGACAAGAGTCTGAAGGTAAAAATATATTTCACCGCCCACTTTGTTACTAGCGCACTCGCAGCTGTGCTCATCCTGTTTGGAGAGTTGGCAGCAAGCCTGCAAATCATTGACGCTCCAACACCACCGCCCTCACCCCCTCTTTCAGCCTCCACCCTGCCCTGCCCCACTCACCCGTCCACCCTTCGTCGCCTATTTGCTCCTACTGAGCAGCCCTGCTGCACAGATGACGACGGCTCTTGCTGGTTCCCAGCTCTATGCGGATTCCCTGCGATTGGGCTTCCTCCTGTCTCATCGCACTTGGTGGATTTGCGTTTGGGGGACCGGGGGTGTGGACGCCTATAGCCTTCCATGCATGCTAACTTGGTTTGTGCTGCCTAGGTAGGCATGGGGGGAGAGCAGAGGGGCATACACAGTTACCCCTGCCGTTCTTCTCCGAGTCCTGCGCTCTACACTCATCCCGAGCGTTGGCCGGTTTCCTGATTGCCCCGAATCAAGAGATGAGCGCAAACTGAAGGCTCGCCGCTGCCTTTTTTTTAAATGCAAATCACGGCCCACGTCTCTCCGCTTCACCCATGTAGTGGATGCCAGCAAGGAATACGACAAGATCCTTCAGCAGCTATCGGATGAACTTGAAATTGCCAACAACGCAATGTACGACATCATTGACGAGGTTGAAAAGCTGGTAAACATCGTGCGCTCCATCGATATCCAATAATAGCAGTCCATATACTCCGTTCACGCCTTCACTTTTTGTTTTATCGCTTGCATTTTACCCTCCACAAATAGTACATTTAATTAGAGATCATCCTAGTTTGTTGCTATCCTTGTTGCTGCCCGCTGGCTTTTATATATCCCACTTGACACTCGTCAACGCCAGAGCCCCAGTACTCCGCTCTGGCGAGGCAGCACATGCAGCGCTACGATTTCGCCCAGGTGGCCCCTCGATGTGAAACGTGTGATGGCACCACAGGCTATTTCCTGATTTAATCAGCGCCTCTAGCGGATCTTGAGGAACCACGGAATTGTGTCTGCAGTGCTTTATCGCGCTGGATTTGTGGTGGTGGCTTCACAAGTGTCGCTGTGATCGTTCGTCATGCTTTGGTCAGCTTCCTCTTCGTTTCGCTTTGCTTCATTCAACTCTACATACCCCTCGCTCGCCACTTAAAATACAGCGAAGCATCTTCCCTTTCTTCCTGCTGACGGAAAGGTGTGTGCAGTGGCTGCTCAACTCCAAATGCTTAGAATAGCCTCAGTGAAAGGCAGCAAGGGCCTACCGGCAGCAGTGTGCAAAATGCAACAGCTGCGGTCTGCTGGGCGCTTGCCTGCCGGGCAAATTTGCACTCGCGCATTCCATTTGACGCCGAACTGTCAGGAAACAGACAAAAGTAAGGCATTGTGGCAATGCGTTCCCATGACTCAGACTTTTGAGCATTCTCTTGATTTGGACTCTTACAGCCCGTGGCCTACTAACACACACACACACACTTGCGTTTTTATATACATCTTGTAGATGACAAGGAAGGCAAGCGGTGGCGGAGCACCGGACGTGCTAGCATGCGTGAGGCAGCTGTGCTTAGTGCTAGGAAGCGCAGCAACGAGCTGGCTAGACGAGCTGCGATTCAGGAGGCCTTGAGCCAGAATGGCACCGCAGCCGCTATTGCACCGCCATCAAAGGCCAGCGAGGAGAGCACTGTTTCGAGCAGAAGGGTATCCTCGCTACGGAAGGCGTTTGTTGACCAGCTGCGGCCGCTGGATCTAGATATCAGTCCGCTTCCCACAGCACAGCCGACTGGTGGTGGCGGCGGATCGGGGTCGGATGCTGGGTCAAGCCCAGGCACTGGGCCAACAAGCACTACAGCCAATAAGGAGATGGCTGAAGCTTCATCCGCTATCCAGAGAGGCCCAGGCGAAGACCCTGCTAGACCGAGCGGTAACCATGCAGGAGAGTTTGTGGATCGGGCGTTCGATGCAACCATTCGGGACGACATTTTGAATACAATTCTTACAGGATTTGTACGCAAAAGCCACATGCTTCTGTATGCAGAGGACCCTTGGTCGGAGGGATACTCTCTGCAGCTTCTCGCAGACGTGGCAGACAGGACTGGTGCACATCTGACTGCGCTGGACATCCCAGATTGGTCTGTGCTTACATCGCGCATTGATCCGGTCCTGGAGGACCTCACGATTGTCAGCCATCCGTACTCGCCGCCTCCTGATCTTGAGGCATCTGGAGGCGGCGAGGCTGGTCGCGGCATGGCGTTTTTTGCAGGCATCAATCGGAGGCGGTTCAACGACGAAGGCGATGCGCTGAGCGAGCAAATTGACCCTCCGTCAGAACGCGCTCGAAACGGAAGGGAGGAGGATGGCGCTGTCGATGACATTGATGACCGCGATTCGGGCATTGGGGGACGGCCAAGTGATAGAGAGATCGATGCAATTCGTGCGCAGTTCGGATTAGGAAAGTCGCCAGGTGCTGGTGCTGCTGGCGATCGGCTTGGAGCCAACGATGAAGATGCTGGAGACCCGGTATTGTCGCGTGAAATGATGAGCAACCCACTCCCACGAGATGCTACTGAGAGACTGGACCGTGTGCTGGCGGACTTTGTCTCTGCCCCGGCGGCCGCTGACAATGCTGAGCGGCCTCGGATAATTGCCATTAAGCACTTGGGAGACCTGATGAACACGCGTGTCGGGTATACTCTGTTCTCGCGCCTCGTCTCGGCAGTAGCAAGACATAATAGCAATCCTGATGCGCAGCCGGTGGTCGTTGTGGGTCTCTTGCACCCTAGCTGGTTCCACCCTGATACGCCACCACCTGGAATACCGCCGTTTGACGTCAATCCTTCAACGCCCATTGCGCTGATGCCTACCGATGACCGCCCATCCAACCTTGTTCGTGGCGTCAATGATATCGTTGAGGGTCTGCTTGGCGATGATACGCAGCGGGTGTCTGGTAACCGTGTTGGCGTTCATCTTGTTCATATGGACGGACTACAAGCAGGTGGCCGCATATCGCGTGCCCTTGGCGCTTCGCCTAACAGCGGTGGTGCTGTCAGTAGCAAATCGCCTGAAGAGCTGCCGCTGTTTGCACGGGTCGGGATACCCCCGCCAGCTCATGCTGTCTTGTCTACTCCATGCGATATGCGGGCACCAGAGTTCGCTAAGCAGGCCAAGGCCTCCGAGCAGGTGCTTGTTGGGTCGCTCAGACAGGCGATGGTTGCCGACCAGTGCCTTGACAGGAACGCGCGTGTGATTCGCAACATCTGCCTTCTTTACCAAATCTCGGGGCTGGAGCTCACATCCCAGGAAGCCATGCATCTGGCCACGATATCTGGGGATGTGGATTTGCTCAACCACCAGCCAGGCGACGTTCAAAGCGTCGTGTTCAATCGTGAAACGCTGTATAAGAACGACCACGACAAGATCCTTCCAAAGCAGCCCCGTAGGAATACGTGGCATCTGGATTATCGGCCATTGACGGTTATGCTGAGGTCGCTGCCGGATGATGTGGGTAGACGGTATTTCTTCGCGGAGACCTTCTTGCATCGCTGGATCTCTGTCGCACAAGCTCTGGCGATTCGTGAAAAGCTTAGCTTGGATGCCATCAGGAAGAACCCGATGGCCCTGGCCGAGGCTAGCAAGGGAACTGTGCTGGCTTCTAGGCACCTCACAAAGTCATGGGCGCATCTTGTCAAGTCGCATATTGCGCTGAGACAGGGTGTGCTGGCCCTCCCAGTTGACAAGAGCGACGACAGTGCTGTGGCTGCTGTGGCTAGCGATCGCGGCGATGATGGTGTGGTTGTAGAAAAGGTCGAATCGCCTAACAGCGAAGGTGGTGCCGTGCCGCTGCACAGGCGTGTTGATTACTCTGAGATCGGGATCGGACGCAGGGTCGAGGATGATATGGATGTGAGCCCGTCCCTGCCCATGCTCGAGTCCCGCCATGGTGCTTTCAGGAAACCTGCGAGCAGCGCTGGGACCGTCAATGCAGACAAGAGTCCGGCAGAAGAGGTGTGCCCAGGCAAAGAAGCTGATGCGGCAAGTGCTCAAGAGCCCTGCAATGCGGACAGTGCTCCTGCTTACAGGGAGTGGGCGGATGTAGGCCGCGAGCTTGAGGCTAGCGAAGAAGATGCTGTGGGTGACGAAGGGAAGAGCGGCAAGCTACCTGCGATTCTGCCGCCTCAGAGGCGCATCCAAATGGCCAAGAAGAATTTGACCGAGTACGAGCAGCGGCTGATTGGTAGCGTGATCGACCCACAGAGCATCCCGACCGGATTTGGCCAGGTCTGCGCAAAGCCCGAAACCGTGGCTACTCTGCAGGAAATCATTACGCTGCCGATGCTTCGGCCAGAGTACTTTAGCCGCGGCGTGCTCAGGCGCCACAGCGTCAGCGGTATCCTCTTGTTTGGGCCGCCTGGAACAGGAAAGACCATGCTGGCAAAGGCGGTAGCTAAGGAGAGCGGCAGCGTTGTGCTGAACATCAGAGCCAGCGATGTGTACGACAAATATGTGGGTGAGGGCGAGAAGCTCGCTGAGGCTGTGTTTACACTGGCTAGGAAACTCGCGCCCTGTGTTATTTTCATCGACGAAGTGGATGCACTGTTTGCTGCGAGATCGTCGGGCGAAGCCAACAAATTCCGCCGCGACATTATGAACCAGATCATGTCCGAGTGGGATGGCATCAACTCGTCCAAGACTGGCAAAGACGGCGCAGCAGCAAAATCCCCACCGCCCCAGGTCATGGTGATGGCAGCGACAAATAGGCCGTTTGACCTGGATGATGCTATCTTGAGACGCTTGCCGCGTAGGATCCTCATTGATTTGCCTGGGGCTGCGGATAGAGCAAAGATCCTCGAGATACACCTTGCTGGTGAAGATCTCGACAGCGATGTGGATCTCAAGGCGCTGGCTGCGCGGACGGAGAGCTTTTCGGGATCGGATCTGAAGAATCTGTGTGTTGCGGCAGCACTTGCAGCGCTGCGCGAGCGAGTGCGCGAAGAGGTGGGAGCGGCATCCGCTGGCGCCACTGCTGCAGCACCCGCTAGCGAAGCTAACGAGGAAGCTAGTGGAAGTAAAGGCAGCGCTTCGGTGGATGCGTCGCTGATCGAGCAGCTCAAGCACTTGCGCCGCTCGCCAGCGCCGCTTGCAGCGCAGAAGCCGTCGCACATTAAGCTCGCAATGAGGCACTTTGATGTGGCGCTGAAGAAGGTCGCGCCCAGCTCGTCGGACGAGATGGGGTCGCTGGTGGAGCTCAGAAAGTGGGACAAGATGTATGGCGATGGAGCGCAGGAGCGGAAACGCAAGCACTCAATAGGCTTTACAGCGACCATGTCG
The DNA here is from genome assembly GCA_025201845.1 of Martensiomyces pterosporus. NCBI lineage: Eukaryota > Fungi > Kickxellomycota > Kickxellomycetes > Kickxellales > Kickxellaceae > Martensiomyces > Martensiomyces pterosporus. Next base: position 55,245 of record MU603967.1, read on the forward strand.
AGTGCGAGTGGGGCTACATCGCCAGCAAAGTCTTCGTAATCGCATAGATACGAAAAGACAGCCTCTGAGACCATATTCATTCTAATAGACATTTATCCTGGTAGAGCAACAATCGATCCCAAGATGTGGGTCTAGTGTAGCGCAAAAGTCAATGCGCAAGAGAGGTATTGTATGAGGCAAGCACCTGGATTGTATGTGATCGTGCAGCCTGCACATAGCATGTACCAACTATTTTGTTGTGGTGGTATTCATTAGCAGCAGACACATGCACGCCAGTCGTGTGGGCATACGAAGAAGGATGGTGCACATCTGACCAGCCTGGACATCACATCAGGGACACGTTAACAGACACTGCTCCATGTTAAATGTGGCGGCATCTTTGGTTATACACGCAGCCCTAGCCTCTTCGCGTGAAAAGAGCACATAAAAGAGTGCTGTGTGAAAAGTTGGCATAAACTATATGTGGGCTGCTATGAGCCCCAATGCCCCTCCAGAACAATGAGCAAGCAGGGGGTGCTGTAGCTGTGGGGCGTCGTCTATTTCTTCGCTCGCTGGTGTGAATTAAGGCGTCAAGCTGGTGTGATCTATACCGGGTACAGAACGCACTTCCAAATTGAGACTGGACAGCTACAGCTCTGAGGAGCTGTGCATGCATGTGTGTGTGATTGCGCAAATAGAAGAATGACTCGGCGGGTGCCATTCATGGCTGCTGTTTGTGTGGGTTTGAAGTAGGGACGCTCTGTCTGGAGAAGCGAGCGATTGTGTGCTATAAACCAACAGCCACTCCCCTCAGCAGCACCTCTCCCCTCCTCTTCTAGCTCTTACTGTCATACCTTTCCTAGAAAGGAACAGCTCCTTCCGGCCGACCAGCTGGGCGTCCGACTCGAAGCAAAAAAAAAAAAAGCATCTTGCATCAGCGAATCGCCTTATCGTGCGTGTGCTTACCCTCAATTAAGCAACAGAGTTTCAGGCCCTTCCTGTAAGCCATTTTTCTCGGTTCCTCAATTTCGCCCACTCTCCTGCCCCCCCAAAACACCCAGGGGCTGCTTGCTTCTGCCCTGTTCTCACTCGCATAATCCGCCAGCCCTCGGGAAAGGCCGGGGTTGCCAGCTCACTTGCGCACCCCTTCTTTTCCTCTGCTCTCTATTCCTGCATACTCGCCTTACTTTGTTTGTTGGCTTTCTGTTTGCTTTCATAGCAACGAGGAATTCATACACCGTGGATTTCCCATCACGCTACGAGATTGCCAGTTCGGTGTGGTTCTACGTCTACCACATACTCAACTGGGGGTTCCGACAGATTGGGCGCATAAATTCACTTGCACGCCGACACACTTACCCGGCCATCGGTCTACTTTTCAGTGCTCTTATCCTTCTCTGCACTAGGCTTTATAGCGCAGAGACATCCTCCTCGCCTGCTACCGCAGCGCTTACCCCCAACGGACTCAGCAGTGGCGGCCGTGGGTCCTCAGGCCATCACCACCAGCACCACCAGAGCTCTCACCACAGCTCATCCCAGGAATCGGCAACGCAGGCCGCTGACAAAATGACTGCAGCGACAAAGGTAGAATGGGGAGATCTGATGATCGTCTCAGGCGTCCTTGTTGGCGCCGCGACGTTCCTCTTCCGCAAGAGCCTGTTTGGCGGCAAGCGCGCACCCGAGCTTACTATTGCGCAGAAGGCGGCACTTGCCGAAGGAAAGCCAATGGGCGAAACGTCGAGCGAGTACAATCCCGATAGGGACTTTGTGCTGAAGATGCGCAATGCTGGCAAGAACGTCGTGATTTTCTATGGCTCGCAGACCGGCACGGCCGAGGATTTCGCCACTCGCTTGGCCAAGGACATTCAGTCTTCATCCGTGCGCCCCCTGGTGCTCGACCCCGAGCTCTATGATTGGCAGTGCTTGGCGGCTCTCGCCGAGGACGAGCTTGTCATCCTGATTCTGGCTACTGCTGGAGAGGGCGAGCCGACGGATAACATGGAGGCGTGGTTCGATGCCCTGGCGTCCGACCGCGAGAACCCCGATGACTCCGAGCTGCCCGAGTTCCGCCAGCCTGAGGATAAGCCAGACCTGGATGAGGAGTCGCCGCTTTCAGGCACCTCGTTTGCTGTCTTTGGCCTTGGAAACAACACCTACGAGCAGTTCAACCACCACTCGCGCGTCATTGATAAGCGCATGCAGAGGTTGGGTGCACACAGGATCGGCGAGCGGGGCGAGGGCGACGACGACTCGGACATCGAGGAGGATTTTGCCCAGTGGAAGGAGGCCACCTTGCCGCTTATCCGCGAGTTCCTCGGCTCGGCCACCCCGTCAGATTCTGGCGACGAATCCTCGCCCGAACTCACTTGGAAGGTTGTCGACATGAGCGACGACAAGGTGTGGATCAGGGGCGAGTTCTCTGAGGCACCTAGCACCGCATTTGATGCACGCCATCCGTACACCGCCCCTGTGGTTACTGCCGTCGATCTGACACCCAGCGCCGACCGTCACCTGCTTCATGTCGAGGTTGATTTGACTGGCTCGGGCATGCGCTATGAGGCCGGCGATCATATTGGCATCTACCCGACTAATTCCGATGAGGAGGTCGACCTTCTGCTTGGTGCCCTCGGCCTACTTCCCAAGGCGGATTCGCCGATCGCTGTTCGGGCCACGGACCCCTACGCTGCGCAGCAGTCGCTGTTCCCTGTCGGCACCACCACTTATCGTGCTGCCTTCCGCCATTACTTGGAGATCACCACGCCGGTGCCCCGTGCACATATCAAGTCGCTTCTGCTGCCCTTTGCTCAGAGCGATGCTGCGCGTGATTTCCTCCGCCCACTGGCCGAAGATAAGGACGCACATGCTGCTACGGTTGCTGCAGGCTGTCTGACGCCTGCACGGCTGATCAACGCCGTGCGTGAGGCTGAGGTGCAGAGCTCTGTGCCCGATGCTGAGCAGTTCTCCATTCCTGTCGAAGCAGCGTTCGAGCTGTGCCCGCGTCTGCAGTCCCGCCTTTACTCCATCTCGTCCAGCAGCAAGGTGCAGCCCGAGCAGCCTAGCATCACAGCGGTTGTGCTCCAGTACGAGGCCAAGACCGAGCTGGCTAGGCTGGCCAAGCTTGGTGCTCGCAGATGTGGTGTGGCCACCAACTACTTGCTGGGTGTCCAGAGGTACCTGCGCGGCGACCGTGCTGTGCCCCTGGGCTCTGCTGACCCACTGAGACCCGGGTGCCTTGTGACTGAGAACGAGCAGCTTCCTGGCGACGATGCCTCAGCGGTTGCGCTTGTTGAGGACTCGAAAAAGCACGCTGTCCAGTCGTTCACGCTCCAGCCCCCTGCCACTGCTGATTTGTCCAAGAGGTCGCTTACCGTCCCCGTGTACATCCGCAAGTCCACGTTCCGTCTCCCCTCGGATGCCTCGACGCCCATCATCATGATCGGCCCCGGCACTGGTCTAGCGCCCATGCGCGGATTCATCCAGGAACGCGCTCAGCTTGCTCGCGACCACCCTGAGGTTCCACAGGGCACTGCGCTGCTGTTCTTTGGTGCTCGCACGGCGGCAAACGACTACATGTACCAGGACGAGCTCGAGGCGATGTTCGAGGACATCAGGAGTGCTGCTCCCGAGTCGCAGATCATCACGGCGTTCTCGCGTGACCAGCCCCAGAAGATCTATGTCCAGCACCGTCTGGCCGAGCACGCAGAGCTGGTGTACAAGACGCTGCTTAATGGCCAGGAGAAGCTCAATGGACCGGCCAAGGCCCATGTGTATGTGTGCGGTGACGCCAAGCTGATGGCCAAGGACGTTGTCGTGGCCCTGGCGCAGCTGATTGCGGAGAGGGAGCAGGTCGGGCTGGAGGTGGCAAACAAGTGGATCTCGGAGATGCGCAAGCTGTCGCGTTACCAGGAGGATGTGTGGAGCTAAACGCCAATATCCTCGCGGCCAGCAATGGCTACAGCAACTACAAAATGCGCGCAATCCGATTCGCTTCTCCTTTGCCCTTCCGCTGGCGCCAGCACCGCTTACAAGCTTTCGATTTTTACAAGTTACCGCCTTCTTTCTATTTTCTGCCCTCCTTACATCACTACAGCCTAAATAAAAGCTATGAGTTATTTTTCCACCTGGTTTATTCTAGAACAGGGATTTGCTTATTTCGTTGATATATGATATTATAAGGAACAGCTGCTCGTTCAGCTCGGTCCTCGGTGCCCTTTCCTCATCTACATGGTCAATTAGGGACTCTAGCTTTGTCGACAAACTGTCCAGCCCACGCCAGTTTCTCGAATCCATCATATCGATATCCCATGGCCATGTATCACGACCCCCATCATCGCCATCGACAGCTGGGCCGGCGCCTAATGTGAGGGAGTCTGATAGATCATGCAGAATATCGATGAGCGACTCCATGTCGCCTGTGTGCTTGCTCAAGTGCCTGTATGCTGACGCAATGGTTGCTACGTTGTCTGGGTGCTGCTCCTGTGCCGCTTGCGAGGCCCTGCTGCCGAGCAAAGTGGCCATGGTGAACAGCGGAACAAGTGCAGAACGCAGACCGGCTATTCGCACCATCACGTACCGCGACGTCGCCTGGCCGTAGTACGTATGTGCCGTGTGTGCAAAGAGCGGAGGAGAGAAATGGCGCCTCTCTCCCAAAGCCAAAGCAGCACTCATGTTGTTTGTGTTTGTTTTCGCAAGCCACCTGTTCCAAAAATATGTGCACATACTATTTCTAGTGCGCTCCTATTCATTATTCCGCTCTGCACTGGGGCCAAGTGTCTGGATAGGGGGTGCTGTGTATGAACATAAATGTGTGTGTTTAGCAAACAAGCACCGCACACGGACAGCCATCCACGCCCTGTTGCGCTGCACACACCAAGCCCTCAGCTGGAATAGGAGACCATGTATTAGCGAATTAATAAGCGACTGAACGCAGCAAAATAAAAGAGGCAGGGTTGCCAATGCTAAAGAGGGTAGAGAAGGGATATGCAAAGGACACTGGAATCATATACACACATTAGGAATGGCTTGTAGAGGGAGGCCAAAAGAAAAATAACAGAGCGCGATCTGGAGACGCTCCCCTTTATCAAAAGGCAGCAAAGGTAGCAAAGATGAGCACAGTGGAGATAGCAATCATCGATGTGATGCCGTTGGGCTCCTCTGGCAGGATCGCTGAGGCAGTGAGCTCGTCGGGCGCAACCAAGGTTTTTGTCGGCTGCCCAGATGCACGACGCAAGGCCAATGCACGTTTCCGGTATTGAGCGCTGACTGGTCTTGCTGCCGTGTTCATATCCGCTTTGGCTGATGCCTGCGTTTCCGCCTTTGTTCTTGCGGGTGCCTTCAGCAACGAGTTCCAAGTCCGCCGGTTCGAAAGCCCACAGCACATCTCGCGCAGCGATGCTTGGTGCTCCTTGTCTTGAGGCTTGGTACCCGCCATCAAGGAGGAGCGTGTATGTGTGTCGGCCAAGGCAGACAACGACAACGTTGCAGTGGCAGCCCCCTCAGAGGCAGTGGTGGTGGCAGCAGCAGTGCTAGCATCAGCAGCGGCCTCTTCCTCGTGGTCGTCTTCGTTTTGCCTGCTGCTAAGACGCGAAGAGCCGCGATAGAGAAGGGTTGACATCCGCGACACTCGCTGCTTTCTTCTCAGCCTTTTATTGCTGCTGCTGATGCTACCCGTAGTGGTGGGCAGCGTCTCAGGAGTGTCCCCACAGCCAGAGGCACCATTGGAAGCGGCGTCTTCAGCAGCAGACGAACGCCGCTGCTTACCATTACTACTATCGCCACTACTGCTCACGCCGCCCAGCCGCACTGGCCTTGTTGCAGCGCGTCGGTAGCAGCAAACGTGGTTGCCGCTGTCAGCCAGTGGAGACAGGGTGCGGAGTGCTGTGGCTGTATACTCGGCAGCAACGATGGTGGTTGGGCTGTTGTTGTTGTGGGTGGCGAAGGGCGCCGCCGTTTGCTGGAGCGACGCTGAGCGAGCATCTGTCGTATCAACAGCACTGCGCGCAGCGATTCCATGCAGCAAGTTGTACGAGTCCTCTCCTCCGCGGTTTCGCCGATACGCCTTGGTTTGCGGCTCAGGGTAATAATAGTAGTGGGCCACATCAGATGGCGATGCTGGCAAAGTAGCATAATGGCTTTGCTTGTGTTTCCGGTGGTTGTATGTGAAGCGCGACCACATCAGCAACTCGAACACGCGTGGCGACAGGGCCTTGGTTGGGGATCGCCAGTTATACAAGAGATAGTTGCTGGAGCCCAGCACGGATATCCAGAACAGCAGGAAGCTGGCGGTAAGCGCAAGTGACAGGCGAACCATGGTTTGTTTGTAGTGGTGCTGCTGTCTACCTGCCTGCCCGCTGCGTGTGTGCGCAAAAGGGAAAATAAACCGAAAGCGACGAGGACGATATTAAGGAAAGAGGAGAGAAGAAAGGGAAAGCTGCTGGGCGATGTTTGGGGGAGCTAGAAAGATGAGATTTGTTGTGTCGAGCTTCAAGGCTTCCGCAGAGTATTTTCTATTTCTGGTTCGGAAGCGTGTTGCCTGCTTTTTCTCTGGCAACTCGCGCTACACTCCACACCTCCGCCGAGAGACCTCTCCAGGTGGTTTTTAGCCAGGGGCCAGGACAGAAGAACAAAATAGAAGAGAGGAAGGCCACAGAAGAATAGGAAAAGCAAAAGAAAGTAGCGTGGTTAGAAAAGAGGGAGAAGAGAACAAGGGACACGCAGATGGGGCAGCTATGCCAAAGGCCAACACGGCATAAAAAAAGGCGTTGTGTATCAAGCAGGCCAGCAATCTAGCAGGCTCTGCAGAAACGCAGGAAAGGAGGATTGCGCTTGTGTGATGCCGGGGTAACGACGCTGCTTCTTGGCTGCTCTGCTCTGCTGGTGCATTCGTTCCGCCCAGAAGCCCAGTCTATTATTACCGCCAGGGGAGTAGCAGACGCCTGGGCAAAATGACACCAGTCTTGCGTCGTGTTGTTGTGTTTTCTTGGTGATGCTGTGGATAAGAAGGCTGCAGCTGCAGCAGAGGCGAGGCAGGCGGATCCTTAGCGCTTATTTGTTGGGATGTTGCAGCCCTCAGGCGAATGGCAATGGCCTCTGCAAGCCAAGACTAACAAATAGGCCTTGTTCCGCTAATGTCGAGTGAGGCAGGACACAGAACAGAGCAGAAAAGAGGAGGATGTCTACCGGTGCGGAAATGCTAGCAGAAGGCAGATGATGCGCTGCCTAGAAAAAAGAGAAAAATCAAGCAAGGTGGAGAAAATTGCTGGCATTGCTGCTGCCAGCCCCCGCCTTTAAGCCCTGCTGGTGGGCAGCCCCTCCCTGCCGCGCTGTGCTCCTTCTCCGGGCTGCTTGCTTGCCTGAGTCCCTTCCCTCCTTTTTGATTTCGGGTTTTGCTCGCTTGGAGAGCTCCTCCGTGTGGCCCCGTCGGCCAGATAGCGGGCTTGTCTGCTACGCGCATCTCACAGGATAGAGGGGAATCCGTCTCTGCACGTGGGCTGTGTGGGCTGGTGTCCAGTGAGAAGACCAGCAGCGCTACATGCTGGTTTTTTTGGGGGGAGGGGCGCGTAAAGACGCAGAGGACCACCGCCTCGAGCCTTGCACCCCATGCAATGGTGCGCTTTAATTCAGCTCTGCATCGGACGCAACGATCATCTTGTCTGCCGGCAACTTCAAGCACGATCGGCGGCGCAAGTCTCCTCATAAACAAAGCACCCCTTCAGCACTGTGAATTCGCAGTATCCACTTGGACCGCTCTTTGCGCAACGTCTCCAATGTCCGCACCTCCCCACCAGTGCTGCTGTTGCGCGTCTCCCGCCGATTTTCACACTTTCTGTAGCCCTGTTTCCATCTTAATCCACAGGCCCAGCCCAACAAACCCAGTGCTTGCATTCCCTTCCGCCAAGCGCGCCCACCCCATGCATTCGCTTGGCACCACCCAAACACACCAGCAGATCGCCCTTCTCCCTCGCCCTTGCTCTGCACGCCATAGCCACAACCTTACGCCTCGGCGCTCCAGCAGACCATCAGCAGCATCACTGAAGCCGCTTATTGACATTGCATATATGCTTCATCGCTGCTGTTGCATGTCAAACACAGCAGCCGCCATTTTGCTAGCCTGTGAATAGCAGTAATCATGGAAAGAAGCTGTAATGAGAGTCAATCACAGAAACAAACAAAAAGCCATGCACTACTCCTTCGCATTGTTGTCCTGTGCTTGTACGTGTGCTGCAAGCGCAAACAATGCTTCGCCCCTCATGCGCAGCTGATATGGTACATGCTATGAACGGCAAGGCAAGCACAGACTAGACTCACAAAGAGGCAAAGAGGCTGGCTGGCAGGTGCTGAGCCATTGTGTGCTTCTATTGTTTCTATTCAGCCCAGCGATTCCCTGCCTTTTTTTTTCGCGTCGCAGGCAGCAGCAGCTTGTCCCTAGTTCGCACGCCACGCATATGGCAGCTCGTCGCCCATGCACCCACAGCCCGCCACTATCCTCTCTTTGGACAGCTACCAGCAGAGCCGCAAGAAACAATATCAGCCGTCATATTCACTCATTCTGCACCCGCCAACACGGGTTTGGGCTCGTCTCCGGCTTCTACAAATGCGCTATAATATGAAACGCAAGCTGGCAGTGGATGTCCCGAAAGCCAACTGAATGCCACGCACTGAAGAGTGCCTCAAAATCTGTAACACACCTCCAGTGTGCCCAGGGGGTGCATGCTGCGATGCTGGCAATAAGCGAAACATACTGCACTGACATGCGTGTATCCTGCCCCCAAAAGAGCTTACAGAGCATCCATAGAGAAAGAGATAAAAGTAGCGTGGTTACGGTAATGAAACCACCGTCCCCACCCCTATTCGCTTTCACCTGATTGAGTGAACAGATAGAAGAGCGGGAGGTCTTCAGGGGGCAGCCGCAAACCGCTTGGTCCGATCTGCGGACTGTGTGCAAAGGCTTTCCTCAGAAGCGGTCCCAAAAAATCCATGCTTGGGGATTTGATCTAGACATCTGGTAATTCCACGTTGATTTGGGAAGCATGGAGAAAGCACCCACACCCCCGCCCTTACTCCATATACATTAAGACACCATGGCCGCCACGCAAGGCTGTTTCACATATACATGTGTGGATTCCACATCAATACCCATCACACATGAGCACAAGCGCAGCAACACCCACGTGGCTTGTTATCTGCTTAAAGGAAGTAGTCTGCATCTACCCCTGCTTCCGTTTCCTCCGCATGCCAGGCACCCGATATCCGCGTGCAGTCTGTGGAGCCTCTCGCCAAATGCACTCGGTGTGGCAGGCACGAGATCTTCTTGATATACACACCGCCTTGGCGCCCCGCCAGGCCCGCCCCATGACTCACTCTATTTTTGCTTGCCAAGCCAACCCTGCCCGCACCGACCCGCAGATATCTCAGCGCGTCTTCCTAAAATACACGCATTTCAAATCAGCCAAGAAACGCGAGCAGCAGATGAAGATCCCTGTGGCATTGGCGCTGCTAGCCCTATTTGCGCTGGTGGCTTCATTGAGGTCGAAGGAAGTGGACGCCATCGAGCAGTTCCTCAAGGACGCCGAATCCGTTGGTCAAGAGAAAGGGCCCACCAACGAGGAGATTGCCCACAGCCTGGCTGTAGGACTAGGCCTGCGCAACTCGGCCAATCTGCTCTACAAGTACTCCCCAGATGCAAAGACCGCCTACAGCGCAATATACGACACCTTGACCTACCTCTCAGTCAGCGGTTTCACGGACCAGAACCAGAAAAAGCTGATCAGCAAGGCTGCAAAGTACTTTGAGTCGCACCTCATCAAATGATAGTGTCCCTAGTTTTATGCGCCAGGCATACATAGATGTCCCCGCATACCCAAGCTGCACGAAGCCGCCAAATACATGCACAGTATGCAGCAAACACAGCATGCGCCAGAAATGTCTTAGTCATCGCGGTAAGAGAGGTGCCCTTTTTTATTTGAATTAAAGCAAACAAAGAAAGGAGCTCCAATAAAGAAAGGTGTACAGCCAATATTCAGTTAAATATTTAGGCGCGCTCCTTCTTCAGAAGAGCAACCTGGCGGTTGACAATGGCGCGCTGCTGCTTCTTGAGGCGCATGACCTTGAAGCGGTCAAAGTCAGACATAGCGGCACGGCGCTTGCGGGCCTCGAGCTTCTGAGCCCAGGCGGTCTTCTGCCAAGCCTCAACGACCTGCTCCTTCTCGAGGAACTTGGCCAGGGCCTTGGAGCCAATGGTGCGGGGAAGGCGCTTCACAACAATGTCGGTGAGGACGACGTTCTTGTAGGCGATGATCTGGCGGGCAACATCGGTGGTGGGTCCATCGACGACCGCGCGGTTGTGGTCAACAATGTCGACAATGGTGGCGATCTTACCGGCGTCAGCACCGTGGGTGATGAGAACGACGCGGCCAACCTCAACGAGACGCTTGAACGATCCCTGCTACTGAGCCAAAAAAAAAGAGCGAAAGAGAGCAGATGGGTTAGCCTTGCGTCATCAAAACAAGTCCAAGCAGCAGCAAATGCGAATAGCACCAGCCGTGGCTTCAGCAATAGTGAGCAGTGTGCTCCAGTCAGATGGCACCGAGAGAGAGAATAGGGGCTGTGCAGTCGCTCCAGTTGAACTTGCGGCTTGCTTCGAGAGCCTATGGCCTAGTCGTTCTAGCAGTCGCCCGCCATTCAAAAAAGCAATTGAAGGGCTCGGGCTTCTCCCCAAGCATTTCAGCCTGCTCTTATCTGAAACCCTGTGCCCACTATGCGAGCCAGTGCGCGTATAGCTGGAATCCTAGGGCCGAGTTTTGTGGAATTAAAACAGCCCTTTCGCGATCGAGCGCACTCATAGCTCACGGCTGCAGTATTTTCACAGTGCAAAACACCGCGCTAAATGAGCAACTAGAGCCCATCTACGGCGGAGGCTAATTCCAAGGCACCGCGCCTTCGCATTCTGGTGCAAATTCCTTCTTGAACTGCCAGAGGCAATTCAAATATGCGAAAATGCCTGCCCTCGCATAGTCGAATTCCGCGCACGCCCCCCAAAAGGTTCGTGTTTGTTAACCGCATGCTGCCATATTCACCCTTATACGCGCCCTGATGCGTTGGATGCGTTGGATGCGACCTCTGGTTCTCTCTCTGCGGCGCATCTATTACAGCTCCTGCTCTCTCTCTCGCCTCCGCGCGTTTGTCTATGTGTCCGATGCGTACCATTTTTGCTATGTATTTATCTAACCTCGGTGGATTACGAGCGGAAAAGAGAATTAAAACAAGGCCTCATGGATGCGCACTCGCCTTCACAGTCGCAGAGCGCCTTTGCTGGCGTCCCATGCCTACTTGCGTGTATGTGTTGCTGTGTAGAATGTGCATATCACGTGCAATACACCAAGGCTACATGGCAGCTGAAGCGGAATCGCCAGCGAGCAAGAGAGAATCATCGGATCACAGGATGAAATCAGCATCTGGCAGTGTCTAATCACGCTGGCATAGTAGCAGGTGCGTTAGTGTGAAACACCATCGCTTGAAATATATCCACAATGTAATCGGCAGCCATGGATAGGCAACATGCACTCTTGGGGCAGACTGGAGCGAGAGGCAGCTTTGCTTCGCTGTTCTTTGTCAACTCATAAGCTACCTGGCGATACACTGACGTTAAGGCAAATGCCACTTGGTGCCGATGTGTGTGGATGGCTGCTGGTCGCGCTGCTGCTGAGCATCATTATAGGCCGCGTGCTGCTGCTGCTCCCTTGGTGGTCACATGCGCACCATCGTATGTTTATGTCTGCTCGCAGAGAGCTTGTGCGCAGCTGGATCCCAGAGTGGAGTGCTCTTCAGCAGCTCTATGACCTAGTGCCAACAGAAAATGACAGCAGCAGTGCCGTGACTGGGGATGGCGCTATGTCGCTTTTGGAGTTCGGATCAAGCGAACAACAGCCACCAACATAACACATGTAGATATCGCTCATATTGCACACCATGCCATTCAGCTCAGACAGGTCTAATGGAAGAAATAATATTTAGTAGCTATTCGCAACAGAAAACCGAAATAGAGAGAAAAGACTGTGCCAAGCAGAGTGCGGGTCAGCACGGAGAAAAGAGAATCGAAATTACAGCAAATATAAAGGTGGTTTGTAGCGGTGAAGAAGAAAAATAGACCAGGAACGGGCTGGCTGGTTAAACCTGATTCTTCTTCACAACGCGCTTCTTTGTCTTTTTGATCTTGCGCGGCCCCTTGCCATTGGAGGTCTTAGCTCCCGCACCAGCAGCAGCAGCAGGCGCCTCGTCAAGGATTGGCTTCTTCACGCGCTTTGCAACGGTGGTGTGCTTGGCAGCAACGGGGCTTTCCTGAGCGGGTTCGGCATTCACAGCGGCTTCAGCCTTGGATGCAATTGCCTCAGTCTTGTTAGCCTTGGGCTTTGGTGCCGTCTTGCTGGGCTTGCTCTTGACTGCTTTGACGGGGGCAGGAGGAGTGTTGTGCTCCTCGGAGGCAATCTTGGCTGCTGGTGTAGCGGCAGAGGCGGATGCCGGGGTTTCTTGCTCAGCAGTGGTGGCGCTCTCAGTAGTCGCCGCCGCCTCAGAAGCTGCATCGGCAGGCGCAGTTGCATCGCTGTTCTCTGCCACAGCATCAGCAGCATCAGCAACATCAGCAGCGTCGGTTTCGGCGGTCGGTACGGTCGACCGAGTGCGCTCCTCTGCAATCTCTCTGGAGATCGATTTGCGGGCGTCCTTGACCCAGTTTGACGCAGCTTTGCGAACCTCGTCGTCGACAGTGTCAGTCGTAGTGTCGGCAGCTGCCTCCTTTGCAGGAGCTGCCTTGGTGGCTGCGGAAATGACTTTGGCAACGGTTTCCTCAGCAGCAGGTGCTTCCTCGACAGAAAGTGCTTCCTTTGCAGAAAGTGCTTCCTCGACAGGAGCGGAAGCAGGGACAGTGGCGGCAGCGTTGGCAGCAGCAGGTTGAGTGGTCTCGACCTCGACAGCGAGCGAGGTGGATGGCTCGACAAGCTGTTCAGTAGTCTCTTGAACACCATCTTGAATCGAAGCAGTAGATGATTCGGTGGCCGCTGTATCGACCCTCTCGTTGGCAACAGAGGCGGCGGCAGTGGTGACAGTGCGTGGCGACTCCTTGTCTTCGGTGCTGTTAATAGTCGTTGACTTCGAGACTGGTGCGTGGACGGTGACATAGTGTGTTGTCGGCGCCTGCACAGTAGCTGTGACCTCAGAAATCAGGGTCGTCCTGAGCTTTGACTTTACAGTTGCTGTCACCACAGGCGTGACAGTGACGGTTGCCTTGGTTTTCACGGTGGTGGTGACTTGAGCCGTGACAGTGCTCCGCGCCTTGACAGTTTCGGTGAGCCAAGTGGTGACAGCCGTCTTTGGTTCTGCACTAGCGTCTGGCTGCGGCTTGCCAACGTAAACAACCTTTTTGACCGTCTCAGTAGTAGTGACAGTCCTCTTGGTGCTCGCGGGGATAGCAGGGGCATCATACGAAGTGGCGACTGCAATGGGTTCAGGAGATCCAACCTCAGCGGTTCTAGTGTCCTTCTTATCATCGGCAGCAGGGGCATCACGCTTGACTTCCACATGGTCCTTCTGGAGAGCGAGGGTAGTCTCGCTCCCAGCTGCAGCATGCTGCTGAGTCTCCTCAGCTGACTCAGGCTCCTGTGGGGGAAGAGTCGTAGCGACATGAACAGCCGCGCTATCATCGTACTGATCCTCAGCAGATTCGTTGTCTGTAGCAGACGAGCCGGTAGCCTCAGTCTCCGAAGGAGCAGTTGCAGCAGCAGGCTCTTCGTCAAGATCATTGAGAACAGATGGGAATTCCTCAAGACGCTCGGTGGCATCAGAGGCAGCCCTGACCAGTTCTTCAAATGCAGCCTTCTCCTCTTCGTTAACAAGCACACCAGCCATAGCGTCGCGTGCCTCAAGAATGACCGAAGCGGCCTCCTCAGCAGCCACAGGGATCTCTTGGCTGATGGTGCTCATAGGCACAGAGGGAGCAGCAGGGGTGGGTTCAGTAGTCTCGGGTGCAGATGGGATAGGCGTATCGACAGCTGCGACCTGAGAAGTGGCCTCATCGCTCTGGACCGTGGACTGAACAACAGGAGCGGTGGTCTTGGCAAACCGATCAGCAACGGCCTTGGTGGCACGGTGGTAAATACCGGTGGCACGGCCATAGGCGTTAACTTTGTCTTTGGCATTATCAGCAGCTGAGCCAACCAGTCCTCTGGCAAACTGGATCCACTGGCGAGCAGAGCCCGAGAGACGGCGGGCTATGGCCTGGATCTGCGTGTCATCCTCGCTGGGCCCCTCGGAGCCAGCAAAGGCAGCACCGCCGTGCTTGAGCGCCTCTTCCGCCTTCATTCTAGCGATAACTGATGGGTGCTCCTCGCCAGTCGCAATCGTGTAGCACATGTAGTAGAACTCCTCGGTGAAGCTCTTTGCGACATCAATGGCCGTGGAGCAGATGTCGCCTAGCTTTCCCATGACGATCTCGACCTGGTCCCAAGGCACGACGCGATCAACATGCTCCTTCAGGTTCTCGTCGTAAACCTTGCGTACTGGAGGGGAAACGTGGGTCTTGAAAAACACATACGCATGAACTGCTCCTCTCTTCGCGCGTGGAACCACATGTGTAGTGGTGAAATCGCAAGCAACCTCATAGCCATGGGTGGCACCATCAGCAATAGCAGGGAGAATGTGCGCACGTGTGTAGGCAGCTGCTGTCTTTGAGTAGCGGCAGAGCGCGGGCTTGATCTGGTTGTTCCAGCGTGGCTGGATATGGTCGCGGTAAAGAGGAATGAGGTAGTCGTTCAAGGCACTCTTGGAGAACGGCACGATGTACTCGTTCACCACCTGTCCAGTGCGATCCCTCAAAACGATAGCGGCTGGGACAACGTACTTGCGAGTGACACGGCACGCAGTTTCTCTGACCTCATCTACATGGGCCTTGGCGTGTGTGCTATACGCAGCATACGCCTTCTCCTTGTAAGGGTCAGCAATGCGATGAACGGCGTCGCAGACAGGCTTGGATGCCTCCTTGACAACAGGTGCCACACGCTCAACAACAAATGCCCTGGTATTGTCTACGATCGGGGTTCCATGCTTCTTGTAGAAAGGGACCAGGTGAGCCTGGTAGGCATTGCTGATACGTGCGCCGGTCTCAGTGCTGAGGATGTAGCTGTGGACGGGATCAACGATCGACGAGCGCGCTGCACTCTCTGCCCAGCAAACAGGGTGGCCAGGCGAAGTAGGGCAGGTGTACAGCGAAACAAATAGTACGTATAGCAGGACGATACGCCGTACAGCCCATCCACAATAACCGCGGCTCGAGCATCTCTAACAGTGCAGCATGGTAAAAAAAGAAAACAGTGGCATTAGTAGCGACAGCAGTAATAATTGCAGGCGGCCGAGGAAAAAAGAGAAAGTATGACAGTAGCCCCAAATAATCTGGTAAGCCATGCGTAAGAAAATGCCATCTGTGCGCGCAAACATGGACGCATACACCCGGCAGACTACATAGAAAGGCATGTAGCAGATTATCGATAATGCTGCATGTCGCTGCTTGTGCCTAGAGGGCCACTAGAGCCCTAGCCAGACATGGCGTGGATATGGCGCTTACCTTTGTTCGTAGGTGGCTAGAAGTGCTTGCTGCTGATACCGCCGCCGCCGCCGCCGCTGCTGCTGGTTGTGTAACTGCGGCGGGGTTTTGGTGCGCTGCACCAGCCTTGTTCTTCCTTGCCATCACTGTCAGCAAGACAGTTCTGCTAGGGGTTGGGTGTGGGGTGTTTTTGGTCTAGAGACGTCGGCCGAATTGCCAGCACAAAGCGTCCCGCAACTCTGACGAGAAGAGTGTAAGTGGCCCGGAGGGTAGAGACAGAAAGTCAAGGGCTGTGTGCTCAAATATTGTGTTTACGTTAGCGCTCCTATTGTCGTTGCGGATCTTTCTCTCGCGGCAATTAAGCAATGTGTGCGCGAAGCAGGTCTGGACAAGAACAGGCGCAATAATAGAAAGCGAAAGCCTAGCGAGAACAAGGTAGACCGACACAGAAATGAAGGAGAAAAGGAATTCGCAAAAGAAAAGTATAGAGGCAAAGGGGGAAACGTGCATGCCAGGAGGTAAACGTTGGATAGGTGGGTTCTAGCAGATGGGAGGCAAAAGGAAAAAATTCTCATTACGTGGCAGCACACTACTGCGCCAGCATCGCACACTAGCTGTTGGTGCCGTTGCGTCTGGTTGCTGCTGCAGCGGCCGCCAAAATCTAGTTTTATATTGACGTTGTGCCCAGCTCTCCTGTTGCACCAGCTCGCATCCAGGACCCCTTGAGCCGCCCGCAGAGTGGTTGGGGTGTGGATCTGTCGAGACTGAGCAGAATCGGCATTCTCCAGAGCCAGAATCGCCGCTGTCACATTCATCGTAGTCTTTTGTTGGTCGAGTAAAAGATGCTATAGCATGAACCTCACGTATAGATAATGGAGAAGGAGGCGGTGCACAAGCAGAGGCAAAGGCGATTGTCTCTGAAATGTGGGGAGTGTGGCCTCGACATGACTTAGGCTCTGCCTGAAGAATGGCTGAACCACTTGTGAAGACCCATTGCAATCGTGCACCCGACAATTACTACAGCGCCAGCAACGCTGATCCAGTCGGGAACCTCGTCGAAAAGGGTGACGCCGAACAAGAATGCAAAGACAACATCCAAGTTGCGCATCAGTGTGCCTGGCCCGGCCGGAGCCAGCTGCAAACCGCGGTTCAGGAGTACCTGGCCCAGATAGGCAAAAGTACCAACCATAGCCATTAGCACCCACTCGTATGCGGTGTTGGGCATGCGTGGCGACTGCATTGCAAACATTGCAATCAAGGAGCCGACCATCGACAGGAATCCAAAGTAGACGACATGCACCATATAGTGCACCGACCGGCCTACTTTGCGCACAACGCAGTATGCAAGTGCGCCGGACATGGCACCGGCAAGTGCTGCAACAGCTCCTCGCATCTGGTGCATCTCGCCGGTAGCAGGGTCAGCTGCGAGGCCCTTGAGCAGTGCGAATGGACCAGCGGCCAAGACCTGCGAAAACAGCACCGTTGGCTTGAGAACCAAGATAATGCCCAGCATGCAGACAACCGATGCGATGCGATCAAACCCGTCGTATGGCTCGCCCAACATCCAGTTTGCAAAGATCGCGCTGAACACGGGGCCAGTGAAGAACACAACTGTGGCATCCGCCAGCGTCATCACCGAAACTGCATAGAAGAAGCAGGCGTTGCCAAACGCTCCTGCGCTGCCCCGAAGAACAAGCCACTTGCGGATCCTGCTGTCGGCTGGGCCCAGCGGACTGACGCGGTAGAAGAGACAGCCGAGCAAGCCCAGCGATAGCTGCATAACGCTGCGCGCAAACACGATTTCCAGCGACGGGAACTTTGCAATGGCAAGCGCCTTGACACAGGCAGAGTTGGTTGCGAACCCTAAGGCGGATGCTGCCATGCAGACATAGCCCTTCAGCTCATCCCTTCTGCGCTGCGCTGCCTCAGAGTCTATCGATGCTGCAGCCGCTGCGATTGCCGGGTTCCGCGCAGTAGCTACCGTCTCCGGCAGGAGAGCCGTCGTTTCCACTGCAATGTCCGATTCCTCTCTACGGCTGCTCATACTCTGGCATTCAAAATTAGGCGGAGACAAGAGGTGGAGAGTACGCCAGAAAATATTTTTTATTTGTGCTTCCGGAAAAGAGGAACAAGGGGGTGGTGTGGGAGGATAGGCTTCCCACCGATGCAGCTAGCGAGGACGAAAAGAGCGCTTTGGCTGAATTGAATTACACAGGCCGAATAAAGAAAAGAGCAGTGCGGGTTTAATCGACTTCCATGTCCGCACCTGCATCGTCACCGCTGGTTGCCAGGAGAGATTTGGCCGTCATTGCTGCTGGCGTGGGAGACCCTGGCGGCGAGGACAGGAGCTGCTGAGTATCAGAGCCAGGCTCAATAATGGCAGATGTCCCGGCTGCGCGCACCTCAGCCATCCGTGCCTTGATCGCTCCGAGCTTCGACAGCTCCTTGTCAAGGGCTCTCTGGTACGGTGCGATGGCAGCCAGCGCATGCTCAGCATCTTCGGCCGGCTGCATTCCGGCATTGCGATTGTCGTCGTCGTCGTCGTTCTCGTCGCCGCCATCGCTGCTGCGGGACCTGATCAGAGAGAGCTTGCTGAGCAGCCTCTCAAGATGCTGATTCAGCGTCTCTGCATGGCGGGGACGGAGCACGCCAGAGACTGTTTGGCTCAGGGCAACAAACCATGGTGCAACGCGAGTCTCCCACTCCTCAGCGGAAGCAGGGTCCCTAGACACTGGATCCTCGTCCTGTTTGTCGTCGACAACGTCGCCATCGTCGCCAAGGATGTTCATGCTCACTGTGTGCCTATCCGAAACTAGCGACTCTGGTACAGCGCGACTCAATCCATAGCTGATCGCCTCAGTGTGATGCTTGACCCATGCGCCTCCAACCACTGCAGGGGCCAGAATAAATGCTGTGCTATCGGCTCCGCCACGACGTGCCCTTCCAGGCGTTGCTGGGACGTTGGTCTGCTGGGCGAATGCAGTTCTGAGCGCCGACACGATGAACCTGGCCAGAGTAGCAACGTTGACTGCATCAGACGGCGGTTCGATATGGCTGTTTGGCGAAAGGTACTTCTCAAACGAGGCACGCATGGCCGCCATGTACGCGTCCATCACAGCATTGCGCGTGGTTTGAAGCACAAGCCTAGGCTTTAGGTTGTCTATGGCTGCCTGGACAATGTGGTCAAACGCCGAAAGAGGCACAAACCCCACCTTGCGCTTGGGCGCTGTCTTTGCTGCTGCATCGCCGTGGTCGCTGCTGTCGAGCGCACTTTCAACACGCTGCTTCTCAAGGGGCTCCAGGCCAAGCATGCCTGTGTATGCTGCTAGGCGCGACAGCTGGCTAGTGGGGACAATCAGATCAGCAATCCACTGTGCCCACAGTGCAGCCAGCGTACAGAAGCGTGAGTATGCAGTGCTCCAAGACGATGGCGCATCCTTGTACCACGGCGCCACACGAAGCAGGTCCTCTGGCAGAGACTCGCCTGCAGCGACCCCGCCATCTGCACTCGACCTGGAGGCCGACAGATATGCCACCAGGTACGCCCAGTCAGCAAGCTTGCGCTCAAAGAACTTGGTGAGCTGCTGCTGAGCTGCATGCCCGTTTTGCAGGATCAGAGCTCGGCGGAGCTCCAGCGCATGGCGCGCACCGGCGCTTTCGACGCTGGCATGCGGTGGACGAGTTAGGCTGCCAGTGAACAGCTTGCACACGCGGCCGAGAACGGCGAACGCCAGCTCGCGGAGGCGACGGTAGGTGGGCGCCAGCGGATCGGCAAGCTCCAAGCATAGGCTGAGGAGTGCATCGCGGTCGTGTTTGAGGTGCTTAGCCGCAGACTCGACGCGCTTCCAGTAGGGCGGCTGCTCGGTATCCTCGGCTGGCAGGTATGGATAGGCGGCATGTTGCTTCAGCAGCCTGTCGAACGTCAGCGCCCGCCACAGGAGGAAGTAGTATGCGGTGTCAAGAGTAGCGATCGCTGCCTTCTCTGGAATAGTCTGCGAGCCTTGGCACTTGGCTGCAGCGCCAATGAGTGTGTACAGCTGTTCGATTGCAGCATCCGGCGAGCGCTCCGACAGGTCCGCACGCTCCTCAACAGCCTCGAGAGTCTCGCTTGTTGCGAGGCTGCCACAGGACAGGAAAGCAGAGATGTCCTTGGAGCGAATGGTGGAGCGCAAGACAACAACACGCGCATAGACATCAGAGTAAGCAGAAGCATGGGCTCTAGGCGTCTCTGGCACAGACGCAACGGCAGTAGCCAGCGATGCAGCAGTTGCGCGTGCAGCCTTGCAAATGAGGGTGCCTGGCAGAGTGCCGCCTGATGCCGAGTCGCCACTGTCTGCCGCAACCTCGCTAGTAGAGCGCAGTATTTTGCTCGCATCCACACGCTCCAGGAAGCTGGTGGCCAATCTTGCCAGCGGAACGTTGCTGCCATATCTCTCGAGCACCAGCGAGATGTTTTTGATAATGTCCAAAAGGACGTCGGTCTTGTGCGCGTCAAACATCACCTGTAGATCGAGAGCCTCAGCCGCTATATAGACAAGAGGAAGCAGCCTGGCTGGGCTATCGATGTTGCGCACAAGCAAGGGGACAAGCATCGACTGCCAGAGCTTTGACAGTGACTTCAGCTCGTCCTCGAGGTCTGCCTTGTCCTTTTTGTTGCGTGTGCGCTTAGCCTTGTCGGCGATCGCCTTGTTACGCTCAAGCACCCACACTGCATATGCCTGAACGAGCGCAGTCTCTTCAGCAGGCGCAAGCGCAAACCGGTGCTGAGCTGTGGTGCTGGACGCAGAGGCACCAGCCGATGCCGAGTGGTCCCAGGCCAGGAACGCAGAGAGCGTATCCAGGTCGCTGAGCTCGGGGAGCTTGTGCCACAGTGCCTGCGCTGCAGCCACAGATCGCGGGAGGACTGCCCCTTGATCAGAACCAACGCATGCTTCAATCTCGGCATCCAACGCTGTTGGCGAGACCGCGCCAACAGTTGCTCCAGCAAGCGTAGATGAACTATCTTCGCCCAAAGAAAGCCCCATTGAAAGCGCGGGGGCAGACCACATCTCCTCGATGCACGATGCTGCCTGCTCCAGGACCCACTGCTGCTTGGGCTCCGAGTCAGTGCTCATATCACCGTCATCTTCGCGGGCGGGTGCCTTACCAGGGGGTGCCCGATCTGTACGGGCGAGGCGCCACAAAAATGCACCAAGCGACTTGTACAGCAGCCACTTCTTCGCTCTGCCTCTCCTCGCAGGGCTAGCCAAAATATCAGAGATGCTTGCGCTCGCATCGCCCTCCATATCGACCTCGTCGGCTGCGTCGTCAGATTCGCCATTTGGTTCAGCCTCCTCTCCATCGAAACCGTGCGTGCTGCCGTCGAGCGTCGTGTCGACACCGAACGCAGCTACGCGCGCGGATGTCACCCAGTCTTCCTTCAGCCACCAGGCGGCGAGCTCTGAGGCTGCTGCCCTTACCGTGGCATGCGTGTGCGCAACTAGTGGCGACAGGTATCTCATGACCGAGTGGCGTGGGCACGGCAAAAGATTGCTGGACGCATTATCGACACCGTGCATATCTTCAGCGTAGTCGCCGTCGCTGCCAGGCTCCGCGTCATACAGCGTCTGGATGTTAATGGCACCAGGCTCCAGACGGTCGTCGGAATCACCCTCAGCACTAGTATCTTTCTCGCCCTCGTCGTCGCTCTCGTCGTCGCTGCTAGACTCTTCCAGCATCTGCTGGGACAATGAATGGCTGTACGTGTTTCTGGATCTGTCTCTGCGCTTCTTGGCTGTCTTGCTGTGCTTGGACTTGCTATTATCGGCGCTCTTGCCAGATCTGGCTGGCTTTTTGACGAATCGGATATCGCCGATTCTCGCCGATGGGTCCAAGTAGTCGTGCTTGCCGAGCAGCGAAATAAGCTTGAGAGCAGCGACTTGCACTTTTGTGTCGACATCGCCAGCTGCCACCTGGACCAGGCGAGGAAGGAACCGCACAACGAATGGCCGCACACCCTCGGCGATGGACTCTTCGGGCACAGCATCGACGCCACCTATAGCGCCAACACCGCTTCCAACGCTGCCCTGGGCCATCGACGATGGCTTTCCGGTGAGCAATGGGCCCGAAATAGCCGACAGAGCAGCCTCACGGACACGCGGGTCTTTGTCGTTCAAAGCCCAGCCCAGGTAGCGCAGGTACTCGGTGTCCAAGTATGATGCAGGGTATGCGCGGCACCAACTAGCAAGCGGGACAAGGCACTCGGCGCGGATGATTGCGTGCACATCGCGGTACCTGTAGATAAAGACGGTATCGTAAAGTGCCTTGAATGCGGCTTCGGTGAGCTCGTCCTGCTCCGTCAGCGTTGCCACGCGAGAGCGGAGCTGCTCGGCCTTTGCCGATTCCTTGTTGGTGCCGCGGCGTGACTTTGTTGATCCTCTTTTCACCTCAGCTTCAAGCTGGCGATGCGTGGTCTGCTGCTCGATGCTGATGCGCGCGCGGATGCTGACAAGCGCCGATTGAATAGCCAGGGACACAAGGGCAGCGACATGTCTGAACGGCCGGTACGAGGAGCTTGCCATGTTGACCAGCCACTGCAGCAGGACTTCGACAAACGAGGACAGGCCGTTCTCCTCGTTGACCTCGTCAAAAATCAAATGGTGCTGCCCATCGATGATAAGCTTGGAAATGAACAGCAGAGCATTCTTCCTGAACCTGCGGTACTCTTTGGACTTGCCCATCAGCAAGTCGTCGCCGCCATTAATTTCGACGCCAGCAGCGCCGCCACCGTCACCTCCACCGCTTTTGAGAGCTGCGATGGACTGTTTTTGGAGCTCCACAAGAACTGCAGGCACGCTCTCCGCTTCATACAGCACATCCTCCCTAATCCTGCTCGGGCAGCCCGCGAGCTTGATAAAAAAGTTGACAAGCTCGCAAACGGCCTCGTCAGTTTCTTCGCGATAAGAGTCTATCCAGTCCATGGCGACCTGTGCTAGCGCCACCCTGTCGTCAAGGATGGCGCCAAGCAAGTGCGAGTCGTTTTCGCCAGCAGTTTGCGCCTCGACATTAGCAACAGCGCGTGCCTTGGCCTTGCGCGCGCTGAGAGGTTGCTGGCTTTGCTGCTTGCTCCTGCCCTTGTGCGGTGTCTTGCGTGGGGCTCTATTAGCGGCAGCCCTGGTTCTCTCCTCAAAATCACTTGTCTCGTCGTCATCCTCAGAGCTTGAAGCCTCGCTGATTGCGTTCTCCTCCTCCTCCTCCTCATCTTCCTGGTCACTGGTATCGTCGACATCGCTGTTGCTGGGCTGCGCAGCCTCCCGCTCGTTCTCGCTATCCTCAACGACCTCGCTGTCAGCGTCTTCATCAGCCTCCCGACGCCTACTTGCCGTAGCGCTGCCCTTTCTTGTCTTTTGGCGCTTGCCTGCTGCACTAGCTGGAGTGGCAAAGGCAGAGGGCTGGCCTCCTGCAGAGGGCTTTGAGCGCTTGCGCGGGGTTGCACGTTCAGGGCCACTGCCAGACCCAAACCTCTCAGGTGCCTTCGCTGCGCGCGTCGAGCGACGCCTTGAAGTCATGATGATGATGATGATGGCGTGTTTAGGCCTCTGCTTCTGAAAGAAAGTGTGTGTTGGTATTAGAACGAGGTATGTGTGAACAAGCAGAAAAGAGGTGTCTTGTTTTGGAAGAAGAAGCGGCAAGAGAAATCAGCAGTGTAAGCGAGAAGAGCATGCGCTCGCCATAAAAATGAGCGCATTCAGCAGCCGCTAGCGGCGCGCAGTAAATAACGCGTCCGGAGGGAAGCAGGTGGCACGCGTTTTCTGTCCACCGGTCCCCTGACTGCATGTCCCCTGACTGCATGTCCCCTGGCTGCATGTCCCCTCTAGCACGTGGCGCCTCCTGCTGGGTGCCACACGTGCAACGGCTGGTTGGCTGTCTGGTGGCCTAGAAATCATCCACGAAAGCGAGCATCCGCTGCTCCTGCTGTTTTAACCCCAGAAGTAACGATCGTCCGCGCTCAACGCTTCTGCTTCTTTCAGAGCTCGCTTTGTTTGCTTCATCATCGAGGTTCCACCCCTTTAAAAAGCACGCCTGCAAGACACCACCTGGCCACGCTTTTCCTCCTTATTTCTGTCTCCACTCCTCTTTCACATAGCAATAATGCCGACGCTCGAAGGGTTTATTCACCAGTGCTTTGCTGTTGGTGTTGGCGTGATGGTTATTGTGGCCATCATCCTTGCCATACAGACACTGACGCTCGGAACAGACGCCCACCAGAGGGAGTGCAAAGAGGAAGTCAAAAAAGCAACCAAGCCCGACGAGAGCAACCACGAGGCGTACTACGCTGGATTCTTCCATCCCTACCCGAACGCTGGCGGCGGCGGCGAGCGTGTGCTGTGGACAATGATCAAGGCGATCCAGGACAAATACCCGTTCGTCGTCTGCATCATCTACTCTGGAGACAAGGTCCCTCGCGATGAGCTCCTTCTCAATGTCAAGAGCAAGTTTGGCTTGGACATCCGCCCCGAGACGATCTATGTCGTTGAGCTGACCAAGCGTTGGTGGGTGGATCACAAGTTCCCTCGCCTGACGCTTTTGATGCAAAGCTTTGGGTCCGTGCTCCTTGCTAGCAACGCGATCAACAGGTTCTGCCCAGACATGTTCATCGACACCGTTGGCTATGCGTTCACATACCCACTCATCCGCCTCCTGACCGCTCGTATCCCGATCATCTCTTACACTCACTACCCGGCCATCAGCAGCGACATGCAGACCATGGTCAGCTCACGCGAATCAGGGTTCAACAACGACAGTGCCATTGCAGGCAGCGCCCTTTTGACAACGCTAAAGTCGATCTACTACAAGGTGTTTGCACATATGTATGCGTACGCCGGGTCGTTTGCATCGACGATTATGACCAACTCGTCTTGGACCCAGAACCACATCGTCAAGCTCTTTGGCATGCCCAAGATGACCAAGGTGATCTACCCGCCGTGCGACACGAGGGCTCTGGCCGAGTTTCCGCTCTCTGGCCGCCAGCCATTTGTTGTGTCGCTTGCCCAGTTCCGGCCTGAAAAGAACCACAAGCTGCAGGTCGAGGCATTCGCCAAGTTCCTTAAATCGCATCCTGAGCGCGCTCTGCCAGCAAACATGAAAGCGCCATCGACCGAGTCCCTTTTGAAGGACTCTCGCCAGGCTGAGGTCTCTGGAAAGCCTGCCCCGCTGTCGAAATACCCAGCCCTTATTATGATGGGTGGCGCAAGGAACATTGAAGACGAGGCACGCGCTGAAGAATTGCGGCAGCTGGCCAAGAAGCTTGGTGTCGAGCGACAGGTCCATGTTATCGTCAACGCACCCTGGAGCGAGGTTCAGGAGTGGCTCAAGTTTGGCAAGATTGGAATGCACACGATGCGCGACGAGCACTTTGGAATCAACATTGTCGAGATGCTGGCTGCAGGGCTTTTCACCATCGCTCACGACTCTGCCGGACCAAAGCTCGACATCATCACGCCTGCAATCAGGTGCGCTACCGATGGAACTCCAGAGGTGCCCACAGTCGAGGATGCCCAGGCTTATTTGAACCCGGCAGGAGACAAGGAAACAGACCCGGAATTCCCTGTTGGCATGGTCGCCACCACTGCTGACGAATTCGCCTCCATGATTGCTTTGGCGCTTTCGCTCGAGGGGCCGGTGTCTGATTCCATCTGCAGGGCTGCGAGGTCAACAGCAACGACAAAGTTCTCAGAGGACGCCTTCCGCACTGCATTCTACAAGAGGTTTAACCCAGTCATCCGCTGGCTAGACATCCAGCGGTCAGACGACAACGAAGATGATGAATAATAGACATTTGTTTTCTTCCTGTTCTTCTTTTGGAAATAGTAAAGCATGAGCTATCCTGAGCGGGCTCTCTTGTTATTGAGGGGGGTGGAGCCCTGCTGTGCTGTGCTGTGAATCTACTCAGGCAGCAGCGCTGTTTTTGAGAGCCTCTTGGATCTTGTCACTGATCTCGTCGACCTTTGCAAGCGCAATCTGCGTGCATCTCTGGATTTGCTCAGCACTCAGCGGGGCACCGCCGGCCTTGTTCAGCGCACAGATCTCGCGATGCGAGTTAAGAGTGATCGTGTAGCTAGCGATCTGAACCTGCTCCTCCAAAAGGCTGGGATCAAGGAGGGCCAGATCGCCAGCTGTGTCAAAGAATCCAAACGACACGCAAATCGGCGTGTGATGCACGCTGAGTGGCACCGGGTTGCGCTCCCTGACATCGTGGATGATGGCCTCCTCGCCATCAACAGTGACATCAGGGCGCTTAAAGTGCCTGAGTGCGGTGATTGTGGCAATGGACGCGGCGTCGATCAGGTTTCCTCCATGGTCCAAAAAGTGCAGATCCACACGCACCGCCCACACCTTTTCACCCGACAGAATGCAGAGAGCCTCTGTATCGATCGCACGGCTCTGGCGCACAACGCGCTCCAGCATCCTCACAACTGCCACCTCTTGTACGGACGGCTTGCCACCGCTGTCGAATCCAGGCGCAGCCAGGCTAGAGAGCTCAGCGTTAAACTGAACAATGCCCTCACTTGGTCTGTCAGGGAATGGCCGTGTGACTTCGCAAGAGACCCTGGCGAGCACGCGTGTCTGGCCCAGCTGAACCTCGACAAGGCCGTACGTAGGGCCACAGGCGATTTTCAGCGTGCGATAGTCATAAATCCCGCGACCGTCAATCCTGATCCCTTTTCGCAGCGATTCGAGAAGAAAGGAGGCCTCAATGTTCGAAGGCGGAATCTCAACAACCATTATTTCTCCTTCTAGTTCGGCGATCTGACAGTATGGCGGTAATGATGAGAGAGCTGGGGAGCAAGGGTCGCGGTTCCCCGCCCCATGAAATATCAAAGCTAACTTGAATGCCATCTGAAAATCGGCCTGATGTGTGGGGTGGCATCACGTGGCATGAACTGCTTTTTGGGCAGATCAGGACCCAGTCTTGGTTCGCGGGCAGCAGCTAGCACAGTGGACAGCTGGGCCACTAGCATCATCTATGGAGAAGCGCCGCAGCTTGAATGCAAAAGCAGTGCACATGTGGCTTCAATGCCCCATCCCATGCATCTATACGCGAGCAAGATCCATTAGGCGAGGGAGCTGGTATTGCGTCTAAGGAAAACTAGCGATGGATGACTGCCCATGTTTTGGATTCTACCGGAGTATACAAGCACGGACACCCATTGCCAAGCCCCATGCACATCACCGTTTACAACACCGCATATTGACTATTAACGCTTATCCATGGTCTAGCCGAAAAATAAGAAAACCAGCTGCTCGGAAGTGCCGTAGAATTCTAAAAGTGGGTCGGAGCAGGATGCATTGGACAGGCATAGCCAAGCATCTCAAGCTCGAGCTCTCTTGCTCTGGTGCTGTTTTTGAATACAGAATCCAGGCTCAAGTTGTTTGTGTGGAGATGCCACAAATGGAGGCGGATGTTGATGTCTCGTGCCATCCAGTAGTGGATGGATGTGTTGATATTTGTGTCGTCCATCCACACACGATCGTAGCAGCTCTGTTGTTCGCCACATGTCTTGTTTACAGCTGCCGGAGACAAGTCGAAGCAAAGTGGGTTTTCTTCGGCATGCTTGATAAAGTGGTAGGCATCATAGACCATGACATGCAGCCTGTTATTGGCACCTGGTCCCTCCTTGAGGTCGCTGGTCTGAGCATCATGCTGGGTCTGTGGGATGTCATCGGATGGCGACGAATCCTCGCGCTTGTGTAGTTTCAGCAACGGACGGTGCAAGCCATCGGGCATGGCTGCCTTTGTGTGGATAAAGAGCGGCGGTTTTTGTGCATTGGATGAGTTTGATTTCCTTCCGTCGTGCTCGTGTGGGATCGTATGGTCGTAGTTTTGTGGCAGGTCGACGGTGAGGAAGTAAGAGATTGGCGATACAGTGCGGTTTCTGTGACTAGGCAGGACGAACGGTGGGTGCTCAGGCGCCATCTTGAAGCTGTCGGTCATGACAGTGCGTCCAATGCTGGTAAACCTCTCCAGCAGTGCATACGGCAAGCGGCTCGTTAGTGTCTCTGCTGCTTTCTGCACTGCAGGGCGGGCCTGGGGCTTGTCGTTCCGTATCATCGGCATGTCCTCGACCGGGGGCGGTGTGAGTATGAGCACATAGCGGATCTTGTTGTGCGACTCGCGCTCTAGCTGCAGGATGTTTTGGAAGATGGACTCCTCAATGTCGCCCACGGTAAAGTTGCGCTCAGGTTTGAACGCCTCTACACCGCCCAAGGCCAGGCAGTCATTTGCGCCAGTCCACATGGTGTACAGCGTCGAATCCTGGTTTGGATAGCCTGTTTGGCGTGATTTGAACACGAACCCCCGCACCTGCTGGTGGGTGCCTGGAATTGTATGTCCAAGCAAGCTCCCTTGCAAAAAGGCGCTGTCGCTTGAGGCTCCACCGTGCGCAAAGTTGCGCATCTTGACATTGCCCACCCCGCCCAGATCTAGAATCAGGTTGTCGACCCAGTTGGGGCCGTTCGAGAACCTGTGGTGCCAGAACCACGGGTCGCTTGGGTACTTGCCGCCAGTGATATGCGCGCCGTTGCCGCTGTCAGAAAAGTTGTCGCCAAATGACACGACAGTTGACCAAGGCGATGGGATCTGGTGCCAGACGCGCAGACTAGACAGCGACCCAATGCGGTAGCTCATGATTATTACAGTGATGATGGTTATGATCGGGTAGAGCGCATAAGCGTGCTCCTTCAGCGGATGCCTGAATCTTTCGTAGCCCATTGCAAGCGAAGTGTGGTGATGTGGCTATTGCCAGTGGTATCGATGTTGTGGTGGATAGCTGTGAAATTGTGCAGATTGAAGCGGTCTAGCAGGAGAGTGGAGCAGCACTAGCAAGAAAGCACAAGCGCCTTTTGTTTCTTGCTTGGGAGTTGTAAAAATACATGCAGCATATCTATTAATATGTCCTCCGCCTGTGGTAGTGCACGTATTCAAATAGCACAATCGCACCCCGCACAGGCAGCCTTGGCCCCCTTGCATTCTTTCATGGCGCAGCTACCGCTATTTTGGAACAGAGCCGATTCTATCTCGGAGAGCAGTAGCAAGCACCTGCTATGCGCCTTGTTTCCGCAGAATCCCCGCATGTGCGCTGTTTGCTCGCAAGACAACAGGCCATTTGCTGGAGACACATGTGATGGCCTGTGTGCTGCGAACGACTTGTTCTGTGGAAGAGCGGCGTGGCTTGAATAAACCGTCGTGGGCTGCAGGGCTTTGTGCACGCGTGGCCGCTGCTGTCGAAGACGGAGAAAAGCCAACAGAATGCTGCTGGAAGAAAGGCTGAGCAGAGGGCCGGTGCCAGGAATCAACAAGTCGTGGACACACAACTGGTGACTGAAAGGAGGTGTCAATGAAGACAATGTCTATAAGAGACCAGATGGTGCTGTGGCAGTATTGCTGTCACATGGACTGGCAAGCCTTTGCCGCACATGAGCATGCATCGTGAAATAGTGCTTTGGTTCAGGGTGGCAGCTGAGAATTCCATTCCCCTCTTTTCAAGAACAAACATCGCGGTGCATGTGTGGAGAATCCAAACAGCAACGAAAAAAATGCTGCTGGTTCATCGGGTCTTCCCACCCGATTCACTCTGGGGCTTGGGCGGTTTCTTTGTTTCTGCGCACTATACACATTTTCATTAGTGCTCTTTATTATTGTTGTTAAGCGCTGCTTGGCGGGCGCCTTACCTACCACCACCTTGTTTTTTATACTGGCCACCAGCAAATTCAGACAATTCACCTCAAAAAAGCTGTCTACCCACAAATATGGATACTGAGCAGCACCTTAGCGGCAGGGATGGCTGGCCTCGCAGACGCAGCCCACTGCCTGCCACCCTGCTACACGGAGCCATCTCGCCGCGTCGCCGCAAGAGCCCAAGCGCCCTGTCTCCAAAGCCATCCCTGTCGAGCCTTCACTTTGGCACTCCTGTCTCAGACAGCAGCGACTTTTGGGAGACAGAGACGATCTCCTCGAGTGCAGGCACTCTAGTGGCGCGGTCCTTGAGCGCAGACATTCGTACTGGAGACAGCGGCGATGATTACATACTCTCCTCGCAAATCAAGCAGCAGAAGCGGACAATCAGCGAACTGACCAGGCAACTTGACAACCGCGAGGCGGAGATAGCAGAGTACTTGCAGCAGATACAGAGCTTAAAGGCCAGTGTGGAGGATGCACGTAGACGTGCGCATGCCGACAGACAGGCCGTGGTCAAGTGCGAGGAGCAAATTCACTGGCATGAGGAGCAGCTGCGTGTGCAGCAGGATGAAGTGAGCAAGCTGAAGAGAGCTCATCAAGCGGCAGCGAATCAGGCAGAGAGGAGACACCAAAGTGCGCTTGGCCGAGTCATGCACAAGCTCGAGCGCGCAGAAAGCGAGACCATGAAGCTAGCCAGCCGCATAAAGGACTTGTCCAGCGAGCTGGAGGAGGCTAGGCTTAGCAAAGAGGATGAGCAGAGCGCGAAGAAGCTGCTGTCGGAAAAGCTCTTGAGTGCCCGGCTGGCTGCTGCCCACACGACAGAGATTGCTGCTGCGCTGATAGCAAAGCTTGATGAGCGCAAGCGCTATGTCGGCGAGCTGGAACGGCAGGTCAGATCTCTGCAAGCGATAGCTGCTGTACGTAGCAGCTGTATCAGTACTGAGAGCAGCAGCAGCATGGCTTTGGCGCCTGGCCCAGTGCTGCAAGCCGGCAGCCACTCGCTCTATGCGGAAATCGAGAAAGCCACGAGAGCAGCAGGCAGCGCGAATGGTGAGGAGGCAGTGCGTATCCAACACCAGCCGTCGCCGCTGCCTGCGCCACTCCCCTCGTTGCGTCTCATGGCACGCGAATGGCCGCCGGCTTTAGCAGTGACTCGCGAAACCTCTCCTGCTGCTGTGTTGACATATGCACCACTTGCCGGCGCGGCAGAACACAGCGACATGCCAAGAGGAAATGATATGGCCGACAATGCCAGCGGCAAACGGCCAATTTACCAGCCCCTGGTGGACAGCTCTGTGCTGCTACACACAGCCGCAGTCGCTCCGCCAGCCCCTGCAGGCAAGCTGTACTGGCTAGCTGTCTACTTACACTTGATCTGGTCGTTTTATGTCCGGCTGTGGGTGCGCCCCATCTGGTGCGTGACAAGCATGGTGCTTAGTGCTGTGCTTAGCTGCCTGGTGCTCAGGCCGCTGGAGCAGCTGATTCCCAGGCACCTGCTAAAGGTGGCGAGGTTAAATACCAGCAGCGACGTAGCTACAGAAACCAGTCGCCGCCTCTGAACTTTGTGCATCTCACCTGTAACAACCTGATTTTTAGTGTACCTTTGTACCGCTGTATTAGCTGTCTTTTTTTGTTATCTGTAGCCTTCAATGTGAAGCTTGCTTTGTGTGGCCGGCATCCTCCAAGCATGCGCGGTGATGGTGCATGGAGCTTTGTGCGATAGAGCCTCAGCCCTCTGAATGCGAGGTGGCGCTCATGCCAGCAGGCTAATCTCCAACTCACCCATCCTTCTGCCCCCTGAAACAGGCAGCCCACTTGCCGATATTATCTGCTCCGGATGGCAGCCGAGTTGTTTTGTTCCACATGTCCTTGTCGCTTAGGCAAACATGCACAGGCGTAGGGTGGGGCGGAGGAACGCGAGCTACCGCGCTGTGCAGCAGAATATGCTCTAGACGAAAACAAAATAGCATCGGCTTGCTTGCCTGCCTGTGTGCTCTCTCGGCAACATAAAATAAAGGGCGGTGGGCCTCCCACCTTTCAGAGCAGCACCTGAAAGCCATCGCTTCGCTTCACTGGCACCGCCTTCTCCCTTAGCGCTATCACCCCCGTCACACATCTTTCATTTTGTTGGCAGGGTCTCCTCCTTATCAGCACCAGCGCCAGTCAACCGAGTGGAAGACATCGTGTCGAGCAGAATGGTCCGCTACCATAGCCCCCTCGCGCAGGTGCTCATAATCAGCGGCGTGTGCTTCCTGTGCCCTGGGATGTTCAACGCTCTGAACGGTCTCGGAGGTGCGGGCCAGCTGGATACGCACACAACAAACAACGCCAACACTGCCCTGTACACAACATTCGGTGTTTTCAGCATAGCTGGTGGCGGGATTGTGAACGTGTTTGGAGTGCGCTACACAGCCTCGGTATCCTGCCTAACTTATGCGGTTTACACGGGCTCGTACATATACTACAACAACACTGGAAACGGAATATTGACAATCATATCAGGCGCTATACTGGGTGTCGGCGCCGGCGTTCTTTGGACAGCACAGGGCACGATAATGGTCTCGTATCCTACAGAGAAGGAGAAGGGCAAGTTCATCTCGATCTTTTGGGTGATATTCAACCTGGGCGGACTCATCGGCGGGATACTGCCATTTGCCATCAACTTCTACCGCTCCGGCTCCCTGACAGACTCCGTCTATGCCTTGTTTGTCGTTCTCGAGTGCGCTGGCTCAATAGCGGCGCTGTTCCTGATCCCGCCCATCTGCGTGGTGCGCGATGATGGCTCACACGCAACCATCGTCAAGTCGCCGAGCGCGCGCCAAGAGTCGCTAGAGATCCTCAAGCTGTTCAAGAACAAGTGGATGCTGCTGCTGCTACCCATGTCCTTCACGTCCAATTTCTTTTACGGGTACCAGTTCTCGCAGTACAACGGCGCGATATTCACCCTGCGCACGCGTGGCTTCAACAACCTGCTGTACTGGGCGTCGCAGATACTCGGCTCCTACGTGCTCTCGTTCCTCCTCGACTTCCCAGGCTGGCCACGGCGGAAGCGCGGCATCTATGCAACAGCCATCATGGCTGTGGCGTTCAACGCTGTCTGGGCATGCACGCTGGCTGTCCAGCTGAGGTACACAAAGGGAGCGGATGCCACGGACTATCCTGGCGGGCTCATCGACTTTCTCCAGACCGAAAGAGCCGGCGCACCTATCACTTTGTACTTTTTCATGGGGCTTGTAGACTCGTGGTACCAAACGCTCGCATACTGGGTCATCGGCACCCTGACCAACGATTCGAGAATCACTGCTAGGTATGTGGGGTTCTACAAGGGCGTGCAGTCGCTGGGTGCCGCCGTTTCGTGGCAGATCGGCGCCAGAGAAGTGCCATTCCTCAACCAGGTAATTGGCAACTGGGCTCTGCTCCTCATCTCCCTGCCAACGATCATCTACACCGTGGCACATATAGAAGACCGTGCGCTGGACGAGCAGCTGATCTGCACGCTCCACAAGGACGAAGGCGCCTCGATGAATACGGGCAGTCTATTTCCTATACTTAAAGATACCCACACCCCCGGGCATATCCCTCTGACAAAGCACACTGTGCTATGAATACTAGCATGCTGCCACGCACACACCGCTTTTCTTTACGACAAGCAGAAGCATGGATTGGAAAATTGCACTTGACAAGAAAAAGCTAGGCATGCTAATCAGTGCTTGGTATGGCTGCGATTAGCGCTGATGACGGCTTTGATGCGTCTGGGCATACTCCCAGCGAGTCCTTGGCATGCTGGATGCGGTATATGATTCTAAACCCCTCACAGCTGTTGCCAGAGCTCCTTCTTGTCACTGGGATGAGCAGTGCACTTCTTCGGCTGGCACTTGAAAATAGCCCAGAGGTGGGTAGCAAGGTTTAGGTCTGGTGATTGCGATAGCCACGGGAGAACACCCAACCCACTACTCGCGAGCCATGCCGCTGCTACCGGCGGACGTGTGCTGAAAACTATTTCTGCAGAAACTGCTACATTCCGTTGCAGCACGTTTGCGTATATTCATATAATGCCAAGAAAGATGGATACGAAGCATACAAGTGCCGCCAACAATATACATGAGCACTGTGCAGCTGTGCCTAGTCCTGTACACGGAGTGCCCTTTCCTTGTGTGGCGCAAAGTACTTGGAAACTATGTCGCGCAAGGATGCTTCGTCTATCTGCATGTGCTTCCCTTCAAGAGTCAGGAATGCAAGCTTACCGCCCTCGTCCAGCTCACGCAAGCCCAGCCAGTCGTCAGTGTACAATGTGGTGTTTTGCAGCGGGATTTCGTTGTCCTCTTCGTCGACAAACCCAAACCACGAGGACGAAGGCGGGCTAATCATCGACTCGTTGCTGAACCTGACCAAGACCATCTTGTCCAGGGCAAGAATCCGATCGCGGTACGCCTCGTTCCTCTCATCCAGCTCGGCATTGATATCTGGCAAGAATATGTTGTACTGCAAGTACTGGTCAACTCTGGAGGGGTCTTTGAAGTACTGTGCCTGTATCACATGGTCGCGGATATACCATGAGTAGACCCCCCTGGCGGCCAGCTGCCGCATCCACTGGCACAGCACGTCCCCTTTGTTTTCGCACTCGGGCACTTTGGCCACTCCAGTGTGGGGCGAACCAAATGTCACCAGAGTATTTGCTTGTATGGCTGGGCATCTTTGCACAAGTGCGCGAAGGAAGAGCCCGCCCTGCGAGAACCCAAGTAGATTGACGCCTTGCTGGAGCTCGTCGATGCTGCTCAAGTCGTCACACACAAGGGCCAGTTGGTCGTTGATGTTGCCAAAGAACCCAGCGTTGCGGTCAGCGCTCTCGCTACTGCCCAGCTGCACGGAGTGCACAAACACGCCAGGCATCTCATCCTCAATGAGCTTTGTAACAAAGCCCATCGACTCGGTGCAGCACGTATCGCCCATTCCATGCCAGATGACGACTGGGGTGGGGCTATCAAAGCTGTGGTGTGCGCCGGCAGCGGAGGCCAGCAGAGCCGAAAGGCTTCCAGTGCATAGTGCAATACGGGATATTGATGCGAAGAGCATTTGCTGTTTTTATTCGCGTGAGGGTGAACATATAGGAAAGAGAAAATAAGCAGAGTGGGAAAGGCGCAGTCCACGGGGGGCGTGGAGGCGCCAAGCAGCCCTTGAAATCACTACTTCCGACCAGTGCACGTTTACGGGCACTGCCACGTGGAGTCTAGACGGCATGGTGATGGTGCATGGAGCACCTAGAGCTTGAGCTTTAGACGGCGCAGAGGGAATTTTTTGCGCAGATATGTGCGGACTGGTCCATAGACCACGACGATCTGCCACAGGTTCGACGCAGCCATGTTTGCAATCGAATAGCCCCAAAGCGTCCATTTGGCGTAGTCAGGCAGCACGTTGTTACCGATTGGGCTGTTGTACTTTTCGATGTACCAGGTCGGCCGCTTGAATCCCAAGCTGACCAGGACATCGGGGTCGCCACAGTTGATACGGAATGTGCACGAGAGGCGGCTGGGAGGCGCAAGCTGTGCATACGAAATCATGATGATGAGCATGGCCCACACGCCTAGAAGGGCCGGGTTGAAGAACCAAGAGCGGCGGTGCCGATAGCCGTAGTTGACCAAGAACCCGTTGTTGATAAACTGGTACATGACCACATACGTCATGATTGCTGCCTCATAGTTGTCGCCCAACAGGTACCACTTCATCAGGTCAACGGTCGACGAGTCGAATTCCTTGCAGCGGAAGAACGACTGGCGGTATGTCCAAACCCAGACGCATGCCATGAAGCACCAGTTGATGGCCACGACACCCAGGACGGACGACATGATCTCGGGGCCAAGAAGACGCGCAGTGGGTCTGTATTTTGCCAGCTTTGTCGCCGGAGGAAGGAACGTTACGGTGATGGCCATTGACGTGGCAACCAGCGAGTCAATAACCATCCAGATGGGCTGCGACATGCTGTCGGCATGATAGAACGAAATCAGCTTTTGCATTGTCATTGTTGTGCCGTAGAGGACCAGTGCGCGGTAGTTCGCAAACGACGTGGCGAGCCCTGCGCGGCTCTGTATCAGCAGCTCAACACACGACATGATGGAGCGGTTGCTCGATGCAAAGGGCGAGACGATCGATGCCTCGGCGTCTGACAGCGCAAGGCCGACGTGGGCAGCACGCAGGGCGCCGCAGTCGTTGCCGCCGTCGCCGCACATGGCTGTGACACCGTGCTCCATGTGTAGCTGCACGCAGCGCACCTTGTCGTTGGGCTTCATGCGCGCAAACACGCGTGTGTTGAGGAGGAGCGGGCGGAGCTGGTCGCTGGCATCCAAGTGCTGGAATGCAGTGCCTGTGACCGCGAGCTCAGCAGCGGGGAATCCATCCGGCCCAATCTGCGCCAAATACGGCGAGATATCCTCGACAGGCTCGTCGCTGTCCACATTGGTCCACGAGACACGGCCTGTTTTGCTGTCCATGTCGCCAAGCAGCACGGCGTTGTTGGGAGGGATCATGCCGCACTGGCGCGAGATGTAGATTCCAGTAAGCGCAGTGTCGCCTGTGATCATCACCGTGCGCGTCGACCCGCCCTTGAGGTCAGCAATAGCCTGCTCGGTGTCTGGCTTCAGCATGTTCTTGAAGACAAGGAGGCCAATAAAGTTGCAGCCCGACTCGATGTCGTCCTGTGAAAGGTTTTTGAGCTGGTCAATGTGCACATCCAGCACCTTGTGTGCAATGGACAAAACGTAGCAGCCTTCGCGTGCAAGCTCAGCGCACGCCTTGTCGTAGTCGGAAGGAACAGAGCCAGGCCTGCTGATGCTCTTGATGCGCTCGAATGACCCCTTGACAAAGACATGGATCTTGCCAGTGCTCTCCTCTTGGACAGCAACAGACATTGACGCACGGGCATGAACAAACTCGAACCGGCGAACAACATGCAAACTGCCCAGCCGAGATCCTTCGGGCGGGGTTATCTTGTCCAAGTATGTGGGGCTGTCAGCAAGCGACCACTTTGACGCGCGGAATTGCTCGATGTCGACCGGGTTGCCGATGAGCTGCCCATTCAGATCCGTAACTGCGTGGCAGCTAGCAACGCCTAGCTGGAACAGCTCGCCCGAGCTAGGCAAATCCCCGCTGAACATGTCGAACGCTGCAACGCTGGACTCGGCCGCAGAGGAAGAGCTCACCGTCTTTCCGCCATAAAACTCCAAGCCCTCCTTAGTCAGGGTCCCTGTCTTGTCAAAGCAGAAGATCTGGACCTTGCCAGCCATCATGATGCGCTGAGGGTCGACACAAAAGATCCTCTTCTTTTTCAGCCTGTGTGCAGCCATGGACTGCCCAGCAACAAGACCCGCAGGAAGGAGCGGCGAGATCGCCTGAAGCATGCAGAACATTCCGTAGAACCAGGTAGCTACGCGCGAGCCCTTGTAAAAGTAGATGGCCATGCCCATGCAGAACAGAGCGTAGCAAACCAGGATTGTCAGCACAACCTTGAGCTGCTCGTCAAAGATGAACGAGATTGGCTGCGGGAACAAGATCTTGCGCACGAGCCTTCCCTTGTCTGACGCCGTCCCCGTGCGGTGCACAAGGCCAAGCACGCTGGAGTCGGTAAGAAAGTCTCCGGCAGAGTGCAGGATGGGCTGCACCTGGCTGATAATGGTGCCCGAGTAGAGCTGGTTGTTCTTGTTCGCAGCAGCATCAAATGGCGTGTCGTCGATGCGCAGAGGGAACTTGCGCACAGGCAGAGCCTCGCCGGTTAGCGATGCCTCGTCGACCACGGCGTTGCCACAGATCAGGACACAGTCGCAGCTCATGTGCATGCCTGTTGTCAGCTGGATGACATCGCCTGGGACCAGGTTGCGAGTCGACATCTCAGCCCACTGGCCACTGCGCCGCACCATCACCTGGTCATCCTGCTCGGCCATGCGCTTGAGGCGCTCCTCGGAGAGCTTGCGGACCACCATGTTGAATGTGAACGCCAAGAGAATGACGCTCATGTCAACGAGGCCGACTTGCCAGTAAAAGTCGTAGAAGAATAGCAAGAGCGAGAGCGACTGGTACAGCGCGATGAAGCTGGTTATCTGGCGTACAAAGGCAAAGAACCAGTTGGGCACGTAGACCTCGATGAAGTTGGGCCCGATCAGCTCCGCTCTAGTTTCGGCCAGCTCCGCTGAAAGCCCGCCAGCCTTGGAAACAAAGTCGCTGTTCTTGTGGCCAAGATCAAAGGTAAAGGGCGCAAACTGGTCGTCAGACTCGTCATGCACAAAGCGCGTGCACTGGTAGGTGAAGTACTTGCGGCCCTGTGCGGTTTTGTTGAGCGGGCAGGTGGTCACGGTCCAGTCCCAGCCAATCAGCCACTTGAGCTTCTCAGCACCGCGGCGAACATGGTCCACGAGGAAGCTGCGCTCGTTCTCCAGCATGATCTGGGGCTCAATCCTGTGCTCGACACACACATAGTCGCCATGCTGGGGCGCAGTCTTGACGCGGAAGAAGTTGCGCAAGCGATGTCTGGTGACGTTGACAGTAACGACCATAAAGACAAACAAGCACCACATGAAGATGAATGTCTGGTTGCCCAGGACACAGTCGCCGTGTGAAAGGATGCATGCACCGCCAGCGGGGGTATTGGGCAGACTGCCGTAGAAATCGGCGGTGAGGGCAAAGAGGTAGCAGAGCCAGACCAGAGCGAGGAAGAAAAGGAGCCAGGCCATTGCTGTGCCAAAGATGCTGTTGCGGTATCCGCTCAGCCGAGTGTTGTCGCTGGTGAGGTCGCTGGCTAGCTCGTCTTCTGTGTTGGCTGCAGCACCAGAAGCCACCTGCTTGTCGGCCGATGCGGACATGATAGAGTCCACGCCGCTTGCAGAGCCGTTCTTGGCAGATGTGGTGTTTAAGCCAGGTTCATGGACAGAGCCAATGCGGGCCTTTTCCGCAGAGCCCGTGCTGCTGCCAGAGCCAACATCCCTGCTGGCCGGCAGCCAGCCCCTGCGAATGGACTCCTCGCTGATGCGCTTGAACGAGTACCAAATGCCAAGCAGTCCAACGTAGCCAAACAACACAGTGAACACAGCAATCCACATGGGCTCGTGAAAGCTGTACATGGTCTGAGGCTGCTTTGGGCACTCTGACCAGACGCCCAGTGGCCCTGAGCCGCTGGCTGTATGGCGCGGCCAATGCGTGCCCCAGGTGCCAAAATCGGACTGGTTGGAAATGTCTGCCTTAGCAGCACAGGCATCGCGGATTTCCTTCTTTGCCTCCCAGCTGTACAGCTCAGCGATCGTCACATTGCCCAGGATAGGACAGGGGACGAGGTCTATTGCTGCCGATGGAAGTTTGCTGTGCTTCCATCCGCAGTAGCATGGGTTGGCGGCATTGATCTCGTCTGTGCACTCGCTATGGCACAGACCGTCATGGCAGAGCTGCTGGTTACTTGGGCAGCTGACTTGCTGGGGGCAGCTGCCGAGGTCGTAGACGCAGATGGCTGGGCAAGACCTGACTTGGTTGAGCTCCGGAGGACACGATGAGCCATCAGCAGCCCATCTGTTGACTAGGTTGTTTGCAGTGGTAAAGCGGTAGTAGGTGCCAGGTGTTGAATGGCAGCACCAACAGCAGCAGAGTTTAGGGTGGGGGATGTGAGCATGTTTTGGCGCAGCAAACAGTGGGTGCGACTGGGAAAATTGCAGATGAGACTATTGTGCTTACCTGTGTTCCATAGTGGCTTGGCTGCTGCCGAAGCAAAGAAAAGAGGTAGAAGCGCAGCTGTGGCACCGATGCTGCGCGGTCCTCTCGGATGGCCGCCAGGTGGTAGACGTACCATCGTGAATTTGCTGTTGTTACAGAGGTTGCTGTATCCCCCACAAGTTGCTTAGCTACACCAGGGCAGTAGAAACGCATGCATGCCAGCAGTTTAGAGCGCGCTGGTCACAAAGCTAGAGACAAGCAATATATTATTGGCCTGCATCGATGGCGAGCCCTGTCCTGTGCTCGCACACCGCGCTCATCATCGGCACCGCCGCCACCGCAACCATCGCTGTCCACATTAGCCGAGTAAGCAGGTGCACGTAGTAGAGTCTTGTGTCTGCATGAGCGGCTGGAATAGATGGCGTGCTTGCTGCAAAACAGGAAATAATCAAGTAATTCCAGTAAAATAGGCCTGCCGACTCTATCTGCTCACCGGGCCAGAGAATAGGATGGGCGGCTGTGCACATTGTCGATGGTGAGGGGGTTTCAGAGAAGCATAGCACACACAGAGAGGCAGCCGGCTGTGCCATGGAGCTGCCCGCTTTCGTGTGGAGGATGGCACGGTATGTCCTTTTTCTTGCTTTTTCGAGAGGAGAGGGAGAGCAGCCGGCAGCGAGCAACGCTACTGAGGCAGCAGCAGCGCACATTTTGCAAACAAACCCAGAGTCTGCTGAGCGCCAAACAAAGCCGAAGGGCAGAATCACCACGGCACACACACTTACGGTATAGATATATATGTTTGAGCCGGCAGTGGCAGAGTCAAGAAGAGAAATGCGATTGTACTGGTGAATGGAGCGTCTGGCAGCGATGGAGAAGAATAAAGGCTCATTGAGGGCAAAATGGGGAACGCCATCGCTTGCTATTTAACAGGAATAACAGCGCGAAACGCTGCCAGAGAGGGACAGCAGCAGCCCACATGAGCAGCACCTACTACGGCTACTACTAGCACCGGATAACGCTCGATAGCCTTTGTGCCGCCCCGTCTTTGTCTTCTCAATTTTTTGCTGGTACGATTGTTAGTATGGATTTGCGGTGGATCCCTTTTTCTGTCGTCATAGCATCAAGCACATGCATGCCGTGTCCTGTTAACCTGGCCGGCCTGATAGCAGCCTCGGCCTCCAGTGCCTGAGAACAAAAAAAAAGGCAGGAAACAGCATGTGCAGCACCGAATGCAAGCGCAGACTCAGCCCGTAGGACGGCGATATGCGAAAACGTCACTGCTCCGTGAGAGAAGGGATTGCCGCAAGAGCGATCAGGCACTCGGTGGTCGCCAAGGGGGGGGCGATATACTAGAACTCCTGCCATTCCACTGCGAAGGAAATTAGCGTGCAATGATGGCATTTGTGCTGACTGCTGCGCGGTGAAATGGCCAGCAAACATGCGAGCCGGCGAGACGTGGATTTGATCCAGCATCTGCTGATCTGCGGCTGATTACGTCTCGAAGAGATGCAGCAGCTCGCTCCTTCGCTGCGGCGCAGCGTGTGGCTGGCTGTCCATTGGCTGCTGCTCGCTCAGAGCAGCGCTGGAGCCAACGCACGGCTTGGGGGCGGGAGGCTGCCCCCCCAGTGCACGGCAGCAGCACCTGGCCGCTCTTGCTTGCTGGCTCCCGCATGTCCGAGGGCTGCTGCTGTTCCTGGAGCGCTCTCCGCTCCTTTTCTTCCCTAGCGCTCGCTTTTCTATTAGTGCAACTCTGGCTCTTTGTTTTTGGCAATGTGTGGATAGCTGGTGCTCGTCGCGCCATCCCTGTCTGTGGCTGCCGCACCCGTGGTCCGAGTCCGGCCAGGAGTGCTTCGCGGGTGTCGCCATCTCCCCTCTTCTCTTCTCGTCTCTCGCTGCCACATCCTCCTGGCTGCCTCGCGTGAATAATAGCGGGCCTTGCGGGGGGAGTGCGTGCCCTTCGGCTCTGGCTCCCACGGCTCCCGTGGCTCTCGAGGTGGTGGCAAACGCCGTTCAAGGATTTGCTCGCTGCCGCTGCGCTGTGCTCTGCGTTTCTCACCAGCGCAGGCCTGCGCCGCCTCCCTCCCCCATTCTTTTTCCATCCAGCAACGCGTACTTGCGCTCTTACCGTAATCGCCATTGGCTGGTGCGGATCCGGCCAATCAGCGTGTGCTACCGTGATGCTCTGCCCCATCCACCCCGTTTTTATTGAGTGGCCAAAAGCGGTGGGCGGCAAGATGGGGGCAGGGTGAAAACGAGGGAAAAATGCACTCGCAGGAGAATTGCTGCTCTGCTCTGCTCTGCTCTGGCATGGGCAGAAAAAGTGGAAAACCCGCACTCATATCGAGGCGTGCGGGCTGGCCATAAGCCAGCAACCCATAAACCCGTTTCAGCGGCGGGTATAAAAGGCCTGAGTTTCTGCGCTGAAATTTTCTGGGCTGTCCACTATATATACCCCCGCGGCTGCCACCCATTTTTTGCTTTTCTCTTTTTTTCTCTCTCGACCTGCCTCAGTAGTCTCCAGCCCCTTCGTGGACCGTTGTCGCTGCTCTCGTCATTGCCTTGGCAGCAAACCCAGCAGCCACCACAAGAAAAGAAGCAACCGCACCCCCCATCATCGCCATCATCAATACGGCGCTGGCTAGAGTCTAATTTTTTCTCTGGACGCCAAAAGCACTTACATCATCACTACACATACATCTACATTTCAGTTCTTCTGTGCCCCTCAAGCCCCACCCACCGCGTTCACTCCATATACATAGCACCAAACCTCATCAAAAGACATATCAGCCATGGCTTTTGTCACACCTTCAAACAGCCAGAGCGTGGTCCAAACCGACCACTCCCTCAGCCTCCCACGGTCGCCCTCCTCGGGTGCCAACACCACCAAGGGCGGGGCGGCTGCCTCCTCATCCAGCGCGCCTGGAGCAGCATCTCAGGAGGCAGGCGCGCCGCCGTCGCTTGGCGCCTCCGCTCAGGACAGCGGCATTGCTGGTGTCGCGGGCATTGTGCCTACCCTACAGTAAGTGGATTTTTCTATCCCAACTTGTTGTGCTGAGTGTGTGCATGTGTCGTTTGCGAGGGTCTGCCTCGGTTCTTGGTGTGTCTGAAGCCAGCGCATGTATATATTAATGTGGCTGTATAAATATCGCGTTTTCCTTGCCATTTTTCTTAATAAACTTCAGAAATATCGTTGCAACGGTCAACCTTGACTGCAGACTTGACTTGAAGACGATTGCGCTCCACGCGCGCAACGCCGAATACAACCCAAAGGTAAACCCCCTCTTTTCTCTTCGCGCCCTTTTCTGCTTTGCTCCTCCCGCGTGCTGGATGTCTCAGATACCGGTAGCACATAAGCGCGCTGCATGAAACAGTAGTCTTGTCGCTCAACACAATGTTTTTGCTGCGTTCCATTGCCCGCGCTGCCTGCCTCTCTTTTTGCCTCCATGCTTAGCGCTTCGCTGCTGTCATCATGCGCATTCGCGAGCCCAAGACGACTGCGCTCATCTTTGCCTCGGGCAAGATGGTTGTGACTGGAGCAAAGTCCGAGGACGACTCGAAGCTGGCCGCGCGCAAGTACGCACGCATCGTGCAGAAGCTTGGGTTCCCAGCCAAGTTCACCGACTTTAAGATCCAGAACATCGTCGGCTCATGCGACGTGAAGTTCCCCATCCGCCTCGAGGGCCTGGCCTACTCCCACGGCACCTTCTCCAGCTACGAGCCAGAGCTCTTCCCGGGTCTCATCTACCGCATGGTGAAGCCCAAGATCGTGCTGCTCATCTTCGTCTCGGGCAAGATCGTGCTGACTGGCGCCAAGGTCCGTGGCGAGATCTACCAGGCCTTTGAGGCCATTTACCCTGTGCTGACAGAGTTCCGAAAGCCGTGAGCGCTGCTGCGAATGGTGTCTTCCTCAGTGCCCCTGCGTTCCCCGCCAGCACACTGCTTTGCGTAAGGTCTTGTTCTTTGCTTTTCCCAACACACTCGCTCTTTCCCCCGTGCCTCGCTTGCTGGGCATTGCCTGCCCTCAGAAACTGAAGCAGCCAGCCTCACATCCTAAAACTGTATTTTACAACCGACCAACACTCCTAAATAAATGAATAAATAAGGTATGAAGCCAGCGTCTTCCACACAGGCGGGTGCTGCCACTGGTGGTCTGGCCGGGCGCCAGCTGCACAGACAGCGGCTAGAAGCGGCGAGCTGCTGACGCAGTCAATCGCTTCTTTCTTTCCGCTCTGCCCAGCCCTGCTTTCGTCTCCCCCTGCCATTTTGCAAATTTCATATACACATCGCTGCACGCTTTTCGATTGACACCCACACGCCAAGAACATGGTGGTTAGCAGCGTCTCTACGGCCGCGGTACACGCGCTGGTTCTTCTCAATATCTCAGAGCACACAACTCGTCTGGCTGCGCAGAGGAAGAGGGGGGGCTGCCAGCAGCTCCTCACATGCGGCGCTTTGCTTGGGCGGCAGAAGGACAGTGTGTTTGAGCTCCTCCACTCCTTCGAGCTCATCTTTGACCAGCCCGAGGGCACCAGCAGACGCGAATTCAACTTCTCGCACTACACTGCCCGCTTGGAGCAAATGAGGCAAGTCTTCCCCGAGTGCGACTTTATCGGCTGGTATGTGGTCAGCTCAAGCACGGAGGCAACCCGCGAGATATGCAAGCTTCACCAGCAGATTCTCAATATTAACCCATCGGCGCTCTTGCTCGTCTACAACGCCTCCTCGACATCGGCAGGAGGCAGCGAGGCAGAGGGAAACAGCTTCGCCCTGCCTGTGGCTGTCTACGAGACCATGGCGCCCAACCGCGTTCCTGAAGAGAGGCTTTTCAGAAGTAGCGCTGGGCTGGAGCCGGAGTCTGCCGAGCCCGAGTACTATGTGGAGGTTGTTAATAGCGGAGGCGGCGCGCTGGAAACCGGGTACGTGTGGGCGTCAAGGCTTGTGCCTGTAAAGGTTACCGTGGAGACGGGCGAGGCGGAGCGCATTGCCATCGAGCATGTGGCCAGTGTTTCCGTGGTCACCTCGGATGCGACTGCCTCGGGTGCTGGCGCCGGGAGCAGCGATGCTGGTGCGAGTGTGGCACAGCCGGCAGATGCGTCGAGGATGGCCATGTTCCTGTCGAGCCAGAAAAACGCCGTGGAGATGCTCCACAAGGACATCAGGGTCCTGACGTCATATGTGAGCGACGTGATTGAAGAGAAGGCGCCGTTTGACGCCGAGGTTCTGCAGCTTGTCCAGCGTGTCCTATGCAATCGCCCGGTTGTTCAAAACGACGAGCTGTTTGACCGTGCCATGTCGCAGGAGGAAACCAACTTCCAGATGGTTGCGTATCTGTCGAGCATCACCGACGCCGTGTCAGCTGTTAGGAATGTGTCGCAGCGATCGAATGCTGCTCTGCAGTCTGCGAGAAGCAAGCATGCTCCGGCTACCAACCATGGGCCCGGCGGCGGCATGTTTGGAATGGACATGATGCCCATGATGTTTGGCGGTGGCGGATATGGACGCTCCAGGGGATTTGGCCACCCTTTCCGCTAAGACCACGCTGAGCACGTGACTCGACGAGTGCAATAAACCCATTCAGCGCTGTTGGTTGGTGCCTGCCAGGAAAAGAGAAAATTTTATCAGCAAGCGAGTTGCCACTCGCCTCTTCTCCCTACCTCTCCTGTCTTCTGCGTTGCGTCAGCGCTGTTTTTTTTTTGTTGTTGCTACTTCTCGCCATTCTCTCGTCTACGTGTTCCCTTTTGCTTTTCGCAGTACATAATCTCCCTCTGCATTCCGAGCTTGGAGCAGAACATCAATTCAAAAAGATATTCGACATGGCCTCAATTCCGCCGAACCAAACCGTGTATATCAGAAACCTCAACGACAAGATCCAAAAAGACACGCTCAGGCAGTCTCTATACAGCCTATGCGTGCCGTACGGCCGTGTTCTGGACATTGTCGCGCTAAAAACCAAAAAGATGCGCGGACAGGCGTTTATCGTG
Source organism: Martensiomyces pterosporus (assembly GCA_025201845.1). Lineage (NCBI taxonomy): Eukaryota > Fungi > Kickxellomycota > Kickxellomycetes > Kickxellales > Kickxellaceae > Martensiomyces > Martensiomyces pterosporus. Next base: position 100,195 of record MU603967.1, read on the forward strand.
TTCAGCGACATCACTGCAGCGACCACTGCGCTCAGACAGCTCAACGGGCGGCAGTTCTTTGGCAAGCCTATGAGGGTGGAGTACGCGCTCAGCAAATCGGACGTGGTGGCTCAGGCAGATGGCACATTCAAGTTTGGTGAGCCAAGGAAGCATTTGAGCGCAGACCAGAGGAAGAAGCTACTGGGGATGAACAGCACACCGGGTGTGTCTGCCAAGCGGCGACAGAGCGTGCAGGAAGAAGAGGAGGACGGGCACGACACAAAGCGGCGCGCTACTGAGGCAGAGGAGGGCAGCGGTGACGAAGACGATGTCCAAGATATGGGCGACAGCGAGTCTAGTGACGAGTCTGACGACGACATTGGACCGATCCCGCCACAGCAACAGCAGCAAGCGCCGGGTGCGGTGGACGAAGGTGGAAGCGACACGGAGGCTCATGGACAGCAGCAAGGCAGCAGCAGCATGCCGGCTGGCGCTGACCAAGTGCCTGCGCCGACACTATTTGTCACGAATCTTCCAGAGAGCGTGTCGGCTGAGATGCTTTCTGGGCTGTTCCAGGAATATTCTGGGTTCAGAGAGGTTCGACGGGTCCCTGGGAAGCCAGACATGGCGTTTGTTGACTATGCCAGTGCCACAGAGGCCAGCGCTGCACGCGATGTGCTTAATGGGTTCAAGCTGTCTGCGGACCATGCAATGAAGGTAGATTTTTCGCAGTGATTAGCTCAAGCGTGCATCCCAAACAGGAAAGCAAAACAAAGCCCCGGAATCAGCAGCAACAGCGCCGTGCTACGCCAGACTCGTCTGCTGCTCTTGCTTCTCCAGAGCAGAGCGTAGCACACGCAAGGCACCTTTATGGCTAAGGAGCCGAAGCGAGGGGAGAGAGAGGAGGGATGGCGAAAGCGCGGGGCAAGAGGACAAAGAATGGATGGAAATATGTGCAGCTGCCCGCTGGTGATTGGCCGGGTGTGTTTACTTGTAAACACCAATTCTCATGGCAGGTGTTTGTGATATCGCTCCGCACACAAGCACACACATCAAACACCTCGCCCTCTCTTCTCCATTTTGTTCATTCTCCGTGCTTTTATTAGCTTCTGCCTCGCTCTTTCTTTTTTCCTTCTTTCTGGTTTGCATATTTATCAGTTCCATTTCTCGCTGCTATTTGCGGTCTTCTTGCGTGCTGCTGTGCTGGTAGCCAACAACCACGTTTGAGCACACCCCACTTGAGGAGGGTATTTACGCGTCAGTCTGGCACATCGGCATACACCCACACACACACCCAGGACACCACCTAGTTGTCTATCTACATCGCGCACGAAGGGGCAAGGACACAACAGCAGCGCTGGCCTCCATCGCTTGTCCCACCCGCCCAATACAGAGCGGTGTTTCAAAATAATTACTAATTTTCTACAAAGGTACGGCTGCTTATCCGGCATGCACGCATACATAAGCCTGCGTGTATATGTGCGCTATTACTCCTATGGCCACTATACCGCTTGGCATTACTTGCATTCCCACCTTTTCTCTTTCGCACTCTGCGCAAATTCGCAGCTGCTACTGAAATAACCTTCCGCCAAAGTACAGGTGTGCCCTGTCTGCCCTGCCGCTCCCCTCGGTTTCAGTGCTAAGGGTCTGTGTGATCACTCGCTCCCAGTGTTCCCTCTACCTCTTTCAGCTGTATAATGCAGTGACTACTACTCGGCTTTATCACCTTTCCTGCTCACCATGCAGCTCTATTCCTAGCAAAAAGTGGGTCTGCGGCTTGTGGCAGCACCCTTGCTCAACATGGCCTACAAATACGCGCTGCTGGGGAGCACCTCCGCCCTTCTTTGCGCCTTCCTCCCCTTTAATAGCCATTACATATCGCTCGAGCACCAGGGCTGCCCTGGCATTCAGAGCCGCTGCTGGCCGCCATCTGTTTTGGAATATTAGCATCTGTTTTTCACAAGGCATCCTTTGTGGCATATTCACAGCACAGCCTCACTTCCACTCCTTTTCGCTAAACACACGGTCGCCGATCGAGGGTGCCCTCTCGGTCTTTCGATAGCCGAAACAATACACAGCTCCGTCCCTCCCTCCCTTTCCCCCAAACAAAGACGTGCCATCCAGCCATTGCATGGCATTCCGGAACACCAAACGTGTTTATATTGCATACATAGCCCATTTGCTGACCACATCTCTTTCACTATTGCTGTCTATAACCCCAGCACCTCCCACCTTCCTTGTTCATTTAATAGGAATCCACGCTAGTCGCTATTTTCCATTTCATTTTTCGCTAGTCCAGCAAGCATGAGCGGCGGCACACCCATTGGCAGGCGCAGTCCGATTAATTCAGGTACGTCCCGGAGCTTGTGCTTGTATTTGGCCAAGTGCGCCATGGCTAAATGCACATTAAGGGAACGCGTTCTCGAAATAGCAGCTACTAATAGCCCAGTTTGCCCAGCATGCTGCCTCATGCCCCTTTTCATATAGAGGCCACACAAAGCCCCCTGGGAATACTCGCTGCTCTGGCATCGCCATCGCCGCCAGCAAAGAGTCGGTCGTCATCCTTTGTCATTGGCTCATCGACGCCATCTGTTCTGGTGCCTCCCGCTTCATCAGTAACAGCGCTGTCGTCAGCACAAAAGAGCCTGTCCGAGAACCGGGGCATTCTTATTCCGCAGCTCAGCATGGATTCCCGTCGAAGCTCGCTGGGCTCCAAGTCTGGCTCGGCTTCCCCACCATACTCCCCCAGTACACGAGCTGCGCAGCGGCGAGACAAGAAGGACAACAGCCAAGGCCCCGGTGGCAGCATGCTTTCAATCGACAGTCGGAGGGGCAGTATTGAGGAAAGCGAGACGGCAGATCGTCCTGGCAGCAGCAACGGCGCTAATAGCAACCGGGATTCCGCCGTTTCAGCCGGACCTGGTGCATCAGCGATCGCCAAGTCGCCTAACCGTCCAAGTGCGATTCCTGCAACTCAGCTAGATGTCCTGGCACTAGTGACGGCGACAAGTCCGCCGATGCCTAGCCGCCGCAAATGGATGGCTCACAGCACGCCAAAGCCTGCATTCTCCAGAGGGAACCAGAATGTGACTCCAGCCAAACGGCAGCTACACCCGCAGCCCACAAAGCTCCCCACCGAAAACGACGACAGCGGCAGCGACACTGTCTCCGAGGATGAGCAGACTCTCAGATCATACAGCGCCCAGCTGCGAACCAGATACCAGAGCATGCGCATGCGGCCACTGCCCGGCTCTACCGCGTCATCGGCGCTAGGAATCAGTGGTGCTGCTGCTGGTGCCGGCCCATCGAGCGCACATACCGTCCGCAGCCGGCCTATCTATTCGGCTTTGGACGACAGGCGGCAGCAGGCGATGTCTGCCAGGGTTTCGCGCACAGCTAGGCGGTTGATACGAGCCAAAGCGCCAGCCAGCAAGAGTAACACCAAGGGCAGTGACGACAGCGATGGAGACACGACGGAAACAGATGAGGAGCTGGCCTCGCACGCCGCAACACCAACACCACGCCGCAACATCACACCGAACTACCAGATACACCCGCTGTCTGACATCCCAGGCACTGCTGGAGCGGCAGCCGTGCCGAATCAGCGTGCCTATGTAACTCCGGTACGTGGAGCACAGCCGTCAAGCAGAGAACATGTGGCGCCTCTTGTCTTTCCTGGACAGGCCGATCAGCGGCAGCCTTCTGCAGCTGTATCGAGGCTTATTGCCTCTGAGCAGAACCGGCTGAATGCACAGCCAATCAGCCCGTCTTTGGGAAGCGTCTTTGAATCGTCGCGGCTGCTCCCGGCGACAGAGCCTGTGATGCGGAGAAGAGCGCGGCGGCGCCAGCGCGAAGACGTTTCTGGATTCAATATGGCGCGGCAGCTGTCTGGGCTTGCTGAAGAAGGCGAAAACGACGAAGACAGCGGTGGCCTGGGGCCACGTAGACGGTCACGAGAGTCGTCAATCTCGCTGTCGCCATCGCCCTCGCCCTCGCGGAGACAGCGCCTGCGTGCCAGGCGTGCGCGCGCGAGAAAAGCTGCAAAGCATACGGGATCCGAGACCGAAACAGACACTGAGCTTGCCAGTCGCCTGCCGGGGTCTGAGACCGAGACAGACAAGTCGCTTTCGACGCAAAACACCAACGGCGTTGCCTCCCTCAGCTCATCAAGCGCCAATTCGCGAGCCTCAGAGGCAGGCAGCCGCCCAGCGCTCGCCCAGCGCAGAGACACTGCACACTCGAGCGCCTCAGGCGACACAACTGATAGTGCAGAAATGAGTTTCTTTTCTACCAGGTCGTACACAACTGTACGCAGACCTTACGGCGGGTCCACGCAGTCCCGGCTACAGCCTCCTTCTCACACAAATGAAGGGCAACCGGTGGCGCGGCCAGCTAGATCGCCTGGAGGAGTGCTGCCACCCTCGTATATGCAACTGCCAGCGCAGCAGCAGCCAACCACTCCGGAGCCCCGCAGACCCGCTGCGATGCATGGGCATGAGCTGCGGTATGAATACGCACGCCCAGGGCGCGACAGTCGAGAGAGCGATGGAGAAACAACCGAAACTGACGAGGAGTTCTTTGGCCCCTCCCACGCGGTGCACTACAGTATCCGTCCACCCAGGCGCGTTATTCGCCATTTGGCCAGCCTACGCGCTCGGCACCCTCAGCCCACTGCACTGGATCTGCAGCACAAAGGAGCACAGCCGCTGCCAGCAGAACAGGGTGGTCTGTCGTCGCAATTAAACGCCGGGCCGCGCCCGCCGCTACCGCCACAGCCGCTGGACCGCAGTAGACTTGCAGCACCACTGCAAAGTGCGCCAAGCGCAAATGAAACTACGCGTGAGCCTCGAACAGCGCCTGCCACCTCAGCTAGCACTGGCAGTGGGCTTGGACTGGGCCTGAGCATGAGTTCTGGGAATGGCGGTGCAGGAGGGCCGCCTCGCACGTCGTCTACGCCTTCTCTTGCCGCTCGGCCGGCCATTTCATCTGCAATGCGAGCAACAGCTTCATCCGTCCCAAGACACCTGCGCCCGCCAGCCCAGCAGCAGCAGCAGCCCCAGCATCGTGAGATCAACACGAACCCGCTCCGCAACAGCAGTCTGCGCAGAGAGTTCTCCAGAGACCCGTTTGCGCCTATGGCCAGCGACCTTACGTTTAAGGGAACAGCTCTGCGTCGCCTCGAAAAGGCACACGCAAGACCATCAGGCGACGCCCAGGGGCCTTCTAGCAGCCGAAAGCGTGCACTCACAGCGCCCTCGCTCTTGGAATCGCCCTCGGGCAAGCGCACTCAGAGCAGCGTGAGCGGGAGAGCCATAGAGCCCGCGCAGCTTCTCCTAGAAGACGAGGAGGAAAATGGTGGCGGCAGCCCAAGACGCAGCAACACGCCGACGGATCGCAGACAAAAGCAGCAGGGACCACGCAGCAGCAACGTCAGCCTCTCCGGAGTGTCGCCAGTCTCGTCATTGCGGTCATCGCTTTTCACGAGTGGCGGCCACACGCTGAGCCACCCGCAGTCCCTGGACTCGCTCCAGCGCGTGGCGCCGCAATCGTCTAGTGGCGAAAGTAGCAGCGGTCGAGATGCGACCGAGGCTGTGGTGTCGGACGACAGAGGCAGGTCAGAGTCGAAGGAGGCGCCCGCTGCTGATATTGGATCGCCCAGCATGGATGCTGCTCTGCGGCGAGAGCAGCGCAGCCGCAAGCGGCGCCACTCGTCGACATCGCAGCCGTACATCGCCCACGAGTCACCCCCCAGCGCCGCACACAACGCGCCGCTGTTCGGGGGAGAAATAGAAACGCTGCCGCCAGCATCGACAGCCGAAGCAGCCACAAATGCAGCAGCCGGCACCGACGATCAAAGTGCGAGCACAAACACCGGCGGCTCTCCGAACCGCACGAGTGGCGATCTGCTGTTTCCGCCGATCAACCCAAGCCAGCATTCAACATAAAGCAACACAATAGAATGTCCCTTCAACACAGTATTGAAGTGAGCCGCTGAGCTGGCTCTCCCCTTTTGGAGTCCGCCAAGGCGCAGAAGTTCTCCTGGCATAAAAGCAGGGAGGCCGCCGCAGTAGAGTAGTGGTTTCCTTGTTAGCAATACATCTATTTACAAGTACACCCCTACAGTCTACACGGCCACCCTGCCTCATTATCTAACAACAGCATATGGCAGGCGATTTCTCTGCCAGGAACCAGAAAAAAAGATACCCAGAGCAGGAAGCGGCAAATAATAACATCTGCATGTGGTCAGGTAGCAATTTTTGCCTCGTCAGTCTCGCTTTACTAGGGCGAGCTTTGCCTGGCGGCAATTCCGAGCTTGACTCATTGCGAAACATCACTCCAGCACACGTTGGAGATCGAACCCACGCACACGAGTGCGGTGGCGGGACCAGACAACCCCCGGAAGGGCCAAAATCGGTCCGCAATTCAATCATCAAAACCTCGCAGCTTCAGGCAGCCATAAAACGGACTGCGCTGCCTCCCTGGCAAGCCAGCCGTGTAACGCAAGGCACGCAGCACCCCAACAGCGCTGGCCTGCTCTTCGCTTTTGGTAGTCGGTGCCGGTGGGGTTGACTACTTTCTGGCATGATGTCACTTCAGCTGCCAGTTTTGCGCATGGTGTTCGACTGCAGGGATCAACTAAGCCCCTGGTTTGCTTGCCTCATGGCACCCAAGGGCTGCTGCTGCATGGTGTAGCTTGTGTGACGGCTGAAGAGAACAATGCCATCAGCGCTCCAAGCGAAAAGAACGCCAGGGCTCTAGTGGCGGGTGTGCGCACATAAGGCGCTGCAAAAAAGTCTGTGGAGGGGGCAGGTGTGGCTGGCATACTTGGTGAAAGGGGCTGTGGGTAGCTTAGCGCCCCCTGATCTCGCCTTTGCTGTGTGTCCGGAAGACAGAGACTGCCATGCACCCAGTGACAGCGATGGCGGGGCGTGGAAATACAAGGCGCAGAGGCCCTGCAAAGACCCCACCACCATTCCTTTGCAGGGCACTCGTATTCCCTGTTACGCTGAAATGCGCACATTTCCGCACAGTGCCCAGGCAATTTGGGGGAGCAGCAGTGTCAACTGAGGAGAAGAGGACACTGCCCAACAGTGAAAGAGCCGCTCGTTGGTGCGGTTTGTGCTCACAGCCATCGCGTGGCTCGCCCGGGCCGAGCCAATCATGCGGGGGCTCTGCTCTCTGGCCTGCCTGGTGTTCCCAGTGACAGCAAACAGGCCTGCAAAGAGCCTTGGCCGCTGCGCCAATAAAAGCGGGTTTGGTTCCTGAGCACAGGAGAGAAGTGGGCATGCAAGTGTAAAGGGTTCTGAGCAGGAGTGCCCTGTGCTTCCATTTGCGGATGGCAATGACGTCGGTGTTGAGCAGCGGTTTCTTTCTCTGACTAGCAGGCGTGGTCTGCAGCCTATTGAAGTATTGGATCCGTCTTGCTACTCCTTCCATTGAATCTCTTGGGCAGGCAGCATCTCCAAAAGGGATGTACAGAGAATCCAACAGGCAATGTCCGAACAGCGAAGCCTCAACATGACGTTTTGATACAGCTCTGCTTTGTATTCAGCAAAATGGCCATCACGCATTGCACAAACAAAGAAGCGGGTTCCTTGCGCTTTGCTAGCAATGCGGATGATACGATTACACAGCCGCCAGCACCGCCAAAATCTTGCCACAGCGTGGGATAGAAGCGCTTTTCTACACACTTTCTCTCGTGCAGATAGCCAAATGCGGGCATGAAGGCGTGCGCTGCCCGGGTGTCTCGGCACGTATACTCCACACTATAAATACCCCTCCATCCCCCAGCCCCCTCCATGCAGTGGATTCAAGCTTCGCCACGGTGAACGCAAGGGTCTGTCTACAAACACTGTATAGCTAGATTTTTCTCTACAAAGCCGACGCTTTTCTAGCAGCACGCATTGTGGTTATTTGCCATTTGTACACAATACCTCTCCATATCCTACATCTCTGAATTCTTGGACTCGCCAATATGCGCACATCCAGCAGCGACAGGTCGCGCTCGATGCTGAGCACCGCCTCTCGAATTGTTACATATGTTGCCCTCTCCGGGCTTTTCCTCCAGGGAGCACAGTCAAAGCCCGTGTTTAATTCAGGTGTGTATCTGTGCATTCTCGATCCACATCACTCGCAATAAGAAACAAAGAAAGCATGAGGTGCTAAGGCTGGTCGCTCTCTCTGCTGTTTGTAGTCAACAAGTACGACGCTCGCGGCAGCCTCTGCCCTTTGAGGACGCGCACTGGTAGTCTCTGCCCGCTAGTGTGCGTCAGCGACGTGTCCCTGTGCCCCAGGGGCTACGGCGCCGATAGCTGCCCCGCTGGCCAAACGCTGTGCATCGACGGCACATGCAGCGCCGAGTGCGGCGACATCCCGGCTCGCAAAAACCCGTGCGGCTGCTCCTTCCAGCACCCTCCAAGTGAGGCACAGAGCCTTGTTCCTTGCGCTGCATTCCCCGAGGTCACAATCCAGCACTACAACGCAAAGGACACAGACCAGCTTATTGACTTCTGCTCCACCCAATTCAACATCTCTGGCACGCTCCCAACCTGGGGCCAGTGGACAACCGCCCAGAACTTGCCCTCGGGTTCAGCCGAAGGTAGTCGCCGCTTCTGGGCTGGGAACCAGTGCCCCAAGGCACCCAAGTACCGCTACACTTACAAGGAGACCATGTGGGTCGCCGTGTTCGCTTGCGCCGGTGCCGAGGCACTGATTCTTCTGATCTGGTCCATGTACAAGTCAGTCCGCGAGATGCCCATCCGCCGCCTGCGCCACCGCGACTCGGGTTTTACTACAACTGCAGCCGCAGCTGTGGCGGTTGTCGATGACGATGGGGAAAAGAAGGTGACAAAGATGGACGATCTGAGCGACGATGTGTCTTCTGAGAAGCACAGCTCAGGCTCCAAGGCATCTACCACTGGCGACGGCTCCAGCGACGAGCCCGAGCTGTACATCAGAGGGTACAAGAACGACATTCTGGGCTGGATTGGGTTCATTTCTGTCCTCCTCGTCTCTCTCGGGTGGTTCGTGTGGATGGGGTTCTGGACTGGCGACTACTACGGCACGCTCGGCGAGCCCTATTCCCTGTCGCTCTACAACTCGGGGCTTCTGGACGAGACCCTGATCCCCATCTGGATCTTCGCCATGACCTGGCTTGTGGTCTGCTGCACATTCCAAGACAGACTGCGCAACTACTTCCGTATCGAGTGCCTGCCGTCCGTTGGCACATACGTGCAGATCGAGCGCGAGCTCAAGATGCTGCAGATGGCCAGCTCAACCTCAAGGTTCGTCATCTTTGCCAAGCGCGTGGAGGTGGCATTCACAAAGCTCATCCGCGCCAACGTCCGCGTGCAAACATGCAGGATCGAGACGACCACCAGCAACCTGCGGTACTTCAACTACATGTGCACTCGGTATGTGTTCAACGAGGCCACGAAGCAATATGGCCCCTACCAGTTCGACATGGGCAGCACACACCGGCAGCTCAACAGCCACTCCACCGGTCTGTCCAGCCAGGAGGCCAGCTCGCGGTTCGAGCTCGTGGGGCCCAACTTTATCAGCGTCGATGTTCCGAGCTACTTTGTCGCGTTCTGCCTCGAGATGTCGCAGTTCTTCTACCTGTACCAGTTCATGGTCATGTGGCTCTACTACTACTGGAACTACTACATCATCGGCGTTATCGACACGTGCATCATTCTCCTCTCGGCGATCGTCAAGGTTGTTGTGCGTGTGCGCAGCGAGCTGCGTGTCAAGCGCATGGCTGAGCACAGCGAGCTGTGCCGCATTTTGCGCGATGACAAGTGGCAGGAGCTGAGCACCATCGACCTGGTCCCCGGCGATGTGTTCCAGGTCATTGCGGGCATGCATGTCCCATGTGATGCAGTGATTCTGGGCGGCAACATCGTCGTTGACGAGTCCTCGCTCACTGGCGAGCCTCTGCCCATCCGCAAGTTCCCCATCCACAACGACGACGGCGCCCACGACCAGAGCGGCGCTGGCAAGATCAACACCCTCTTCGCCGGCACGAGCGTGTCGCAGGCACAGCCAGTCAATAGCGCCGATGGCTCCGTGTCCGAGCCCATCGCGCTCTGTCTGCACACTGGAACCCAGACAGACAAGGGCCAGCTGGTGCAGCAGATTCTGTTCCCGCAGCCCATCTCGTTCATCTTCAACGAGCAGCTGCGCCTGGTCTTTGGCATTCTGATCATCTACGCCGTCATCGTCTTTGTCCTGGCCATGGTGTTCTATCAGACCCAGCCGTCGGCCTCGTGGTTCTACGCCATGTTCTCCTGCTCCCAGCTCATCTGCCCCTTGCTCCCAGCGGCCCTCGTGATGGGCCAGTCGGTTGCCGCCGGGCGGCTGAAGAAGAAGAGCATCTTCTGCGTCGACCTCCCCCGCATCATCATGGCCGGAAAGGTGCAGATGTTCTGCTTCGACAAGACAGGCACCCTCACCAAGGAGGGCCTGGAGTTCTACGGCGGCCTGTGCGCCAAGAGCACCGGGCGCGACGTAAAGGCGTGGTCGTTCGACCCCTTCATCGACAGCTTCGACGCCCTGCCCCAGCTGATGCGCACCGCGGCGTCCACCTGCCATGCCGTTGCCGAGGTCGAGGGCGGCTTGATGATCGGCAACCCGGTGGACATCGAGATGTTCCGCACCACAAAATGCACCATCTCAAAGACGCCCAGTGCCGGTGCCCTGGACACCATCGTGTCGCCTGATGGCAGCCTGAGCCTGGACATTGTCAAGCGGTTCGAGTTCCTGCATTCGCGCGCCTCGATGTCGGTGGCTGTCCGCGATCCGCGCGACGGCCACGTGCACGTGTTCGTCAAGGGCTCGTTTGAGAAGGTCAGGGAACACTTGGATACCGCCACCGTTCCCAGCGACTACCTCTCTGCCGCCAACCGCATGGCCAAGCAAGGTGGCTACGTGTTGGCCGTCGGTCACCGCGATCTGGGCAACATTGACGAGTCTGCCATGCAGAACTGGACCCGCGACGATATGGAGAATGACTCGGAGCTGGTCGGCTTCATCGTGTTCAAGAACATGCTCAAGGAGGACACACACGAGGCCATCGCCAAGCTGAAGGGCGGCGACACGCGCACCGTGATGATCACTGGCGACACAGCGCTGACCGGCGTGTTCATCGCCAAGGGTGCTGGCCTGATGAGCAACAGCGCCACCGTGTACCTGGGCGACGTTGACAAGGCAGGCAACCTCTACTGGACCGACGTCGACAGGGAGGAGCCCGTCCCCCAGAGCGACATTGACCGCGTAATCGCGGGGGCCAGCGCGCCCAATGGCGACTTTGAGCTGGCGATGACCGGCAAGGCGTTCAACCGCCTGGCTGATCTTGGCCTGATCCGGCAGTACGTCCTGCACACTCGCGTGTTCGCACGTATGCTTCCCAACGACAAGGTCAACTGCGTCCAGCTGCACATGGAGCGCGGCATTACAGCCATGTGCGGCGACGGCGGCAACGACTGCGGCGCGCTGCGTGCTGCCCACGTCGGCCTTGCGCTGTCGGATGCGGAGGCCTCGATCGTCTCGCCATTCTCGTCTAGCGACCGGTCGATCAACTCGTGCGTCGAGCTTCTGATCCAGGGCCGCTCGGCGCTGGCCACCTCGTTCGCCGGATATCTCTACCTGATTCTGTACGGCCAGACCATGACGTTCCTCAAGATCTTCTCGTTCTACTTCTCCAACACCGCCTCGAGCAACACCTGGATCTGGGTCGACGCCTTCATCAACACCATCATGTCCATCTGCGTGGCATACAGCGGACCCGCCTCAAAGCTGTCAAAGCACAGACCCACTGCGCGGATCCTGGGACCCCAGGTCCTGGCCAGTGCTCTGGGCACAGTCGCCATCAACTTCACGTTCCTTGCCAGTGCCTTCGCCTGGCTGTACAGCAAGGACTGGTTCCGGTGCAACGAATTCGATTCGAGCACCACCGATATTGCCAAATGGTGGCTCCTGGCCGACAACTACGAGGCCATGGTCCTGGCCATTGTCTGCCTGTTCCAGTTTGTCAACAACGCAATGGTGGTCAACTTTGGGTACTTGTTCCGCCGCAGGTGGTACCACAACTATGCCCTGGTGTTCCTCTGGGCTGTCTATGTCTCGATCATCTCCACCGTGCTTCTGGCTCGCACCAACTGGCTGGGCTGCAGGTTCCGGATGAACTGCGGATCAAAGGGCGTTTTGGCTGACGAGTTTGGAATCCACCCAAAGTTCCACATCGAGGACTACAACAACATCATCGGACACAACATCATTCCAACCGCTGACCGGTATGAGCTCTGGGGCATTTGCATCGGCAACATGTGCGCCACTGTCCTGTGGCAGCTGGTGTTTGCCCTCTACCCTGTGCACTCGGCTCTTCGCAAGAAGCGCCCGCTGCGTCGCTTGAAGGTCAAGCTCTAATTGGAAGCCCGGGCTTGCGCTGGGTCTCCACGTTTGATTGTTTGCATTCTATCATTGCCGTATCCTCTCACTTCATTTTCATACATCCCTTTAATCAAGCGGGTTCACATATATTCTCAGCAGCACGACAAGTGGAGTGGCCTTGGGGTGCTTGTTTGGATGTAAGCACGAGTAAGAAAGAAAGGTACTGAAGGAGCCCGTCGCATTCGCATTCGCATTCGCAATCAAGGCAGTGGTGAGTTTCAGCGGATAGGGCGAAGCAGGATGAGGCGTGGAAGAGCACAGGACGAGAAAGCAACGAGGAAATAAATAAGTCAGAGAAAAAGGAAAACTGGAGAGCATGGAAAAAGGCACTTTTACATACAAGATATATAAAGGGGAGATATGTAACTGGATGCATGCAGCTGCTGGATATGAGGGTGTGTGCAAGTCGGCGGCGTAGCGGGGAGGCGCAACAGAGAATACCACGAAGGAAAGGGCGGCGATGCAGGAAAGCGAGTGTAAAAAGGAAATGTGTGAACATGAGAGAAATATGAGATGTGAGGGATATGGCTGAGTCGAGAAGCGGAAAAGAAAACAAGAGCGAGAGCAAAGTGGTGCTGGTGCAGAAAAGAAAAGGAAAAGGAAATATATAGACGTGCGCCGAAGAAACAATAATAATAGTATGGCCATATGTTCATATACACAAATAGTAACCCTTTCCCTCATGGCACGCTGCCTCGCCTCACCTTGAGCAAATGCCACTCACAGACACCCCGGTTTCAACGCCAGCCGCATCCAAGCTCGACAACACCCGCTGCCCCGCTGCTCTCCACCACACGTAGCCAGGCTAGATGACGCGGATGGTATCGCTGTCCAGCCCCAAGTCCATCTTCTGTCCCTGCTGCACCTGCTGCTGCTGCTGCTGCCTTGGGTCGCCGCTGAGCTGCATATTTCCCAGAGAGCCGCCCACAGGATTCAATGCCGAGGGCGATGACGCAAGCAGCAACATCGACGATGCCGACAGGCGAGACGACGAAACGGGAGTAGACAGCGCGCCATGGCACTCGTCTACCTGTGAAACGAGGGTGGGTGAGTGCCCAGCAACTGACGACGAGGGCCACAGCTGGTTGAGGGACAGCTGCGACTGCGAAGTGCGGTGGAACGATGGCTTACTCGACAGCCTGCGCTGGCCAATAACTCCGGCGCTAGGACGCCTCTCCAGCGAGCTCATAGACACAACGCCGACGGCCGAGTTCCTCTTGCTGGTGCTTGCAGTGGAGGGGGTTGAGGGCACCTGCGCATCGGAGTTACTGCTGCCATTGTTGAGCGCCAGGGCATTGAAGCGGCGGCTCAGCAGCTCGCTTGGGCATGATGCAAGTGTGGGCAGCACCGTGCCAGAAGGAGAGGCTGCGTATTCCTGCTGTGCATGCAGCTGGTGTCTATTTTGTTGCTGCTGCTGCTCGACGTCGTCAAATTGGCTTCTGTTCGCCTGCATCACCAGCAGCTGGTGGTGGCTGTAGTGGTCGGCAGTGGTCGTGGGAGGCGAGTCAACAAGCGATGCTGCGGCTGCATTATTGAGAACCGAGGATTCCTGCTGCTGGTGCTGGTAGTAGTAATAGTACTGCTGGGAATATCCTGGGTTGGAAGATGGCTGAGCAACGGGGACGCCAGACGAATTTGGCGTGCTGGCGAAAAAATCCGCGCCTGCAGCAGCAGCCGTTCCAGTGGTATGCATGGGCGACACACTATAGAAGGCAGAATGAGGCGTCTGATTGTACCCGCTCGTGTGCTGCTCCAGCTGCTGCTGCTGGATGTGCAAAGGGACTGCAGCTATGCCCAAATTGGCAGAAGATGGAGCAGATGAGGGTTGTGCTGCAGTTACCAAACCAGGAATCGAGAGATGGAGCGACCTCGCATGCCCAGCGCCGCCAGTACGTGTAGCTGCAGCAAGCGGTTGCTGCTGTTTCCCATCGGCCACATCCACATGTGCAGGATGCTGCTGGCTGGTGCTCGACACAAGGGCTGCCGACGACAGCGGCGGGGACGCAGCAGAAGTGGAGGCGGCGGGCATCGAAGCGACACTCAGTCCCAGCCCAAGCGCAGGAGCAGCATTTTGAGGAGCACCCGAGGCCCTGTTGCTGGCAGTAGCTGAGTTCCTGTCGAGAGCAGGCTGCTGCTGCTGCTGCTGCTCGCCCACGCTATTCCTATGCGAGTTGAAACCGCTGCTGTTGCCTTGGCTGCTGTTGTGGTGATGGCTGTTGCTGCTGTTGTGGTGGTGGTGATGGTGGTGGTGATGGTGGTGCCTGTGGTGGTTGTGGCGTGCGTGGCTTTGCGACCTGCCCCAGCTCAGGCGAATCCTGGATCCGCCCAGCGTGTGCCCATTGAGCGCCCTCATGGCGGTCTCCGCATTCGCGCGCTTGGCAAAAGTAACGAACCCGCACCCCCTATTGGGCGGGATCTTGCAGTAAACAACCTCGCCATATACGGCAAAAAAAGCATGCAGCTCGTCCTCGCCTACCGGGTGCATCAGCCCGCCCACAAAAACAGTGGTGTTGAATGGGTCGGTGGCTGGGTTATACAGGGCGTTGCTGCTAGCGCTGGAGGTCGAAGAGGCAGGAGACCCGGCGACATCCCTGGAAGCAGAGTCGCCCTGCTGAAGCGTGTAGTTTGCAGTGCCGGTGGGTGTGCGCTTGGGAGTTGCTGTGGAGACCCTGATGGCACGCGATCCGATGATTTTGCCTTGCATTTCTGCTAGGGCGCGCTGCTGGTCAGCCTCGTCAGAAAACCGCACAAAGCCGTAGCCTCTAGGCAGGTTGGTGATGGGATCGGTGACGACCTTCGCTGTGCGCACGGAGGCGTATCTGCACCTGAACTCGTTGGCCAGCTGGATATCGGTGACCTCGGAGGCCAGGTCGCCAACAAACAGGGAAAATTCAGGAGCATCAACCAAGGGAACAAGGCTGCTGAACACAGCGCCATTGGTAGCAGGTGTGATAAGGGACAGCGAGGCAGGGTACATGGGGCTGCTGGCCGTGGCAGCGGTGGGGACGAGCGCGCTGTTGAAGCCAAGTGGCATTCCTGAAGCCCAATTCAGGCGGAAAGAGCGAGCGAAGGGGGCAGGCATCGGCTGAGCGTTGTAAAGCGAGAGGATGCGCTCGGCGTCTGCTTGTGTGGGGACCTCAATGAAACAGTAGTTGGCAGGGCCGCCGGTAAGCCGATCGCGGATCATCTTCACGGCGACGTTCTCGCCGACGCATGCCCACACCTGGCGAATGCACTCGTCGTCCATCCAGGGGTCGATATCACCCATCCACAGCTGCGTCGGGGAGAGGACAGACGAGGGATTCGAGGGGACATAAAGCTGCTGTTGATTGTAAGGGTACTGCAAGGATGACAGGAAGGGGGCTGCGGCTGCAGCTGCAGTTGCAGTTGCAGGCGTGGGTGCAGCAGCAGCAGCGAGGGAGGGGATGGATGACAAGGGTGCGGCAGTAGCGGAGGGTGACGACACGCAGTCAGTTGAAAGGAAGTGCTGCTGCTGCTGGGGGGCTGTGGGATAATGGAGCAGTATGTGATGCTGGTGAGGGTGCGGAGTGGAGTGCGAGTGATGGATTGGAGGTGGGGCTGCGAAGGCTGATGGTGATGTCGTAGGCAGCGGTGCATTTGCAGGATTACTGGGGGCGTCGATCACTGCTGGGGGATCAAATACGGAGGAGGGGCGCCGCAAGTCGCCTTTCGCTTGCTGGTCGAATTTGAATTCGCGGGCAGCATTCTGGAAGACATACGACGGCGCAGAGTAGGCCATGGCTCCCGACGAGGCAGATGGTAGTAAATAAACGGCGGCGGCCTTGCACTTGTTTGCTGCTGTCGGCGGAGCGAACAAGTGATGCTAGTAGAGCCGTGGCTGCGTATACAGGACAGGCTGGGAGTGGAAAATCCGGAGAAATCAATAGAGGAGGAAAATAGAGGATATGAGATAGAAGGGCCGAAAGCAAGAGGTGTAGATATAGGAGGGAAGAAAGGTGTATATGGATGTAGAGATGTTGTATGCGTGTGGAGAGGGGAGAGGAGAGGAGAGGAGAGGAAAAGAGAGAGGGCTTGTGCTTGCTCGAGCAAGAAAGGAGAGCTTGACTGTTGGCGGCCCTTTTCTGGCTCTGGAGACAAAAGAAGAGCAGGCAGTCAGGGTGAGGGAATGGGGGATGTATGCGGGGGGGGGGATAAAAAGCGATTTCAAAGCCCGCTTGCTGGCTCGCAAGCTCAATAAGCCGGCTAGCTGTCCAAAAAGCACACGCTGGCTGGCGGGGGTGAGGCCGCTAGAGTCAGTGTGGGATTAGCAGGGCGGACAAACGCAAGCACAGGTTGCAAGGCGACAGAGGTGATTGGCGCTGTAAGAGTATAATAGAATAAGGATAGGCGGCGATGATGTTGTTCAATTACAAATAAGACGTGCGCAATAATGAGTCGGGCGATAATCTAATATGGACGGAGGGAAGGAGGGGAATAAGGGTGTAGAGGCGATGGAGAGAGCGAGGGCGTTTGGCTGTGTTTATGAGCAAGGACGCCTGGAGGCTAAATGAAATCTGCAGCATGGGCGGGTGTCCTCTTTTGCTCGCTGAGAGGACTGCAATGCAAATGGCTTGACCCACGCTTTGCTCTCCGTTTCCATTCACAGAGAATATTTCCGCCTGCACGTTTATTTTCCCTTCGCCCCTAGCAGCCCGCTCTTCTCTCCGTCAATAACACACGGCAGCTGCAGCGAGAAAGGGGCTTGCGGCTTATGATGTTTTCCTTGTCTCATTATTTCCCGGGTCGCGCCGTGGCAGCTGCAATGTCCTTTTCCTTCTCTCCGTGTCAGGAGGCAGACACCACAGGGACCAGCCTACTGCTGCCTGCTGCTAGCCTGGCGCTCGCTGCACACGACTCAGAGACAGTGCGAGAAAGAGAGCACGGCAATCCTTGGGTAGAGCTGCATATCGTGCAAACCACACTCGAGTTCCAAAGAAAAAGCCTATACACATATATGTCGGCGCATAGACATGTGTATGTGCACATCCTGCGTATACGTGTAGACGCACGCCAGTGTGTGCGCACTTTTCTGTCGATGCAAGGCTTGTGCAGCCTCCCATCCATTCTCACTAGCAGCGCGGCGCTCGCCGCCAAATGCAAATACGGAGCCTATGCGAGCAGCAGCGATGATGACGCAGCCCTCCTTCCAAAGTAATCGCCGTCCGCTTTGTGTCCGCTTTGTGTCCGCTGTGGTCCATGGAGCTGCCCAGCTGCCTTCCTGTCCAGGCACCCAGCGATGCATTCACCTGTGGCACGAGTCTGGAGTCCATGCTCCTCTACACCAGCGCGGAGAAGGAAGGGCAGTGCTAACAACTGGAATTCCATTGTTGCTTAATTCCACTTTGTCTCTTGTTTGTCAGCGCTTTCGGCATTGCATCGTTCTGCTCTCCCCCAATATTTTGGCGCTATTCTGTCATTAATTCTCGCAAAAGCAACAAACACGAAAACATGTAAACATTGACGACAGCAGCAGCAGCAACAAAAGCAGCAACGCGCACATGCCCATTCTCCACCTCGCACCTCATCTCGGATGAAAACAACAGCAGCAACCTCCAAAAACGGATCGCGCTAATGCCACACACGCACAAAAGCACCACCACTCTAAATTAGGCCACCTTGTCTGTTCTGCTTGTATTTAGCTGTATTAACAGAAGCAGTGAGCCAGGCATGTCGCGGCACTTTGGCAGCTTCCTCTGGCGCTAATTTTGGATCGCTGCTATTTTTACACGGCCATAAACAATGCTTTGCGTCGCTTGGAGCCAGTCGAAAACAACAACACAGCAAAACAGATTGTGGGCAGCACTCGCTGGAGCTCTTTGTGCAAAGACATCCGTGGAACCACAAAGCGTCGAGAATGGTGCCGTTGGTTCCCTGCTTGTTCTGGGTGTCGTTTTTGGCCACCCTCGTTGTTGCCGTTTGGCCCTGCCCTGCCCAGCCGGCTGAGGCAATGATGCTACCACTGGGTCCTCCAGGCACAATGGTGTGCCTCCTTGCGTCTCGAAATATCCGCCCTCCCACTCCAACTCCCGCCCAGCGCCCAAGCCACCGCCCGAGGCAATTTGGGTTCACAGCAAGAGAGCACAGCCCAACGGGCAGGCGTGTCCAGGTGCTCTGGATGTCTGCTTCTCGCTTGAGCACTGCCAGAAAGCTGGAGGCAGCATAGATCAAGTCCGCGGTGGATTTCGTGGGTCACGTGGCGATTCGTTATCACGCAACATCGCTCGGGTTTTTATTTATTTTTCCTTGGTCCGCTTGTCCGTTTATCTGTTCGAGCCTATTTTTCTGTGCTTTGCTTCCGCCCTGCTTACTAAATCTAATTTCTTTTGCTCTTTCCGGCGCATTTCGAAAAGCTAGCAAAAAACACAGGCCCTTCTCTTATTCCCCACTCTTTCTCGGACGGATTCTTCTTTTATTCTGTATTTACGCATTCGCTCGGCTCAAGTCTGTTTTTCGACAATGCTCACCAAGTCCCTCAGAACACTCGCTTTGCGTGCAGGAACTAAGGCACCTTCTGCCTATCCCGCTCGTCCCGGCGTCGCAGCAGCAGCAGTGCAGGGGCGTCTCTTGTCGACAACCGTCCAGCGCAAGGCGGAGGCCGCAGTAGCCAACCACAACAGGCCCACAGGGGACTCTGTGAGCGAAGCCACCAACACCATGCCCATCTACCTCGACGCCCAGGCAACCACACCCCTGGATCCGCGTGTCATGGATGCCATGATGCCCTACATGACCGAAAGCTACGGCAACCCGCACTCACGCACCCACAAATACGGCTGGGAGACAGAGCATGCCGTGGACATTGCTCGCGAGCAGGTGGCCCAGCTGATCGGCGCCCACCCAAAGGAAATCATATTCACCTCAGGCGCCACCGAGTCTAACAACACCGCCATCAAGGGGGTGGCTAGGTTCTATAAGGGAAAGAAAAACCATATCATTACTGCGCAGACGGAGCACAAGTGCGTTTTGGACTCGTGCCGTGTGCTCCAGGAGGAGGGCTTTGAGGTCACATATTTGCCCGTCGACCAGGGCGGAAGGGTCAGCCTGGAGGACCTGAAGCAGGCGTTCCGCCCCACCACTGCATTAGTCTCCATCATGGCTGTCAACAACGAGATCGGCGTCATCCAGGATATCAAGGAGATCGGAAAGCTCTGCCGCGAGCGCCGTGTCTTCTTCCACACCGATGCCGCTCAGGCTGCAGGAAAGATTCCGCTGGACGTCAATGACATGCACATTGACCTGATGAGTATCTCGGGCCACAAGCTTTACGGCCCCAAGGGCGTGGGTGCTATTTATGTGCGCCGTCGTCCCCGTGTCCGCCTCGAGCCCATCATCACCGGCGGTGGGCAGGAGAGGGGCATTCGCAGCGGCACAGTGGCTTCGCCCCTCGTTGTCGGTCTTGGAGCCGCAGCGGCGCTCGCCAAGAAGGAGGCGGAGTACGACTATGCCCACATCTCCAGGCTCTCCCAGCGCCTTGTTGAAGGGATCCAGTCCCGCGTTCCACATGTTCTGCGCAACGGCGATCCCAACCATGTGTATCCCGGGTGCGTCAACCTCTCGTTCTCCTTCGTCGAGGGCGAATCCCTGCTCATGGCACTGAAGAATGTTGCGCTGTCGTCGGGGTCTGCCTGCACTTCGGCCTCGCTGGAGCCTTCGTATGTTCTGCGTGCACTGGGCGCTGAGGACGACATGGCACACTCGTCCATCCGGTTCGGGCTGGGCAGGTTCACAACGGAGTCGGAGGTCGATTATGTCGTGCAGAACGTGGAGGCTCACGTTAACCGCTTGCGCGAAATGAGCCCGCTGTGGGAGATGTTCCAGGAAGGCATCGACCTCAAGACTATCCAGTGGTCCCAGCACTAAATGGCTGCAGTTTTGTCTTTACTCTGGCGCCTTTAAGCTTTTCCCTCTCTACGACTAAAAAAAACCGCTTTATTACTATTTGGAACGTTGTACATGCTGCTCTATGAGCTGTCGCGTTTCCTCTATCCGCCCTTTGGATGTCTTGGCCCATATGTCGGCCCACTCGCTCAGGTCTCTGGCTGGCAGGGGCTCTGAGTGCTCGTCCATTGCCATTAATATGCATGCTGCGCCCATGCGCCGCGCCGAGTCCCTGTCAACCAGCCCGCACACCACAACATTGTTTGCTATCCTCCATGCCGTCCTCGCCACATCTTTTACTCGCTCATGCACCGTTTCTACGGTGCAATACGCCCATATGGCACAGGTGCTATTAATCCGCAGTTCACGCTTCTGTACAAAACTGCCTGAGCAAGAATCGCATTTGGATCAGCCTACCTGTATCATCCGGCGGGATGCCATTGTTCTCCCACCACGCCGCCCCGTTCAGTATATACGCGATCCACTTGTGCGGCAGCTCCACATTCACGTTGAACCCCAGTGTCCTCATCAGCACCAGCTCCCCTCGAGTCATTGTATCGCGCAGTGCACTCAGCGTATCACCTACCGGGAGAAACTCACTTTCGGGGTGTGCCAGCTTGTATCCGACGTTGATCACATCGCGCTGTTTTCGTGGCTCTTCCGTCACCTTGGTTGCTAGGTAGAGGCAGAGCATCATGCAGATGTGCGGATCCAAAGGGTCTCTCTCCAGGGCGCTGCGATCCACGAAGGAGCAGTACCGGTGGAACAGCACTACGCCGGTTGCCCAAGTAGAGGTTGGCAGCTCGAGCATCTGCGAGGCGGCGTTTAGGTATTTCAGCTCCTCTGCACTAGCTTTCCGTCTCATATAAGCTGATTGAACAGGCAGCTCGCGTGTATATATGTTTCCTACGATGGTGGTGGAGAAAGGGAGACCCAGAAAGAGGCCGCTATTTGTGCATTTTACACGCCCTTCTCCGCCATAGGTCTTTATTTAGAATTAGTTGAAAAATGGGATATACACTTGGAAGAAGCCCAGCCAAGAAGCACCGGCCAATCAGCCAGAAAAAGGGAAACAATGCTGGTGCCCCTAGTAGAACCCAACTGTATAGAGCAGCTTGTGCGGCATCCGGTTCTGGACGTCCTCAATAATAGCATCCATATCGCGCTCCAGATCACTCGACTTTACGATCTGGTCTGCCAGCTCCAGGATAGTCTTGCCGCCAACGACAGCCTCCTCATGATTATCCTTGATCTCGATGTTGACAACGTGCACAGGCCGACTCAGCATGCCGCCACGGTTCAGCAGCTCCTCGCACACAGAATCAAAAACCCGCTCCTCGCAGGTGAAGATGACATCAAAGGTGTCTCTCTCCTCGTGGAATCTCTGTGGCGCTTCCTTGACGCCGCGGTTCCGATTGAGCATGTACAGGAGGCCGTTCTTCGTGTACAGATCCTTGTCCTGTGACTTCAGGTCGCTGTAAATGTTGTTGTATGCGGTGCCGAACCGGTAGATGTTGGGCTTGTCGATGGAGCGGCCTGGCAGCCGCACAGCACTGCCCGTGCCGAAGGAGCAGATGTTGTAGCCGTGCTTCTTGAGCTGGTAGTGGGCTTCCATGCTGCGGTTCATGTTGCTCGCGCAGATTACTGCAAACTTGACCATTGTTTCCAGGTGCTTGTGTGGGCGCTCAGAAAGTCAGCTATCTTAAACGGACGATTGCTAGAATACAAGAATATTTTTGCGTGGCCGCCAGCCCAGCGTCCTAGGCGACTGCTGGTTTTTGGGTGTGCCGTGAAGCTTGGCGACGATTGTGGGCACGGGTCACGCACATCTGCGCAATTTGTAGTGCCTTCGTTTATTAGCCAGAAATGATGATGCATTCAGAGAGAGATGGAATCGGCGTTGAAAATGGAAACGGGCTCAATGGTGTCTGCTGGAGTGAAGCCCAGGATGCGGCCAAAGAAATAGAGCTGCGCCTCCAGCGACCGGATGATATTTTTTGCTTGGCGGAACCCATGTCCCTCGCCTTCAAACTCCACAAGGGCCGCAGGGACTCCCTTGCGCTTTAGTGCATCGACCATCATCGTAGCCTGGTTCGGCAGCACAATCGTATCGTCAAGCCCCTGGAAGAAAATAGCAGGACACGCGAGCTTGTCCACTGAATGGATGGGCGACCGCCTGAGGTACTCGTCGCGGGCCTCGGGATACGGCCCAATTAGATTCACATAGTATTGCGACTCAAACTTTGGTGTTGCCAGAGCATCCACCTCCAGATCCGATATTCCGTACCGGCTAGCTCCCACAGCAAACACCTCTGGGCGGAAAGCAAGACATGCAAGGGTACAGAACCCACCAGCACTGCCTCCCATGATACTCAGCCGCTTTCTATCGACCAGGCCGGTATCAGCGAGGTACAGTGCTGCTGCGCAGCAGTCCTGCACATCAACAAGCCCCCAGTTGGTGTACAGTCGCTCCCTGTACTCGCGGCCATATCCGGTTGATCCGCCGTAGTTGACATCGACAACAGCGAATCCGCGAGATGTCCAGTACTGGATTTTGGGCTGGTACAGGGCATGGGTAGCTGCTGTCGGACCGCCGTGGCTCAGCGTAAGCAGAGGCGGGAGTTCTCCGTGTGGACCCACAAAGTCCCTGTTGGCTGGTGGGTAGTAGTATGCATATGCAACGGCTTTCTTGGCCTCTGCGCTGTCAAATGGCGGCAGCCGGGTGGGGAAGGCGATTTCGCGCGGAATGGAGATGTATCCTTCATCAGCGTTGCTGGATGTCTTCCTGGCGGTGAGCGGCTTGGTCAGCTTGTCCTCGATGGAGTATGTGTACAGCGCGGTATTCTCCGTAGGGCTGCCAGCCAAAAGGACCAGCACTGGGCTGCCCGTGAGTGAAGAACCGACTTTGATGTTGTCCACTACAGTCCACGCAGGCACTGGCAGGTCCTCAATACGCCCACTCTCTACGTTGAGGATGCCTAGATGGAGCCTGGCTTCTTCTGTGAACGAAACGACCATGCTGTCCTTCTTTCCAGGGAGCGGCTGGAAGGTTGACTCGCCAAAGTACCACTCGGGCGGAGCGAACTCAGAGCGAATGGGCTTGGCAAGGGACATGGCAACAGCACCACAGCCAGACACACGATAAGGGTTCCAGTATCCCGTGCGGTCGCTAAGGAAATGCAGGCGGCCCTCATCGTCAAATCTTGGCTGGTAGATGCTCTCGCGAGGATCGTCCTTTCCGCCAGCAATAGCTGTCAAATTGCGCAGGCTCTCTGGGGTGTTGTTGGAGTCAAATGCAAGTGTAGCACGATACAGTGTAGTGGCATCCCAGCTCATGTTTGGGTTGTTCCAAGCGGTGAATGCAATATCGTTATTAGTTGTGCTGAGCGCAAGCGAGGAAACAAAGTCGGACGAGTCGAACAGCACAACCTCTTCGCTCGGTTCATATCCATCCTTGCTAGCCACATCGCCAGGCAGAGGAATAGCAACAAGCGCATTGGCAGGCTCAGCGCCTTCCTTTCTGTGGTCCTCGCGCACACAGACGACAAGCTTCTTTGACGGGTGAATCGCAAAGTTGGCATAGCGCAGTTTGTCGTTCTGAGCACCGATGCGCTGTGGCGCAGCTGGCCCACCGGCGCCGGTTTGGGTGGCGAGCAGGTACACTCCGTTGTCGCTTTTGTTCGAGAACACTACTAGTCCATCATAAACAGCAAACGCACCTCCGCCGTACTCATGAACGGCACTGCGTACACTCCATTTCATGTCTGGGGTATACTCGCAGAGACCATTGTTGGTTGGGCCATCGATAGCCTTGCCTACCAACACGCGCCGACCGCCCTCAGATGGACGCGACTCGAGCCAGTACACACGGTTAGGGTTGGCGCGGTCCACGGCCACATCCTTCACATCAGCAGACGCTGACGCGACGGAACTAGCCGTAATGGGGCTCTTCCAGCTACCGTACGGTGCAACTACAGGAAAGCTAGCAGTGGCGTTTGACATTTAATAACGCTGCTTGGTGCTCTAATAAGTGAAAATGGACTGAGGAAAAGCGTGGGAAGCGTAGGTGGAGGAAAGAAGAAGGAAATGACGCATTTCTGGGGCTTACAGATCGCACTGCAATGCTAAGCAGGTGGCAGACCTGGCAGTCTGCATGGAAATGGCATATGCATCGCTTTTCAGATCGCCATTCTAGCGGGGTATGTGGGCTCCGCATGCTTGCTCTGGCTGGCAGCGACCGGCGGGATCCTTGGACGGGCGATGTTTTGCAATCGAGCCAATGCTGATGTATCATGTCGACACATTACTCGATAAATACAGAAATAATTGAACTGCATGCGATATACAATCGTACCTTGTGAACGGCTGCACGGGTCAAGCCGCGTAGTACATGGAGCCCCAGTGGTTTAAATATGAAGGGGGTGCCAAATCTGACCAGCCAAAAGTGCGTCTTTCTCCACTACCTCTCTGCTAAACTCCATACATCTGTGTCCAGTCTTACTGTCGAGGGTCATAAAAAGCACATGCGTACCCGCAGTTCTACCAGAGTGGAAGAGAAAAAGCCAGAGGGCTTGTCAGGTACCACCGAAAAAAACGACCGTGCTGGAATAGCCACGCCAGCGAGCAAAAAGGTGATTGAGGAGACTGTCAAGAAGGCTGTCGCTTCAGCCATGGCGGGCGAAGTGGTGTCAGGGTTGGTGAAGGGGCTCAGTGCAGCTGTGCGCGATGTCATCGAGTCATCTGTTCGGAGAGAGGTTGCAGCAGCGTTCAAAATGGCGATTCCACAGCTGCATACTAGCTCAGGCGCAGCTATGTCGCCGCCACCCAGCAACGGCAGAGCCTCTGGCGCTTACCAGGTGGAATACAGGCAAGTCACGCAAAAGGACTGGGATGAAGTCAAGGCTGCCATGCCCGGAATCCACTGGCGTCAGTGCCCGAACAAGCACTGGTATGCGGTTGGCGAGTGCGGCAACCCTATCGCGACTGGATACTGCATAGAGTGCAAGACCACTCTCAGATAGTGATACGACATTTAGTGCTTGTTTCAAGTTAGTCTGGACCACCTTGCAATCACTCCGTTCACGCAATACAAATGGCCAGACATTGACGTTGTGAAAATTGCATACCCAGGCTTGCTCTGTGGATTTGTGATGGCGTCAGAATCTGGTAGCAAGTACGCCATGTCGCCGGAGCGACAGGGGACTAGGCAGGCATGTGGTTCTGTGCAGGTGGTGGAGACATCTACGCGAGATAGCCCCTCCGCTTGCCGGCTACAATCTCTATACTCTACACGACACACCCTAAGCATAGCGCTTTCAAGCGGTGATCTCACGCCAGCTCTTCCTTCTTGTTTCATCCACTGCTTTCCGCTTTAGTAGCCCCAATGCCTAGCAATGAACAGCACATCAGCCAGTGATATGCGCATGTACACAGCCAGCATCGTAAAGGCGGCCACAGCTTTGTATTATGCTTGTATAGTGTAAATGTGTGTGGCTAATATGTAGGGTTGTTGTAGTAGTTTCCGGGGGCGTACATCTGCTGAGGTGGCGGCTGGCTCATTTGCAGGCTCTC
Source organism: Martensiomyces pterosporus (assembly GCA_025201845.1). Classification (NCBI taxonomy): domain Eukaryota; kingdom Fungi; phylum Kickxellomycota; class Kickxellomycetes; order Kickxellales; family Kickxellaceae; genus Martensiomyces; species Martensiomyces pterosporus. The sequence continues at coordinate 126,094 of MU603967.1, forward strand.
GTATGTCATCAGCGGAGGTGCTGTCGGCTCCATTCCAATTTCTTGTTGGTACCCAGGCGGCTGGCTCTGAGCCATTTGCTGCTGGTACTGGCGTGGCGGGTATTCGGAATACACAACCTGCTGCTGCCCTTGCATCGCCACAGTCATCGGCTGTGGCATCGATGACATCGATCCGTACATAACCTGCGGCTGACTCATAGCCATTTGTTGGTTATACATGTACATCTGCTGCTGCTGCTGCTGCTGCTGCTGCTGCTGTGGAAGAACAGCACCGCCAGGTGCCTCTTGGAACGCAAATCCGTTCGGATGCATCTGCTGAGGAGCTCCAGAGTATCCTGTGGCTGGCTGCATTGATTCCATATGAGTCATTTGGTGAGACATCATAACACCGCCGGTTGAACCTATCGTGTGCGGATTTCCCTGGGGCTGCTGTTGCTGCAGCATTTGTGGCTGTGGCTGGAGCTGCTGCTGTTGCTGCTGAATTGTGTGTGGTGGCTCGTATTGCGCCGAATACCCACTTGTCTGTTCAGCAGTGATTACACCAGGGTTAGATCGGCCATTATCCAATGTGGGCGGCACTGGCAATACCTTGGCAGAAGCCGGAGGCAGAGTGTTTATCTTTTCCTTGTCGTTGGTGAATGCCGGGTTGAATGCTGGGTTGAATGCTGGAGTCGGTGCCGGTGGCTGCGGTAGCACTTTGCTTACAGGCAGTTCGCCGCCCGGCGGCGCAAACAAATTCATCAACGCCGGCTGCGGGTGTTGTTGCTGCAGCATTTGTGGTTGCTGCTGCTGGTGCTGCTGGTGCTGGTGCTGGTGCTGATGCTGCTGATGCTGCTGCGATCCCTGCATATGAATCGGTATCTGCTGTGGTACCGACTGTGGCGGGAGAGTAGAGGGATACGGCTGCATAGATGTTCCACCTTGCTGAGGGGGCGGAGGCAAGTATTGCTGAGGCACAGGTGGCGGCCCAGACACATACACGGGCTGCTGCTGCTGCTGCTGCTGCTGCATGGGCACGAATTGCCCAGGCATCAGCGTCATATCGTAGTTTTGCACCGGCTGCATGCCAGTTGGCACGGAGTTCCCTGCCATGGGCGGGCCAGTATTACCACATCCTACGGGTGGCGTGACTGGAAGCGGTTTCTTTCCATGCTTATTTGCGTACTGTGTAGCCAGCTCTGGCTTGTACATGGATGCCGACGAATAAGGCCGCAAGTCCGATAGCGACGGCCTCACGCCAGTCGATGACATGCCGCCGGGAGGCACAGTATGCGAGCCACTCGGTTCAAGAGCGGGGGCATGTGGCCTGTTGCTCGCATTGGGGCCATTGGGGCCTGGTGAGGATGACGGTGCCGATGCCAGCATTTCATTTTGCTTGCTGGTTTTGGGAGCCACAGGGATAATAGTCTCCAGATCGTCGTCTTCGGGCAGTGCTGCCTTGCTGGGCTTTTTGCGGCCGTCCTTGGGTGTGAATGTAAACTCTATGTAAATCGAGCCAGCTGGTCTGTCCTTGTGCTTCAGCGCGTACCACCCTAAAAATAGCAGAATGCCCAGAAATGCCGTTCCGCACGAAAACAAGTCAGGCGCAGGAAAAAAAAGAGTTGTATGAGTGTGTTAGCTGGTTGCTAGTTGCTCTTCTTGTTGGAGAGGGCAGGCCAAGAGAGGATTTGCAAAGAATGGCATCGTTTGGGCGCATGGCCAAGCTCTGCCGCTGGGACGAGCAGGGAGAGAGACGAGGCTATTGTGCCTGCAAGGGCAGCTGAGGAGACACCTGCGAGATGTAGCCCACACGCTTCCGCATAAACGCGGCGCATTTGCCAGCATATACACATAGCGTACTCCAAGCCAGAAATGGAGGCAGTAGCACAAAAGACACCGTACCATCAACCTCCTCCTCCTCGAATATCCTTGCCAGGTCCACGACACACGACCCGATATCATCAAACTTGCTCGGGCTGTCCATCTCCAGGGCCTTAACCAGCAGCTGCGTCTTGCCCAGCCCGCTGATGGTGAAGTACAGACGGTCGTTCCACCTCGGGTTGGCGCCGCCCTTCTTGTCGACCTGTGTGCGCTTCTTCGTGGTGCCAATAGCCAGCTCTACCACGGAATCCTGCTTGCCAAAGCGGTTCCGATTGGGCAAATTACGGCCCTCGAATATGTGCACCTCGAGTTTTCCTTCCATGGGCGCGCCGGACATTGCTGTTTATGATTGTGCAGGTGGCTGCTGTTTTCGTGCGGGGAATTGCTAGGTACGCAGGGGATGGCAAAGACTAGGGAGCATGCTTGGGAAAGAGAAGGGGAGGCTGCGAATGGAAAAGCAGGAAAGAAAAAGAGAAAAGGAAGAGTGGCAATTCGGGCGAGCGGGTGCTTGCTTCTTGCTGTGGGGCGCACTTGACACAACAAGACGCAGAAGACAGCGTGCGGATAGGCGGCCGATGTTTAGGGAAATCAGCGCGCTTGGCAGCATAGGGCCCAGACTTTGACGCCTGCCGGTCGCTTTGGCACATGCGCGCTACAGCCAGCCGCCCGTGGAGCAGAGGGGCCATAACCAGGGTCCGATCAGCCCCCCTTTACAGCAGCTGCCCCTTTTCGTTTCGCCAGCTGGCGCCTCTTATCGCCCCGCCCTGTCTCTTGATACCTGTTTTCCTCGACTTCAGAAGAATGCTCCGCTCGGCACTCGTTCGTCTTCCCCGGGTCCGCCCAGCACCCCTGGCGCTGCCCAGGCGGTGGTACCAGGTGGGTCCCAACTCAGCGCGTCCGGGCATGGTCATCGACCTCAACGGCAGCCCCCAAATCGTCGTGGCCAAGGACCACGGCGGCACGGGCCGCGGGCAGGCTGTGATCAAGCTGACACTCAAGCACGCAGTCACTGGCCAGCGGTCGCAAGAGCGGTTCCGCGGAAACGACTCCCTGGAGGTGATGCAGCTGATCCAAAAGGAGTACCAGTTCCTCTACAGCGACGACGGCAAGGCGCACCTCATGGACATGCAGTCGTTTGAGGAGCTGGCAATGGACATGGGGGCGTTTGAGGGCGGCAAGGAGAAGATGCCGTTCTTGGAGGACGGAATGGGCGTCACCGTGCAGGTCCTCGAGCCAGAGCCCGGACCCATTTCGTGGCGGCTGCCGCCGCGCCATGCGTACAAGGTCAAGTCGGTCGAGCTCAGGGTTGCCAGAGACAAGGGCGCCACGTATGTGCCGGCTATTCTCGAGAACGGCGCCAAGGTTACGGTCCCTGACTTCATCAAGCCTGGCGAGACGATCGTCGTTGACCTGGAGCAGGAGGCCTATGTCAGCCGTGCGTGAGTGGCTGCTATCAAGCACAGCGCAGCGCCCCCTTATCCAAACGCACAAGCCGAGCCAAGTGCTGCTGGGGGGCTGCCTTCTTCCCACGCTCTCTGCGCCTGCTGTTTGCAGGACGTGTCGTATCGCGGCTCCGTCTGCATTTGTATAAAAGACGGCTGCCCTGTCTTGCTGCGTCTTCACGCCCCTCACTCCTCTCTTTTCTTCTCCCACGCCTGAAAAAGAAAGCTTGCTCTCCACGCACTTGAATTTGCACTCGATTGAATTAATATACAGCAATGTCGTCGGTTATTGTCTACGGTGGTCGCGGTGCCTTGGGCGCAGCAATCGTCCGCTACTTCAAGCAGCAGTCGTGGAAGGTCATCAGCGTCGACCTTCTGGAGAACCCCGAGGCCGACCACAGCGTCACCGTTTCGCCGGGCCAGGATCTCTCTGCTCAGGGGCACGAGGTGGCCCAGGGCATCTCGCCCCTTCTCGATGGCGCCAAAGTGGATGCCGTTCTCTGTGTAGCCGGTGGATGGCAAGGGGGCAACGCAGCCAGCGCCAGCTTCCTCAAGAGCGCTGACCAGTCAATCCAGCAGTCCATCAACACATCGCTTATTGCCACCAGCCTTGCAGCCAACCATCTCCGCCAAGGCGGCCTGCTTGCGCTGACTGGCGCTGTCCCCGCGCTGGGCGGAACTCCCGGAATGATCGGATATGGAATGGCGAAGGCTGCCGTCCACCACTTGGTCTCCAGCCTTGCGGCCCAGGACAGTGGCGTGGACGGCAGGGTGGTGGGCATTCTGCCCGTTACCCTGGACACGCCGCAGAACAGAGCTGGCATGCCCGGCGCCGACTTCTCTTCGTGGACGCCGCTTGAGGAGGTCGCCGAGCTGCTCTACAAGTGGTCCTCGGGGCAGGCCGCGTGCGACAGCGGCAGGCTCTACAAGATCGTCACCGAAAACTCGCTCACAAAGGTCGAGTAAGCAAGCAGCACAGCCCGTTCTTTTGCCGTCCGCATATAGATAAAAACAAGCATGACGCGTTCATTTCAGAGTATTTTTGTTATCTATGGCAAAAGATGGAGAAGCGGAAAGAGTGGGACCCTCACAGACGCCTGGCCTTTTTCGGGCGGCATCCGTTGAATGGAATCGGCGTGGTGTCCACCACCCTGCAGACGATCCAGTTAGTCATACTGTGCACGGCCTTGAACGCCGCATCCCTTCCCGCGCCAAATCCCTTGAGCCTCAGCTCGACCTTATTAACATTAATTCCCTTCTCCTTCACCGTGCTTGCAATCGACGCCGTCGCCTGATATGCAGCCTCAAAGCCGGCCCTCTGCGCCTTCCTGAAGCCCACAGTGCCGCCGCTGGCATTGACGAGCACGCGCCCGTTGTAGTCGGTCAGCGACAAGATGGTGTTGTTGGACGACGCATGCACATGGAGAATGAGGGTGTTCATCGGGTCCTCGTCCTCGTCCGCTCTGAGGCGGTTGGCCACGCCGCCAAATCGGCCGGTTCCCACGAATCCAGCAAAGTCGCCCTTCATTGGCGCCTCGGCGCTGAGCAGCTTGCTGAAGCTGGGCGTCTTGGTCGATGATCCAGATCGCGTGCCCTGGGTGCCCAGGTTGTCGAGAAGAGAGGAGAGCGGCGAAAGCGACGAGCTGGCCTTCTTCGCCTCCGCGGGTGCGGGCTTCTCACCCTCAGTGCCAGCCCCGCTGCCGCTGGGTGTCTTGTCAGAGTACAGCCGAATGTGCTTCGCTCCGCTGGCTATCGCGCTGTTGCGCTGGAAAGACGCAGACCGCAGTGCTTTGGGCGCCACACGACCGAGCATCCTAATGTCCGTCCTTTGAATTGTTGTGCAGCAGCTGGATTTGTCCCCGATAAGGATTCAGGCGAGAATGGAGTGGGATTGCGACGAGAATGCTAGCAAAAAAAGAACTGGAGAGGCCTTGGGTCAAGCTGGGGCCAAGCAGAAAAGAAATTTATTAGCACTCGGCCGAACCGCGCCTCGCACTTTGCCCTGATAACGCTGGTGGGCGAACGAGCCGAGCCGACCAGAGTGGCTACAGGCTGCAGTAGCCAGGGTCACCAGGCAGCGCACATCTGGGCACACGGACACGCCGTATTTCTATGTGAAGTGGGCCAAGTCCGAAAAGGGGCATGGGATGGGTATAGATACCCTCTAGTCACCCGACTTGCGGTGCTTCTTCTCCTTCTTCTCCTTCTTCTCCTTGCCGTCCTTCTTCTCCTTCTTCTCCTTGCCGTCCTTGTCCCTCTTTTCCTTCTTTTCCTTCTTTTCCTTCTTGCGCTTCTTCTTCTCCTGCTCATCCTGCTGGATAGCGTTCTTCAGCGCAAACTTCTCCAGAATCCGCTTGGCCTCGCACGACGGGAACTGCGACAAATCGTAGTACTGCGGGGCAATGTCCAGCAGCCACTCGGGCTTGACCTCCGTCACAGTCCGGATGTAGTGCCTCTTGGTAAGCACAAACTCGTTGTACACCACCCACTCCGGCTTGCGATCGAGCACTGACGACGGGTGCAGAAGCACAATCTGGTTATCCTTGACAGTCAGGTACTGTCCGTTACGCTCCAGATGCGCGACCTGCATAAAGTACCCAGCAATAAGAGCCTTGCGGATCTGCGGGTAGTAGTTGGGGTCCGTGAACGAGTTTGAGAGGAGGGGAATTTCGTGCTTGGCGGCGACGCGGCGAAGCTGCTCGCGGATGTTGTCTGCAGCCTTGAGCGACCTGTACTGAAGGAAGTTGTCCCAGCACCACTGTGATGGCTCGGAGCAGCTCTTGTACGCGTGGTAGACGTTGAGCAGGGACATGTGGTCGCCGTCCATATGGGCAAACTCCGCCTTGGCCATATCGGCCGCACGCTGCGCCTCGCGGGGGCGCAGGAACACGTTGGGCACCGAAAGCATGGCCGCAATGGACAGGGCCTCGTTCGTGCAGCCGTAGTCGGCAGAGGAAATGATCATCTTTGCCAGCTGCGGGTCAACCGGAAACTCGGAGATAATGTGTCCAATGGGCGTCAGGTTGGCGTAGTCATCAAGGGCACCCAGGTAGTGGAGCAGCTCAAGGGCGCGCATAAGCACCTCGGGCGCACAGGGGTCCATGAGATCGAGGTGGACCAGGTCCTCGACGCCCAGCTTCTTCAGCTGAAGGACAATCGACCCCAAGTTGCTGCGGAGAATCTCGGGGTACGTCTGCTCAATAAGGTCGTTGTTGTACGACTTTTCCGTGTACAGACGGAAGCACTTTCCGGGCCTGGTGCGTCCGGCACGTCCAGCGCGCTGCTGGGCGGCTGCACGAGAGATGGGCGAGACCAAAAGCGACTCGACGCGCACACGCGGGTTGTACACCTTCTGCTTGGCGAATCCGGGGTCGATGACATAGACGATGCCGTCGATGGTCAGCGATGTTTCGGCAACGTTGGTTGAAACAACGATCTTGCGGCCAGGTGCGCCGCCCTTGGCACGGGGCTCAGGCGCCTTGTCAAAGATGCGCTGCTGCATGTTGGGCGGCAGCGTCGAGTACAAGGGCACAATAAGCAGTGGCCCGCAGTTGGCACGCCGGATCAGGTCGTCGCCGCGCGCACGCAGCAGCCTGCATGCCTCCTCAATCTCCTCCTCACCCGTGAGGAACACGAGGATATCGCCCTCGGGCTCAGTGGCGTGGATCTGCAGAGCGGTCTTGATCGCTGCCTCAAGATAATCGCGCTCGGGCTCCGGGGTGTAGTAGATCTCCACGGGGAACGTGCGTCCGGGGACCGTCAATAAGGGGGCGTCGTTAAAGTACTTTTGGAACTTCTCCGAGTCCAGCGTAGCACTCATGACGATGATCTTGATGTCCGGCCGCTTGCTGGCAATGCTCTTCATCAGCGACATCAGAATATCGGTGTTCAGGGTGCGTTCGTGGGCCTCATCAAGAATAACAGCCGAATACCTGGACAGCATGTTGTCCGACATGGCCTCGCGAAGAAGCATACCGTCCGTGCAGTACTTCAGCATGGTTTTGGGCGATGTGCAGTCCTCGAAACGGATCGAGTAGCCGACCTCGGCTCCCAGCTTCACGTCGAGCTCCTCCGAGACGCGCTGGGCGACGCTCATTGCCGCCACACGGCGAGGCTGCGTGCACGCAATCATCTTGCCCTCCAGGTGCGGCAGCTGGTCGAGGACCATGTACTGCGGAATCTGCGTGGTCTTTCCCGAGCCGGTCTCGCCAACAAGCACAACGAACTGGTTGTTGTGCACAAGGTCGAGGAACTTTTGGCGCTGCTTGTTGACTGGCAGCTCGCGCCGCTTTGCCAGTATATCCTTGTACTTTTGGCTGTATTCGCGGCCAGTGAGTCCGTTGTGCGCGCCATTCTCTGCTGCCTCCTGCTGCTCCGCTGTTGTCTTTCCGGGAGCCAGTGCGTTGAAGGCGGCGTTTGGCGTGTTTTGGCCAATGCTGCCTTCCTCCTCGTCGACGTGCATATGGGCGAGGTAGGGGTTGTTCTTTATGTCAGACATCACTTTTCCCTGGTGCGATCTTTTTTGGGCTTGGTCTCTTTTCGCTGGCCGATATATGAGAGCAGAGCAACCGGTGTCTCAAAAAGCCCCCTTTGTAGAACGAAAAAAAGATATAATGGAAGCAGCGTCAGGAAAAAGAAAAGGACAAGCGAATCTAGGCGTGTGTGCAGTATGCCTAGCTCAGGCTCTGATTTTTGGCGGAGATTGTCTGACAAGGCAAGACAAAAAAAAAACCTTGGCCTTGGTGATCCGCTGATCAGCATCGAGTAATCGCCAAGTTGCGAGCAAGTCTTGGCACATGTCTAAATTGCTGGCACAAACTCATCTGACCTGGCGGTCACACGCATGCATAAAGGAGGCTTCCTGGGTTGTACCGCCGTCCACGCTTCCAGCAGCTCTTTCTCCTTAGCTTCTTTTATTGCCCTTCGTACACCAGCCCCAGCTTCCACCAACGCAACAATGGCGCTCGACTCAGTGCTGGAACGAAACCTGGACAAAGTGGGCGGCATAATCGCTGCTGTTGTGTTTGCTGTCTGCCTCTTTGCCCATTTATGGCAGCTGATGCGGCACAGGTGCTATCCGCTGGTTGCCACATCGATCTTCCTGCTTCTACGCGTCATCGGCTGGCTCACAACGGCAGTCGGCGCCATCCAAAACAAGAGCGACCTCAACAAGCGAGGCTATATAGTCAACTCGCTCGCTTTCTGGCTCATGATGCTAGGGGGGTTCCTCCTCATTGCCCGGTGGGATGCCTCGCGTCGAGGTGTGAACTGGAGCACACAGTCGTCGGTATTGTCCGGCGTGGCCTTCGTCGTGTGCGTTGTCTTTGGCGGCCTAGAGGCGTCGGGTCAAATCAGCTGGCTGAACAACCCACAGGACAACCCCAAAGTGACGCTCAACGTCTCCGAAGCAGGGTTCCTTGCCCTTGCAGTCCTTTATGCCCTCATTGCAGGGTACTTTAACGTGCACGAGCCGATGGTGTACCAGAAGCCAGGAGTCCGCTTTTCATTCTACCTGACGGCGGCGTTCCTTCTGGGCCGCTGCATATTTTCGATGGTTGTTGCGCTGCGCATTGTGACGTTTGCGCAGGATAAGCGCCAGCTCTTTCTGTTCTGCCTGGCGACGACGTTTGAGATGTTTGCCTGCGCTGCGTGGGGGTTCTCGGCCGTGGCCAGGGACCTGGAGCCGCAGGACATCACCCCGGTTGGAGAGCTACCTCCCAGCGATGATGACTACAACTCGGCACAGCCTGTCCTGACAACCTCTAACGCTATGCACAAGCTGGACAATGTGCCGACGCGTGACTCCATGTATGATGGCCAAACGCAGCCGGGGTCGCATATTGGCAAGAGCCAAATTGGCGCCAATGCGATGTACGGAAGCAGCGGCGGCGGCAGCTACGGTAACAATCCGAACCTTAGCTCGTACAACGCTGCTGTCGCCTCTGTTCCAGACGAAACCCATGGCCTCAATCCCTGGGCCACAGTTAGCAGCAGTAATGCGTATGCCAGCGGCCAACATGTTGGAGAGCCATTGGCGTACGCGCAGCAGCAGCAGCCAATGGCCCGGCAGCCCTTGCATCTGCAAACACAGGGCATTTCGTCGTACGCGGGCGAAGCAGGCGTCAGCTTCGCCCAGCAATCGGCGTCAGCCTACTCGAATGCACCTGCGCCACATTCCAATTTCGTAAAGACGCCTTATCCGCTATCATCCGCTGCAAACGCGAATGCTCACCCAAGGCCATCGTACGCTGATGGTGGCGCGAATAGCAGCTACTTTGGCTACCCCCAGGCGAGTGCTCAGGCACCAGCACGGTCTGCATACAACTATGAGAATGATGCCAACATGCAAAGCTACTCACAGCAGCCTCGTCGAGCATATGAGTAGCCGAACTCTGGCGTCGTATTGGCTGTGGCTGCTGCTGATGCCGCCTTTGTTCATGTAGGTAGCTGTATATTATTGTTATCATTGCTATTATTACCGAAGCACTTTGTGAAACACGCTTGTATGGGCATTTCAGTCTGCTCCCAAGCGCGGGTGTGTGCGTTCTTGAGCAAAGCGTCCATTTGGAGGAGCCACCTTTTGCCGCTGAAAACGAGACTCCACATACGTGTGAACTCACCCCCCCCCCACATTCCAGCTGCTCCGCATTGCAGCCATGGATATCCGCAGGCGACAGCAACTCCAAGCTCGCAGTATTTTGTTGCTGCAGCTATCGCCCTGAATAACAGAAAGGCTCCGTCCCCAATGGCAATGAGTGAGAAACAGTTTTATACTGCCATATGCAGCGACTGTGCTCGGCTGTGTGAATATGGCTACAAGGAGAAATAGTTCCCTGCAATATACACCTGTGAGGAATTGTCTGCTGGGTAGTAGCTAACTGGGTGCGTACATGTCCATCCTGCCACTGCAGAGCCCACATAAATACATGCTGCAATAAAAAGAGCATCTGCAATCCGCTTTCAGCGGACAGCACGGCTAGATCGTATACACCCGGACTTTCTACATGTTCTTGAAAAGAATACATTGCGCCGACCCACCCATTAGCACTCCTCTGTAGCTTTGCGCGGCACCGACTCCTACATCGCATTTTCGCAAAGATGAAAAGGGCGCAGTATCTGCTGGTATTGTCGCTTTTCTTGCTGGTTGTGGCACCAGTTCCCACTGCTGGCACGCACAGGCACTACTGGTCTAGTAACACCAGTGCAGAAAACACTGCAGCCAGCTCAGCAGAGACTGTCAGCAACCAGCAAAGGCAGGCCGAGCCTACTAGCACACCAAATCCCTGGACCGACATCTCTAGCAGTGCGAGTGTTAATAGAGATGACTCTAGCAGTTCCAGCCTGGAGAGCAACAACGCCATGCCAATTTCTACCAGAGTTCGTGCGCACAACCGGTGCTCCTGTAGCAGCTGTGGCCAGCAACAAGCAACACCTACCTACCACGTCAGGCTCCCGGATGGCGACGATGCCGATTGCGCGACCATCTCCTTGCCGCCACAGGGAGCGCCGTTTAGATATCACGAAAGTCAATGCAATTGCCAGTGCAATTTGCGCGGACCTGTAATCAACCCATGCTGCTGCATGCGCTATTGCTGCGAGCCCTGTCTCCAGCCCTGCTGTGGCCAGCTTGGACGCTGCCCGCCACAGCAGATCTGCTACTGCCGCACTGGTGGCTGCCCTCCACCTCCCTGCTGTTGCCCACCGCCTCCCTGCTGTTGCCCTCCCCCACCTCCCTGCTGTTGCCCGCCGCCTCCATGTTGTTGCCCGCCGCCTCCTGACTGCTGCCCGCCGCCTCCTGAATGCTGCCCGCCGCCTCCCTGCTGTTGCCCGCCGCCTCCACCGTACTTTTGTGCGGAAGAGGAAAAGGAAGAGTGTGGGCAGAAGAAGAAAAACTGCAAGCACAAGTCTAAAAAGAAATCCTGCGACGGCGATTCTGCGCGCCGCGATGCTGAGGGCGACTTTGGTTACCCGGTTAGTCGGGCTAAGAACAACCGCGCTGCTCGGGGCGCCATGGCCTCTCCACACAAGCCATTTGTAGTCAATCAAATGCACTTGGCGTAGGCTGTGCAGGCCAAAGAAGCAACTTCCTTGTTATATACTACTTTCCATTTTCCATATTTTTCATAGCCCGGTTGCTAATACAGCCACCAGCTGCTACCGACATCTAGGGGATTTGGCTACCCTGGCTTTGGGTCCTAGAGACCATCAGTGTGAGGCACAATGCTGGCTGCTTTTTTGCGTCTCAACGCCGTACACACCGCGTCAAGAACTGCCTGGGAATAAAGATGCTTGCTAATGTGCATGCAAAGAACAGGCGGTTTACTGCATTCAACAAACCGTGTGGTCTCATATCGTGTGCACTTTTGCAAACAGCACCTACCCTTGGTGGGAATATTGTGCGCTGTTCCCCCGCAGTTCTAGTCTGGCGACTCTTGGGAACTAAATAAGCACTTTGCTCCATTTTGCAATTCGCTGCCCTCCTTGCCCCCCCCCCAACTTTTGAAGGCCAGAGACGAGAGCATATCACCCGTGACTACTCTTGAGTCTAACCCCCGTGGATACTTTTCAAGGCAAGACCAGTTCAGTTGACAAACTGCGTCTATTCCACAAACACCGGTCTTACGTCAGATTTCCTCTGGTCATCAGAGAAACGGCGGCCGCCATACTCTTTGGCTCTGGAATGCTTGTTTCTTTCTCTTGCTGCCTCCGCATCTGACAACCAGGGTGCATCTCATGTTTGAGACATGCTCGACCTCTGTGCCTTGCCGCTGGGGTCCTTGGTACAGAGTCACTCTGCACTTGAAGCATCATGCAGGATACGCAAGAACTGGTACAGCATGGGGGTATTTAATGGGCTGGATATGACGGGTGCCGCTTGCCTGCCACGTCTACCACCTCTCAAGGGACTGTCTGCCTCCTATATTCCTCAGTAACGTCAAATCTCGGCTCTTGCACACGCAGCACTAGCCCTCGGCAAATCAGACACCTTGTTCTTTTTGACAGCATCAAGCGACACAACAGTGCCCCTCCTCTCCTTCATAGGCAGCTGGCCTGATCGGTAGACACACGGGTTTTTTTTTATCAGCCAGATCCTGTACATTTAAACACCTCATCATGTACTCGTCGAGGCTTCTTCTGCTATTCGCATTCTTTGCGGCAATTATTGGTGCTTTGACTGTGCCGTCGCCGCATGAGGATGCGAACAAGGTCATCACACCTGTGGTCATGGCTCCTCCGCCTGGCGCAGTTCCTGTCATCCAGCAGGCCCCAGGCCAGAACCTAGCAATGCCTCCGATTGCCAAGGTCGTAGAGTCGCCTACCCAGACACAGCAACAGTTCCAGCCAGCAAGCACCGCTCCGGCTCCAGCTCCAGCACTGTCACCAAAATCTGCATCTACACAAAGCGTACACTCTGTGCCACCAAGCCAGACACCAGCAGGCACACACACCACAGCTAAGGACCTCCACTGCTGCTGCTGCGGCAACGGATGCTGTGGTGGATGTGGTGGATGTGGTGGATGTGGTGGATGTGGTGGGTGTGGTGGGTGTGGCCAGCCATGCTGTGGTGGTTGTGGTGGGTGTGGTGGGTGTGGTGGGTGTGGCCAGCCATGCTGTGGTGGTTGTGGTGGGTGTGGTGGGTGTGGTGGGTGTGGCCAACAATGCTGCGGCGGGTGCGGCGGGTGCGGCGGGTGTGGCCAGCCATGCTGTGGCGGGTGTGGTGGCTGCGGTGGCTGCGGTGGCTGCGGTGGCTGCGGTGGCTGTGGTGGATGTGGGTGCTGCCGTCCACCATGCTGTGGAGGATGCGGTGGGTACGGAGGCTACGGTGGTGGAGGGTATGGCGGATACGGCGGGTATGGCGGATGCGGAGGATGCGGTGGATGTGGGTGCTGCCGTCAACCATGCTGTGGAGGATGCGGTGGGTACGGAGGCTACGGTGGTGGAGGGTATGGCGGATACGGTGGCTATGGCGGATGCGGTGGCTGTGGTGGATGCGGCTGCTGCCGAGGTGGATACGGTGGATACTGATCTGCCACCGTGTACGTACGGTCTATCATTTTCATCTACTACTATTTCTCCGGTGTATTTCATCTGCATGCTCTACTTGCTGAAGCGATGCGCTGATATAAAATGGTGCATCGCTTGCCAAAAGCCAACAACCCGGTGCCTGCCAGGACACCATTATTACCACCACCTAGTGGTGCTTACCAAGCTTCGATTTTCATTCTCATTTTTGCTTAATTCTTCTTTTAGCGCTAATTACATTCGCTAAAACTGCTCCGACCCCCTGTCTGTTAACGGCTGCATCTGAGGGATGAGACCGTGTTTGCTAATTCTGTGCACTTGCAAATCAACAATCTGGTCTTCAGCCATGAGAATGGCGGCTTCGAAAGAGCCCAATATATCGTGGGCATCGGTGTGCATTTTGGCAAAAAGGATCTTTATATTGGCTACCCTTCCTCCCCCACGATGACAATATCATATTTCTCACATGTATATTGCCTCTCTCCCTCCTCCCCTTGACATTTAACATGGCTGGTAACTATCGATAATGGCGGAGAATACGTGGAGAGTGATGGCCATTTTAGCATGTGTATGCTCGGTAGGCCTTTCGTTTGTAGATATTATCTCACTCCGCTCAATGCAAAGGTCCCACAGATAATTTCGCCAATAGATTCCTTTCATACTAGACAACGCTCCTTCATTATGTGCGAGCGTGAGTAGCAAGCGATAGAGAATGACGTTCGTAGCGGAGAGGCAATATCCAAGGTACATTGCCACGCAGATATGCGCTCCTGTTTTCACGCAGGGTATGTCTAGCAAAACAAGCACTACGAATGGCATGGCGATTCAATATATAGATCCATACCCATCCCTCAAATCCCTAAGGAAGGAACAAGCCAAAACAGCCCTCCTGTCTTTTATAATATCCCTCTTTAGGCAAAATCCATCTTCTCGCACTTGCTGACTGATAAGTTATCACGCTAACGCACTGTTAATTCGATTCTCTGCAGTCAGACAATGTTTAGATCGACATTCTTTGCGTTTCTCGCAATGGCCATGCTTGCCATGATGGTCATGGCAGCACCGGCACCACCGCCGTCGCAAGCACCGGCACATGCTGCAGCGGATCCTGCGCACAAGGCTCCAGTTGCACACGCTGCTCCCGCCGTCCCCATTGCTCCAGCTGCTGCTGCGTCGCCTATTCATTCTCCACAGGCTGCTGAGGTGTCAGGTGGCCACACCAACACGAAGAAACCCAAGGTGCTTTGTGATGGAGGTGTCTTCCGTGACTCTTGCTGCTGCCACCACGAAGACCCTTGCTGCTGCCACCATGAAGAGTCCTGCTGCCACCGCGTAGAGCCCTGCTGCTGCCACCACGAGTGCGGCTGCTGCCATCATGATGGATGCGATGGCTGGGGTCATGGATGCGGCTGTTGCCAGCACGATTGTGGCTGCTGCCATCACGATTGCGGCTGCTGCCACCAACCA
>MU603968.1:0-25303 GCA_025201845.1 Martensiomyces pterosporus
CATACCAATCCAATGGCAAACGGCATCGGACCGCAGATACCGCCAGAGCTGGCTGCCAAGCTGGGCATCAAAGTACAAGCCAGCAACGACCAAGTGGAAGAGGAAAAGGGCGAAGATACCAGCGAGCCAGAGCGCGACACAATAGGACCAGCCATGCCGCCGCCTTCTGTGCTGCAAAAGCTCCAAACACAACCAGCAACAGCACCAAAGCCAGAAGGCAATCAGACAAACAGCGACAGTGACAGCGACGACGATCTGGTGGGCCCCTCAATCGCCATGGCTGGCTACTCCGAGGTGCAAGCGCTGCGCCAGACCATCGATCTTGTAGAAGCACGTATCCACAACAGCGAAGAGGCAAAGACAGCTGGCACCACTGACGATGGAAAGGAGAAACGCGAGGAGTGGATGCTGGTCCCGCCTAGCGCCGAAAGCAGAGGCACTGTCAGAGGCAGCAAGCCTGGGTCAAAGGGCAGTGCTGCTGCTGCGCCGCTGTTCGACAAGAGCTGGACAGAGACCCCCGCGGAAAGACGGGCGCGGAAGGAGAAGCAAAAAGAACAATCATCGTCGTCAAGGAGGCGGCGGCGCGTAGATGAGCAGCCTGAAGAAGAGACGCCGGATATGCGCAGGCGGAGAGAGGAGAACGAGGGGAAGGCCAAGTGGATTGAGGAGTACAACCGCGTGCAGCGGCCAAAGAGTCTTTTGGAAATGCACCTAGAGTCCAAGCAAAGAGGCAAAGGCAAGGACAGGGAAGGAAGGAGGCGCCACGGGAGCTCAAAGAGAGACGACGACCGCCGTGGCAGCAGCAGCAGCAGCAGGCGTGAAGGGGACCGACACAGCAGAGAGAGCAGGAACTCAAAAAGAGATGGCGACAGCGATGGGGGCGACTCTGACGGCGAGTGGAAGCGCCAGAGGTTCGACCGCAGCCGGGACCTTAGCAGCGGCAAAATTGATGCCCGGCGGCAGAGGGAGCTTCTTAATGACATGGGGTTCCTGTCGGATAAATATGCACCAAGCAAAGGCGGATCATACATGTAGCAGTCTCGTCTGGGGTCATTTTCGCCTTTGCCGTCATTTTGCAGATGAAATGTGCGTGTTTGAAATATAACGACCAGCGAAACAATGCTGCCAAAAAGAGAGAAAGAAGCCGCAGTCCAAGCCCCACTCCCTTTCTACCAACGACAGGGGACGGGGAAAGAAGCACACCACAGCCGGAATAGCACATGCCTGCGTGGTCCTGCTACTGCTTTTGCTCGAGCAGCGCGCGTGCCCTAGATTGCAAAGACCGGGAGGAGCTCAGCACATGGCTTCCGCACAGCAGCAGAGGCAAGACGCGCAGAGAAGACCCTCGCAGAAGCCGCTGGACTGGGGCTGCTGCTGCTGCTGGACGTAGACGACCTGGGGCTGCTGCTGGGGAGGCTGCTGGTAGTAGCCCTGTTGGGGAGGAGGCTGCTGGTGGTATCCCTGCTGGTGGTATCCCTGCTGGTGGTATCCCTGCTGGTGCTGAGGGGGGTATCCAAAGCCCCGGTCGCCGTCAGGAGGGGGAGGAGGAGCATAGCCGTTCGAGGGCGGAGGGGGGTATCCGGGAGTGTTGTACTTCTCAGACATGGCTGCTTCAACGTTTGAAAGAGGAATAAGAGTGCCGGTAAAAAAAAAAAGGTGTGTAGATGGAAGCAAAGGAAACTTGCATGTCAACATCCCCCCCTCACAGCGGAGCCCTCCTGCCTCAACCAGCTGGGCCAAGACCCCGCTCGGACACACGCAGTTCCGATCATGCAGCGGCACGGATTGCGCTGATTCCTGGATTAGATCGCGTATTGCTCAGCATCTATCTCCAAAGCGTGCCAGAGGGGGGATCGGGGCAAGGTTTGCTGCAGGGGCAAAGAATGCTGCTGCCGTGCGCTGGCAATTTTGGCAGGTTGTCTTCTTCGCCCCCCTCACAAAGCGTGCCAGAGGGGGGATCGGGGCAAGGTTTGCTGCAGGGGCAAAGAATGCTGCTGCCGTGCGCTGGCAATTTTGGCAGGTTGTCTTCTTCGCCCCCCTCATTTTTTGCTCTCCCACTTGCTCTCTAAACCAAATTGGAATGCAGTCAGTTCACATGAGGATTCTCGCTCAGCCCGTGCGTCAATTGCGGTGCTTCAGCACCACGCGCTTCGCCAAGTCGCACATTGGCAGCATGCCTATCAAATACACAGGCGAGGTTAAAATCGAACACCTCCCAGCGGCATTCAGCACCACCGACTCCCGGTTCTTCAACAAGACCACGCTCAAGGTCACCGGACCACTGGGCGAGCGCACCATGCCCATCGAGCCCTTTGTCGCCTTGGAGTTTGTCAAGCCGAAGGAGAATGCCGGCGAGGCAGCAGAGCACCAGCTCCTTGTCAGTGTAGCAGACAGCGAGTTGAAGAAGCAGCACCAGATGTGGGGAACGACCAGGGCGCTGATCCAGAACTGCGTTATTGGCGTCACTGAGGGATTCAACGCTACCCTGCGCTTGGTCGGCGTCGGATACAGGGCGGCTATTGAGAACGGCAAGCTGGCGCTGCGCCTGGGCTACTCGCACCCGATCAACATGGACATCCCAAAGAACCTCCAGGTGTCTGTCCCTGTGCCCACGCGTATCCTGATCAGCGGCACGGATCTCCAGCAGGTCAAGCTGTTTGCGGCCAAGATCCGTGAGTGGAAGAAGCCCGAGCCCTACAACCAGAAGGGCATCTTCATCAACGACGAGACCATCCGCAAGAGAGACGGCAAGAAGAAGTAGGCTGCCAGGATAAAGTAGGGCTCTGCTCTTTTCTATCTGCCACTAAAAGCTAGCCCACTCAGACTAGCAGCATTTCCAAAATGATAATACAGCATTGCAAAGCACAGGCGCAGTTCACAAAAGTCTGCCAATGGTTTATTTGGGTGGCTTTGAGAAGCAGCTCGTGGGCTACATGAATCGGTTGGCGCTGGCATACGCCATTGCCTTGACGTCGGGGTGGGGCACGGCCTCGAACTTGTGGTAGGTGGCATCGAGGCTAGGCGTGAATCTGATGTATGCACCCTTGTTTCCAGCGGCATCGCAGTAGTTGGGTGCCGAGAACACAGTGACCATCCTGCCATCGTGGGCGATCTGGTACCCCTCTTCCATCTGCTCGTGGGACCGGATGACCATCGTCAAGTTGTTCTTCTCGCAGAACTCCTTGGTGACATCCGGCCCGTACTTGATCGCAGTGCCGCGCGGGTTGGGCGACCGGCCCATTCGGTCCTGCGGGTCGGACCACAGCGACTCGCACAGGAGCTTGCTGTGGCTGGGCTGGTAGAACCGGGGCAGCTCGCGAAGCTCGTCCAGTCGAACCACGCCGTCGCCATCGGACTGGTATGCATTTTTGGCAGTCTCGCGGGAGTACAGGCCACCGTGCAAGACCAGAACCTTCTCCTGGATCAAGTGGGCAATTGGCATGGCCTGGAACGTCTCCTGGAACAGGTCGAAGAGGCGCTTGCCGTGCACCGGGTACTTGTGCCTGACCTCGCCCTCAAACCCATACAGCTGGTTCATGTCAATGGACTCGTGGTTCCCGCGATTCAAGAAGAACGCGTTGGGGTACAGCAGCTTGAGAGAGAGGAAGAGCATAATGACCTCGACGGAGAACGACCCGCGGTCGACAAAGTCGCCGTTGAACAGGTAGAGGAGCTTGGGCGAAGGGAATCCGTTGAGCTTGAAGATGTTGAGCACGTCGTAGTACTGCCCGTGCACATCGCCACACACCGTCATCTCCCGCGGTCGACAAAGTCGCCGTTGAACAGGTAGAGGAGCTTGGGCGAAGGGAATCCGTTGAGCTTGAAGATGTTGAGCACGTCGTAGTACTGTCCGTGCACATCGCCGCACACCGTCATCTCGGCGTCCTCGGGGATAGCGACATCCACCAGCGTGGGCAGGTCGCGGAACAGCCTCTCGGCCTGCAGGAGAATTGCATACATGTAGCGCACAGGGATGCTCTTTTGGTCTCTGAACCACTCAGCGATCCCCTTGACAAAGTCCAGATCCACGTACTCCTCCTCAACCTCAGTCATCTCCTCGTCGCCGTCCCCCTCCTTTTTGCTCTCCTCCTCGCTGGCCATCTCGGCGTCGCCATTGGACTTTTCCCCACCATCTTTAAGCGACGACTTGGGCACACGCTTTATGCGCTTGGGCATCCGCGGGCCGGTATAGTCTTCGGGGATGGTGTAGCTGCTCAAATCAATGGTTTCTGCCAAGCGCCTCCGGTCGGCCTCCGAATCGATGGCCTTTTCAAACTGGATACGGCGGTAGAGCTTGTCGCACTCGCTGTACTTTAGGCGAGCAGCCTTGTCGCCGGGCAGCCGCTTGACCACCTCGCGGTAGTCGGCACGCGCCTCCTTCAAGTTGCCCATGGCGAAGTTTGCCGATGCGCGACGGTAAAAGGCCTTGATAAAGTCTGGGCTCACCTTCAGCGCCTCATTGGCATCCTCCCTGGCTGCGCCATAGCCCTCTGTGAACAGGTAGCACTGTGCGCGGTTGGTGTAGAATGCAGGCACTGTGGGATCGATGTCGATGGCATCCGTGTATTTCTCGATGGCCTCCGCATACTGCTTCTCTAAAAAGAATGAATAGTGCATGAGTACAGAGAAGCGTGCTTTTAGTAGGCTGGGGCTGCGAGAGAGGCTGTCCGTTCAGCATGGAATTTTCCGTTGCTGCAGTTCTTGGTGTGCGTCCGCCCATCACTACTTACTGGCATACAGGGCGTTAGCCTCGAGCTTAATGCTGTTGGCAAGCTCGGCTGCTTGGGCGTCAACAGGGTGGACCATTAGCAAGCTCTTGTTTTGTTCACCAGTGGAATTTCTCGACAACAAAGTATATAAAAAAAAGGAGGACAGCAGCAGCAGGAAGAAACGAGAGAGAGAAAAGGGAAAACAGCGAGGTTTTGTGGGCAGAAGGACCTCATGGCGCTTTTCTTTGTAGCACGCAAGCGAGCAGACTGCACGCGCTTGCACAAAATTTTACTCGTTTCAAGCAATCAATAGCTACACATCGTTTCTAGACAGCCGTGATCCACGAAAGAAAGAACGCCTCCGACCCCATAGCCCGGTTGGGCACCACGGCCATTGTATCCAACATAGCATATATTCATTTTTGGTGAAGATGGGCGCCCGAAACGGTCTACAGAAAGAGGCTACCGCGGAACGCCGGGTTTGCATCTTCAGATCATCATTCAGACGCGCTTCGAAACCGGCGACTGGAACATGCCAAGCGCCTGCTTTGCGAACGCAGTGTTAGCCACAGTCGAGTACTTGCGCAGCAAACGGCCGTTGAGCTTCTTTGCGGTCTTTGTGTTGTTTCTCGTCCTCTGTCCATGAACGGGCAGTCCCATAGCGTGCCGCTTTCCAACGTACGTGCCAATCTGGCGCAGATGCTGGACGTTCGCCTTCACCTGCCGCTCCAGGTCGTTCTCCAGCGTCATGTCAGACAGGACGCCCGAAAGCTGGTTGAGCTGTCCTTCGGTGAGCTCGCTGAGTTTGCATTCCTTGTAAATGGAGAGCTTGGAGCAAATCTTTTGTGCTGTTGCGGGGCCGATGCCGTAAAAGTATGTGAGTGCGACCGAGACGATCTTCTGATCGGGCAAATTGACACCAAGCAAATGAAGCATTTCCGCAATGTATGTGGTGTTTCGCGAATGTAGAGTGTGAAAGGTAGAGAATGGAGGTGGCTAGAGAGCAGAGGTGCAGAGTGGCTCTGTATCCACCTTTATCGTACTCAGCCGTGCACCAAAAATGATGGCTGATAGAGCACCTGGGGCTGATCGAATTTGCAGTAATCGATCGTGCACCTGCGATCGCCAGGCAAGCTTGGGATCCAGCACAGGCGTCATACATGGTGGTGGTGTGCTTCGATTGCCAGGCACTCGGCAAAGGCACAAAAGGGCAGATCAGCCCGCGTTTAAGCATGGTGTAGAAGAAAGCGGGGCCACCGCACTCGAACTGCTAGCGGCGTAGTGCAGGTTGCGCTTTGCACTAGAGAATGTAGCGGAAGTCTGGGTGGTCAGACTCCAAGTCATTGATTTCCTCCTGCGACATGCCCGAGATGTCAACTGGACTCGCAGTCTTCTGATGGTTTCTCCGCTTGATGATCAAGTACGATACAACCGAAGTGACAACGGTGAGCAGGCCCGCAAACATGTTCATTCCGTGGCCGAACATGTACCGCGGAGCGTCCTTGTTTCTGTAAATGTACGACGTGCACAAGCCGCCCAGGCCGCCAAACATGACATTGACGGCGCCAGAGAAGGCACTGCGAGTAGGTCCACCAACGTTGCTCATCAGCCACCCGGGCCCAATGCTCAGGTTTCCGAAGCATCCGAACGAGAGCATGCACAGGGCAAAGATGCGGCCGCCATTGTTGGTCAGCCCGAGCAGCAGAGCGGACGCGAAGATGAGCCAGAAGGCGTTGAACAGCGAGCTCCTGAAGTGGCTGCCAAACCACCTGGGGTACCACCTCGCAATCATGATGCCGACAAACCCGCAAAGGCCAGGGGCTGCCTGCATGGCCTGCGAGGCGCTAGAGCCAAAGCCCATCTCCTTGACGATGATGGCGGCGAACGTCAGGATGGTGTTGATGCCAAAATTGGCGCAGAAGAGGACCAGTGCCAGGCTGTAGATCAGGGGGTCCTTGGCATGGTGCAGAAGCCTCTTGTACTCGACCTTGCGCTTGCCGCCTTCGACTTGGTCCTGCTCCATGCGCCTGTTGATCAGATCCTTCTCTTTCCTGTTCAGAACCCAGCTCTTGTCAGGGTAATCGGCGAGGAAGATGTACATGACCAGACCAAAGCCAGCAGTGGTCAGGCCCTCGACAAAGAAGATCCAGCCCCAGCGCTTGAACCGCGGGTTGTGGATGGTGTCGATGCCTGTAGCGATTGGCCCGCCGATTACCGATCCTGCTGCAAAGGCCGAGTAGAAAAGCCCAATGCGCGATGTGACCATGGCGCGCGGGTACCAGAGCGTCACAAGCATCAGGGCACCAGGACTAGCGCCGGACTCTGCGGCTCCCAAGAGCAGGCGGCAGATGATCAAGTCGGCGCGGCTCTTGGCGAACGCCATGCTCATGTTGATCAGGCCCCAGGCGACTGTGATGAGACTAAGCCAGAAGCGCGCGCCAAACTTGCGCAGAGCCAAGTTGCTGGGAAGCATGAAGAGCAGGTACGTTGGATACATGATGCTTGCCACGACGTTGAAGTCGCTGCCAGACATGTGCGTGTCAGCCTCAAGGCCGACGACCTTGGACAGCCCCAGATTGCCTCGGTCCATGCTGTTTAGCAGGTTGCTGAGGAAGATGATGAAGAGGAGGGTGGCATCGACTTTGCGAAACGCCCACTTGAGCTCCTTTCTCTCGTCAGCGACAGCGCGAGCTCCTCTCTTCTGTTCCTCTTCGAAGACGGCCTTGTCTGAAGCGATGCTAGTGGGTGACCCGGTATAGCCCAAGGTTTGTGCCGCGCTGGTCATCTGCTATATCAAGGAACTGGTTGGTTTGGGCACAGTTGCTCGCTTCAGATAAATAAACGCAGAAAATACAATGAAAGAAAGACAGAAAGAAGGAAAGGAAAAGGAAAGGAGCATTCTAAATGTCTGGTGAAAGAGCTGGTCAATAGTGTGGATGAACGCCTCCATCCCCTTTTGTCTCGTCTCATTTATACCCAAGTGCTCACAATCTTTGATAGACAGGCAGTAGCAAACTCGAGTCGTTTGGTGAGGAGAGTGGCAAGATATCCCCCCTTTCTCCAGCGACTATATGCTCCTGTGAAAGAGGCGTCCTGCTGCTGCTAGTCACAATTGGGAAGATCTCGCTGCCAGCCAGCCCCTGTATCCCCATGCACTATTAGCACTGCTAGTGCGCATTTGTCCTGGCATGTAATTATAGCAGCTGTAGTGCCTTACTGAGCGATGCACAAAGCCACGTGCACTGCAAATCAGCAGCTACATCTCCGCTCACCGAGGTCCTTGCAGTGCGAGAAAGGGTGCATGGCTGCCAAAAGGCACCACGAGCAGGCCATACAATAAACCCTGCGTGTGGCGGTGTGCACAGCCGAGGCTCTGGATAGCTTTGGGCAAGTGTCTATCGCCCTCGTGGACTAGCTTGATACATAAACTGTCCACACCCCTTGCAGTGAGCATGTTGCATTGAAAATACCAGGAGAACGCTCCCAGGTAAAGGAAGAAACCGCAGCTGTTTTGCTGAGCAAGAGCAGGCGATATTCTGCGCCGGCAACTACCACAATAGAAGCTACAGTGACTCTGGTCAATATGAGTGCCATTCCACAAACAAGGGCTGTCGAGCGCCTTTCATGGAAGGTTGCAGGCACCAGGATTGCGCGCACACCAGAGCGGCTGCATAGGCTCAGCGTTGATGCCACGGCCAACCATCCTAAACCGCTGCTCATGCAGTCTCGACGCAACCTCGCCAGTCGTGCGCACACGTCCATTGGCATCCTTCTTCCCGGACCAGGCAGTCTCAGCAAGGGCACATGCCCTGGGCCAGATCTTTGGATCCACCCTATGCTCGTCTGTCTGCGGCGTCCACACGCACACCTCGCCACCCAGAACCAGCTTCTGCTGCTCCACGTCAGTGACGTTGGCCAGGGGATCAAAGTTGTAAATATGCATCCAGGTCTTGAATGGATCGCACCACGAGTCATCGTCCGAATTAGAGTACCACCCGCCTTCGCCGCAGTCCAAGTAGTATGCGTTGGACGGTGATGCAATGGAGCGGTATCCCCTGGCAACTGCCTTGGGGATCGATGTCTCGTCGATCCACGTTTGGATCACAGTGTCCTTGGGCGGCGTATACGTTGAGTGGAACAGAGTCTCTTCCCAGCTGAACGCCGCTTTCCCCTGCTTCTGCAGGTGCCCATGCACTTCGGAGTAGAACCTGGCCAGCAGCGACTCGATGTCCTCGCGTGGGTGCTGCTTCAGGTACTCCTGCACGTATGCATCGTCTTTCCAGCAATTGCGGTTGACCTCGTCGCCGCCCAGATGGAAGAAATGGTCGGGGAACAGCTGGGCGTACTCGCCTACGATGTCTTTCGTCAGCGCAATCGACTCGTTCTTCGCAATGTTCAGCTGGCCACTGCCGGGGTCCGCCGCATAGGGCGTCCAGTCAGGCAGAACGTTCATGCAGCTCATGAGCTCCGGGTGCGAGTATCCGATGGCCATGGTGTGGCCAGGGACGTCGAACTCGGGGATGACGCGGATGCCCCTTTCCTTGGCGTGCTGAATCACCCTCTGCACATCCTGGTACGAGTACTGCCACTCGGGCCCATACGACCCCTTTGCCTGCAGCTCCGGGTGCGTCTTCGATTGGATGGGCCACGAGTGCGAGTCAACAATGTGCCAGTGGAACACGTTCATCTTGTTGTAGGACATGGCGTCCAGCGTGCGCAGGATGGCGCGGACGGGGAAGTAGTTACGCGCGGTGTCAAAGAGGATGCCGCGGTGCGGGAATGCCGGCGCATCGCGGATGTGGATGGGCGTGTTCTGGATTGCTCTGCCCTGTCCATTCGCTGACACAAGCTGCGAAAACGTCTCCAGCCCGTGCAGCGCGCCGTACGGTGTCTTGGCTGTCAGCGTGGCCTCGCCGTCCACGGGGATGCTGAGCTCGTAGGACTCGTCAACACCGAACTGCAGGTCATCTGTGGCGCTGGAAACTGCCACCTTGAGCCCGCGGAACGTGCCCGATGTCCTGAGCACGCCCTGCTTGTAGTTCACGGGTGCGGTGAAGTGCTCGCGGTTGATGATGTCTGAGTACCGCTGGATGGCGCTCCTGAGAACTGGCGTGGAGCTGCCATCGTCGGCGCTGATGGTGACCCAGTTGACGCTGCTGTGGGATTTGCCTTGCTCAAACGTTCTTGGAAGTGGCCAGACGCCCAAGACCGCAGGGAGAAGGGCAGCAAGGGTTGCAACAGATGCAGTGACCTTCATGGCTCGGGGTGTTTGGGTGCGAACGATGGCGGTGCTATTGTATAACTAGACTGTGCTTGCTGACTAGGAAGACAACCAAGGAGGTGTAGGCGTTTTGCAAATGAGGAGGAGCGGGCGCGCCCTTTTATTATCTACGCCCAGGCGCACATGCCCGTGTGTTTCCTCCCTCTCCCCCCTTCGCGCTG
The DNA here is from genome assembly GCA_025201845.1 of Martensiomyces pterosporus. Lineage (NCBI taxonomy): Eukaryota > Fungi > Kickxellomycota > Kickxellomycetes > Kickxellales > Kickxellaceae > Martensiomyces > Martensiomyces pterosporus. The sequence continues at coordinate 10,152 of MU603968.1, forward strand.
GCCAAATGCCAGGCAATTTCTCGGCAAACAGCAGCACTGGGTGGGTGCGAATCCTTCAGACTCCGCAGGGATTCTCTTCTTGTAATTTGGCAATAACAGCGAGAGCGCAGCCTGCTCGGACCATTTCCATGCACTTTAGCAACCACGAGCCTGCACCCGGTTTTCCAGCGGGAATGAAGGAGAGGCGGTCATGTGTCAAGCCTCGCTACATGAAGGGGCATCTGCAGGTATCAGCTTGGGTTGTAACATCAGCAAGAGCAAAGTCAGAAAGAAGAACTAGGAGAGCGAGATGGTGGGCTGCTCCTGGATGGGGATTCCAGTGTACTCGTCAATGCCCACAGCAATGTTCATGTTCTGGATGGCCTGCGTAGCCGCACCCTTGAGCAGGTTGTCGAGGGTGACGTTGAGAACAACACGGCGCTCCGCCAAGCTGGCCGAGCCAGTGTCGTCGCTCTGCGGCGGGACGGCAAACCCACCAACGACCGCATAGTGCTTTCCAGCATTGTCCCTGACCAAGGGTGCGCTCTCCGTGACATGCACCAGACGCTCGCCGTGGTAGAACTCCTTGAAGATCTCATGCACGTCCTTGGCCGTAATTGAGAGGCGCAGCGGAATGTGCAGAGTGAGGCCGATGCCCTGGAAGAAGGGAGCGACGTGTGGGGTGAACTGGACACGCAGCGGGTTGGCGCTGTTGAATGGGTACTCCGGCTTGGTGGTGTGCGTGAGGGAGTGGCCGATTTCGCGCTCGTGGATGTGGTTGACAGGCGCATAGGGGATCAGGTTGTCGCTGAGGAACGCCGGGTCGTTCTTTGGCGAGGGCTTGGTGCCTGCACCAGAATACCCAGAAACACCAAACACCGAGGGAAGACGCGTGGCATCCAGGTAGGGCAGGAGAGGCGCAATGCCCAGCTGCGACCCAGTGGCATAGCACCCGGGGTTGGCGATGCGGCCGGTGGTTGGGCCGACAAGCTCGCTGCGGCGCAGCTCAGGCAGGCCGTACGCCCAGCGGCCAGTGGCGTCGAAGCGGTAGTCAGCCGAGAGGTCAACAACAACGGGCTGCTGATCGGCGGCAAGCGAAGTGGTGGCCGTGTCGATGGCGGAGACAAAGGGGGCGGCGACTCCGTTGGGCAGAGCGAGAATCCACACGTCCACGTTTTCGCGACCTGCCTTGGCGATCTCGCCAACCTCCTGGGCGCTGAGGTTGACGTGGTCGATCTGAGCCTTGGCGTAGTTGGGCACAGGCTTTCCTGCCAGCTCGCGAGACGAGACGTACGCGAGCTCAAAGCGCGGGTGTCCGTCGATGAGCCTGATCAGCTCGCGACCAGTGTATCCGCGGGCACCAATAAGCCCAACACGCAGAGGAGATCCAGCCGCAGACGACGAGGTGGTGTAGCTGCGACGGGTGCTGGGGGCAGCATTGCGCACAGCAAGCCTGCGAGCCATGGTCGAGTAGGCACGAGCACCCGACGGAGCAGCGGGGGCGGGGGCTGCAGCAGAGCCGGCGCCACGCTTGGTAGCGACAGCATCCGAGATCTCCTTCCAGTTCTCGATGCCGTACCAAAAGACGATGTCCTCGCCGACAGCCCAGCTACCATCCGCACGCTCAAAGTGCCACGACAGGTTGTCGTCAGTGTGGGGAACGCGCCAGACAAGCTGGGGGTGGTCGCGGGCGATCAGCTTCCATGCGTTATCGGTGATGTTGTTGAGCACGGCGGAGTGGGTGGCAACAAACTTCTCCAAAACAGAGATGGACTGGTTGGGCTTGCGAGTGACCACAGCGGCAACCTGGTAGGGCTCGTCGCCGTACAGCCAGTACTGGCCGCCCTGCTTCTTCAGCTCAGCGAGCTCCTGCCAGTACGAGGCGGCAGTGGACTCTCCGGACTTGATGGCCGGATCTTGCTCAAGCAGCAGAGCGCGGAGACGGTCAGAGTCAACCTTGGACAGATCCTGCTCGCTGAACAGGCGGTGGCCGCGCATGATCAGAGTGCCGGCACCAGAGTGCGTGAACAGCTCCTTGTGCAGATGCTCCGCAGAGATGATGGCTACGGACGAGCTGCGTGGCAGGGTGTCCAGAAGCTCCTTGATTTCCTTAAGCTTCAGTTTTGTGCCATAGCGGACCCAGGGCTCCTTGAGCAGGTCCTCGTACTCCTCGTCCAAGTGGATGACCTCAATGCGCTTGCCAGTGGTGCCATGGTACAGGCCATTCTTCTCGTTCAAGTAGACGATCTTCAGAGGCTCGAGGACGCGGGCAAGCTCGCCAGCAGCAATGTCGGCATTGACATTGAGAATCTGGCCTTCAGGGGTCTCCGCAAGCGAAGTGAGGATGGGCAAGCACCCAGCACGGATCGAGCTCTCAACGACCTCGCGGTTAACGCGGACGATTTTCCCAACACGATCATACTTTTCCTTGTCCAGGTAATCGGCGACAAACACGCCGCCAGTGATGGGGCGAGCGCGAGTGCCCAGGCGCTCCAGCGCCTCGACAAGCTTGCGGTTCTCGCTAGCAAAGACCTCGCGAGCAATGGCAAGGGTGGGCCCGTCGGTGATGCGGATGCCGTCCTCGTAGCGAGCCTCGATGTTGGCAGCCTCAAGGCGCTTGTTGAGCTGGGGGCCTGCGCCATGAACAACGATCGGGTAAAGGCCCACGCGGTTGAGGAAAGTGAGTGCGGATGCCAGGGTGGCCAGATCGTCGGAGATCACAGCACCGCCGACCTTGATAACGGCAAACTTTTGCGACTCAACCGAGGAGAAGTGACGCAGATACTGCTCGACTTCCTTTTTCGACCCAATGTTGTACAGCAGCTTCACAATGGTCTCCTTCTCGGAGGTATCGGGACCGGTCTGGTAGAGACGAGCCTGGGCGACCCGCTGCGCCGAGGCGATTGCAGAGCCGATGTTCTGGTGCTGGTGGCCAAAAGCCGAGGCAGCGGCAGGTATCCGGGAAATGGCACCCGCGCCCTTCTTGAGAAAACGACTAGCACGAATCATGGCTGGGTATGGGTGGTAACAACAACAGCGCTGCTTTTGCTTCTAGCTGCGAAAGGGTGTGCGAGGAGGATAGGTGCTGCTCTGGACTGTTGGAGCAAAGCAAGGAATGTGTGAAGCTGTACAAAACAGGTAGATAGAAACAGGAGTGTGGTGTATGAATTGTCGCAGGCACCCGCAGGAGGAAAAGAGCGTCTAGCAGCAGCAGAGAAGAAAAGCAGAGAAGCAGAAAGAGAAAGCGAGAAGGAGAGAGGAGGGAGAGAAGCGCTGGATCGATGGCAGAGATTTGGAGGCAGAGAATCCACCTCACACCCGGCTAATAAGGAAAGCAAGATAACGCACAGTAGCATTTAGTGACTGATTGTTGGCTTTTTGTTTGTCCCTCTGTCACATTCCAGGGGGCTGCGACAGCCCCTCCCAGCCGGATGCTGCTGGCGCCTGTCGCTGGAAAGCGAAATCCAGTTTCAGCATATGCACCCCTCCCCTCCAGGCATATCGCTGCCCTTATCTCACGTATGGTGCAATCTGCATGAGGCAGGAGGGGTAGAGCACCTTGACATGGTGTCAGGAGAGCCCAGGAGCAAATGGCATCATCCTCAGCTGCCAGCTCTCTTGGCTAGCGGAGTGCATATTCCACAGCATTGGTGCAAAATGGACGGGGCTCTCTTGCGACACGCGTGCTGCTGCAATGCAGCTTCTTGTGCTGTCTGCTGTCTGCTGCACTGTCAGCATATACCAAGGGACTCGCCCCATCTCTACGCTCCAGGTTCAAAAGTTGGGGACAGCGCTGGTTGGCGCTTTGGCAGAGAGCACAGCAGCATCGGAAACAGGAGCCAAACAAAGGTGTGCAGATCGACGCAGAAAAGAAGCGGCTGCCGTGCTAAACAGTCATCATCGCTATCCACCAGACAGCCCAACCAGGAAGGGCACGGAGAGCCAAGATGTGGTCGCCTCCTCCATCTCGCAGGCCCTTGCTCAGCATTCATCTAGAGCGTCGTGAGAACAGTAGAGGCTCGGGAGATGGGCACAGCATCTGCGTGCGCAGGAGACAAATAATAGCCATTGTCCCACGCGTGTACTGGATGCGCCAGTGCCCGCAGGAGCCACAGACAGCATCGCACGGAAGAAGAATAAAAAAGGATTCGAGCACAAAGCACAGGTCCCACATAGCGCGGGTATGTGAGTCATAGACCAGCCCAGGCTTGTGCGCTTTGGTCTGATTGCTGATCCAGCTGTTTATTCGACGGCTTCAGCATGCGCATTTTCCCACTGCCGCACCGGCACACTTGCCGTGACATCAGCGCCCACATGGGGGAGATTGGGCTTTCTTTGTTACTCACTAAGACCAGCGCCACTCTCCTGGTGCCCCTTTACTGCCTCACTATCAGGAATGCGGTTTTTTTTTTTCAGAGGCAAGTGCAAACAATGCGCAAACGACAGGGCCATTCTGCCTTGCTGGAATCTGCCTGCCCAGACACGCCCGGCAATAAAAAGGACGGTTTCAGGCACGAGTCCAGGAGCGAAACCAAAACGCCCCTCTTCTCTTCTCTGCCCTCCCCACGTATTCTCGTGCCAGCCACAACAAATCTCCCATCACACAAAATAGCTAAACATGTCTGCTGCTGCCGTCGCCCCTGGATCCAAGGGTAAGGTTCTTCTTGCCTACTCTGGTGGTCTCGACACATCGTGCATCCTTGTCTGGCTCATCGATCAGGGCTACGAGGTCCTTGCCTACATGGCCAACGTCGGCCAGGAGGAGGACTTTGAGGCCGCGCGCGAGAAGGCTCTCAAGGTCGGAGCCACCAAGGTCTTCATCGAGGATCTCCGCCGCGAGCTGGTCGAGGAGCTCGTCATCCCCACCATCCAGGCCAACGCGGTATACGAGACCGTCTACCTTCTCGGCACCTCCGTGGCTCGCCCCGTCATCGCCCGCTCGCAGGTCCAGATCGCCCAACGCGAGGGATGCACGCACGTCTCGCACGGATGCACTGGCAAGGGCAACGACCAGGTCCGCTTCGAGCTTGCCTACTACGCGTTAGACCCCAAGCTGCAGGTCATCGCGCCCTGGCGCATTCCCGAGTTCTACACGCGCTTCCCAGGCCGCGCTGCCCTCCTCGAGTACGCCGCCGAGAAGAACATCCCTGTCTCGCAGACGCCCAGCAAGCCGTGGTCCACTGACGAGAACCTCTTCCACATCTCCTACGAGGCCGGCATCCTGGAGGACCCCAATGTTACCCCGCCCAAGGACATGTGGAAGCTCACCGTCGACCCCGAGGAGGCGCCCAACACCCCCGAGCGCATCACCATCACCTTCAAGGAGGGCAAGCCCACCCGCGTCACAAACGAGGCCGATGGCACCGACCTCACCGATCCCCTGGACCTCTTCCTCTACCTCAACACCGTCGCCCGCCGCAACGGCGTCGGCCGCATCGACATTGTCGAGAACCGCTTCATCGGCATCAAGTCCCGTGGCTGCTACGAGACGCCCGGAGGCACCGTCCTCCGCGCCGCCCACATCGACCTCGAGGGCCTTGTGCTTGACCGTGAGGTCCGCGCCTTCCGCGACGAGCACATCACCCCGACCTTCGGCAAGATCATGTACAACGGCCTGTACTTCTCGCCCGAGGGCGACCTTCTCACCAAGATGGTCCCGCTCACTCAGACCAACGTCAACGGCTCCGTTCGCGTCAAGCTCTACAAGGGCAGCCTGACCATGGAGGGCCGCTGGAGCGACTCGGAGAAGCTCTACGACATGGAGGAGTCCTCGATGGATGTCCAGGGCGGCTTTGAGCCCACCGACTCGGAGGGCTTCATCAAGATCCAGAGCATCCGCCTCAAGAAGTGGGGTGCCAAGCTCCAGGAGAAGAACTAAAAACAAAAATAGCATGCTCTCTTCCCAGTGCTGCTCAGCGCTTAGTTAATGTAAATTCAAACAGAGGTGCTGCCATTATCTATTACACAAAGTGAAGCAGTGCTATTCAGTCGATCTCTCTGCGCACGGCGCTGCTGTATCCATACTGGTCCCACACGCGATCCAGCACAGGCTTGACGCGGTCTCTCATCGCTGCCCACGCAAGCAGGCCGACGACGAGCAGCAGGAACCCAGTGACGATAAGCTCGTCCTGCACCGAGTCTCTCTGGAAGCACAGCGGCACAATCTCCTCATCCACAGCCGCGCCGTCGCACAGCTGGGGCTCGGCTATCCCGCACAAATGCCGTGTGCAGTTCATGCAGACGTTGGGCATCAGTGTGTCTACATCGATGGGCGCTGACGCGTGTGGGAGGTGCGAGAGCGCAAACTTTGTCAGCTCGACTATTGTGGAGTTCTGTCCACAGGTGCATTTGCAGAACTTTGTCGAGTCTGCCGCATGTGCGAGCTGGATTAGCACAGCGAATGCAAAGGCGAATGCAACCTGCATGAAAGGCTGTTTAGACCGCATTGTGCCCTGCTAGTCCCTTCGTGTGTCTGGGTATGGAATGGCCGCTATCAAATGGTCGGAAGCGCATTTATGCAAACGAGAGATATGCCAAGAAAAATTCCGGCAATACTGCAGAAATCTGCGCTCTGGTTGATAGCGCTTTGGCGAGAACGCCTTGGTTTACGGGCACTTGCCACGTGAAGCGCAAATGCGGGGCACCGCACATGTCTGCGACACGAGATACCGCTCTCGTAGGGTGCAGCAGCAGCTTGGAGGTAAAGACAGGGTGTGGTATTTGGAAGACGCTACTTGAAATAATATTAATGAAACGAATCCCTGCTGGCACGCGTGCTAATCAGCAGACTCCTCGCCCTTGACCCGCTTGGCGTCAATATCCTCGGCCTCAGCCTTGCGCTTTCCATTCATCTCGGCAGCGGCCTCGTTCGGCTTGGCCTTGCTCTTTTTCGGCTTGATGAGACTTGTGACATCATTGATATTGCCCGACTCCATGGCCTGCTTAAACATCGCCTTGGCCTTCTCCGCCAGCTTGCTCTCCTCCGACGTCAGCGCATTCAGGTCCACAGGCTTCTGGGGCGCCTTCCACTCCTCGATCTTGCCTGCAACATCCGCCAAGACCTCCTTCAGCGACTCAGCCTCCTCCTTATCCTCGGGCGTCGATGACTTCTCCAAGCTCCTCAGCCTATTGCCCAGGATGCGCTGCACGTCGCCCATCAGCTCCAGCGCCTTTGTGTTGTCCTTGTTGTACTCATGGGCCAGGGCCACCTTGTAGTAAAGCTCGGCAAGCTCGCGGTTGTCGTCGCCCAGATACTGCATCTTGACCTCCAGCGCCGCGGTAAAGTCCTTGACGGCCTGGGCAAAGTTCTCCGACTCCAGGGAAACGTCGCCGAGGAGCATCAGGGTCTCTGCGTACTTGAGCTGCGACTTGCTGTCGGTGGCCTTCGATTGAATGACACGCGCGAGGTCGAGCACATCCCAAGCAGCTGCAAAGTCATCCTGCTCCTCCTGCTCCTCCGGTTCTTCCTGCTCTTCCTGCTCCGGCTCCTCTTCCTCACCATCCTTGGTTGCAGAGTCTCCGTTCTTGGCGGCTTTGCTCGACGATCCCTCGCCCGACGGTTTGTCAAACTGCTCCAGCGCCTCAATCTGGCGGAAATCCGGCTCCCCTTCAAACTTGATGTTGGCCTTTGTCGGCGCCGCTTCCTCCTCCTCACCGCCCGCTTGCAAACCGCCGGTGGCCGCCTCGGCGAGGGTCTTTTGCGCCAGCAGGGCGTTCTGCTCAATTGCGTGCTGCAGGAGCGAGCGCCCGTACATCACAAGGCAGTCGGCGTACCTCTGTGACTCGCTGCCGAATGTCTGCTCGGTTATCGACGAGAGCTCGCCAAAGTTCTCGATGGCGTCTTCCCAGTTGCCCAGAGCGAATGCACGCGTGCCCATTTCGAGCAAATCAGCAATGACCGGCATCACGGCGCTGTAGGCGCTCTGCATTTCGGCGGCAGCTGTGGACTCGGCGGGCTCTTGCGTGTTGTCGGCCTGCTTTCCCTTGTCGGTCATTCTTAAGAGAGTATTTCTATAGCGCTTTGTTTACGATATGAGGAGCTCCAAAACAGCATGGAGGAGAGAAGAAAAAGAGGGGCTGTGGTGTGTGGGAGCAAACAACAGCCAAGCGGCGAGCGTGTCGTTTTTATTATGATTTGCATTATTCGTGAGAGCAACGCGCCCCGATTTCGCGTTTCAGTAGCCATAAACGTGGGGGCAGCGAGACCATGCAGTTAACAACCCACATATTTTCCTTGGGTCCAAGAGATGCCCCAAACGCGTCTTCAGCCCCTGCTTTTACTTCACGCACAATGGACGCTCTATTCAATCGGCTGGACGAGCAGGTGGAGACCGCACTGCAGACACTGTTTCCACCCGCAAACGACATCTCGGCAACCAGCGACGCACAGCAGCGGGCGCAGGACTTTGCCACCCAGGTGGGCATCGTGCACAACCAGCTCATCGAGCTGAAGGGCAAGCTCGACGACCTGCCCAGCATCACTAACGACCCACATGCAATGCTGGAGAAGGAGATCGCCGACTTGCGCCAGGACATCAAGGCCAAAGACGAGGTGCTGGAGAGGCACCGCGACACACTGAGCAATTGCGCGGATAGACTGAATCAGGTAGACAGGGACAACCGCGCACAGCTCGAAGGTCGAGGAGAAGCATCGTAGAGCCAGCACAGGTCTCGCATGTCTCGAGGTCGATTGTAGCCGGGATAGCGAGCGTGGTTTCAATAGCGCATCAAGCAAAATGACTCCTAAACTAGTTTGCGAATCTTGTCAAAAATGTAAGCAGCGTCGCGCTCACTCAAATACGACTTGATCTGCGAGGCGAGCTCGCCCGAAGCAGCGTCCTTGCGCAAAGCCAAGGCAATTGACTTCAGCACAGGCGCCTGGTTCATGTAGTACGTGTTCTTTCTGAACAGCCCAATCCCCAGGCTCTTGTCAACAGCCACCAGGTACTCAAGGCACATTTCCATGCCCTCCTGAGTGCCACGGCTAAGGTGCTTCAGCTGCACATCAGCCATGCGGCTGATCAGCTCCGGAGTGAGCCTGATCTGCTTGAGCTCGATCGCCTGCAAAACCCACCTCTCCCAGACCAGTGCACGCTCCGTGAACCCAGCACTGATGTATGCGCCAACAAGCGACATGACCATGGCGTACTCCCAGTCCCGCACAAACTGCTTGTTTGACAGCGACCCGGGCTGCTTGCGCTCAATGCCCATAGTCTCTAGTGCCTGCTCGGCAGTAAGCCCGCTTTCAGGCAAGAACATGTTGCGCTTGCCGCGAGAATCCCGGCTCAGCCCCGCCACCTGCCACTGCTTCAGCAGTGCTGCGGAGACACGGCCTTGGTAGTTCATGATTGCGAGCCACGTAGCAAATGCGTGCTCCACACCAGCAACAGACGACCGGTTGTTGCCCATGTAACTGACGATGTGCACAAACGAGGGCTCGCCAATTTGCGTGTGCTTTGAGGAGTAGTTGAGCTGGTTGAAGATGGCCAGTGCCTTCTCCACCTCGCCACACGCAAAGCAGACGCGCATGTAAAGCTCGTGGATCTTTGGCGCAACCACATAGTTATTGAGCGCCTCCAGGCTGTCGACTGTGTCGCGAGCAACGGCGATGTTGCGCGAGGTAGCGCAGCAGTACAGCAAGGCCGTTGCGATACGAGGTGTGAGTGGCATTGGTTTCTCCTGCGTGCGCATCAGCGAGCGCACCTGGGTAGTGGCCGCATCAGCGCCCCGCCTGAACGTCGACAGGGCGCACAGCATCTGCTCGTAGAAAGCGTGGTTGCGAGTGTTTGCCAATGCAAGCGAGCTGGGGACAATCCGCACTTGCGACACATCCAGGGAATCGCCAAGTACCGCCATCGCCTGCTGGTGGTTTCCCTGCAAGACAGCAACCCACATGCGGATTGGATAGAGCCTGTGGTCCGCACACTCGTCGCCCTCGGCGATGCGGGCCAGATCCAGAAGCTTCTCCGTGTACGGGTGCATGCTGGTCTGCCCAATGCTGCGCAGGAATTCGTCAGCTGGGACAAACGACGAGTCGTCCTTGAAGTTGCCTCTGCGTGACATGTGCCAGAGAGCAGACGGTAGAGCAGCCAGAAGTGCTGGCTCAACGTCAGCCACGGATAGTGTGAGCCCAGGGATGTATTCTTGCGCATGCTCCACCTCGCTCTGAATAATATCCATCTTTTTCTTTTGGTGCATCCTGGGACTGAGCACAACGGCCCACAGGAAGTCTCTCAGCGGGCCTGTACCGGCACCGACCCCACGCAACAGCAACTGCTCGTTGCTGTCCGCATCTGTCTGGACCACCTTTCGTCTGTAGCTGCGCTCAAGGCTATGGAGCCGCTTAGCAAGCTGGCCTAGCGAAACAGCGTCCTGGTGTTTGCCAATGGTCTGTGCCATCGAATAGAGCACGCACTCGCAGCTAAACAGCAGCTTGTCGAGGCCACTCTGCCTCCATGTCTCGCGACTCAGCACCTTGCGCATGCTTGACTGAACCCCAACGAACTGCGCTACGATCTTGTCCGTGTACCCAGGCGTATACTTGACGCTCCTTTGCCTCGACGCAATCGTGTGGAAATTTTGCGTGAGCGGCAGCCGAGGGATTACTGCGCGCATGCAGGCGAGGAGGATGTGCAGCTGGGTTTGGTGGCGTGTGACTTCGCGGTCAAATCCAGTCTGGTCTTCGGTCCACACAGCCTCGTCGTTGTAAAGCTCGTTGACTCGGGTATTCGCCTCGTCGAATCTTGTGCACTCGGCAAGCGACATGCTAATGGCCACTTGAGCCTCAATCCTGTGCTCCTTGGACAGATCCGCGAGCGTCGCTAGTATTTCGAGAGCAGATTCAGGGTCCATGCAGCGAGCATGCGCAAGAGCAAGCTCGTACCTTTCCTGCTGCGACATTGCGTCCATGCTGAGGCGCCGCACAACTTGGTTTAGTGCATGCCTGTTCGAGGTAAACCCAGCAATCCGGATGCGAATAGCCCTGGCGGCTTCATTTGACGCCTCTACCTGGTAATCGCTGATAAGCTGCAGTGCAGTGAGCCCAGCCAGGTGCCTCTCAGGCAAAGACGCAAAGCGAGGGGACAAGATCGCATCGAGGACCGCAGAAAGCACCGCTGGATCGATTGACTTGTTTGCGGCCATTCCCACCTGCGTGAACCGCTTATCTGTGTACTTGCCAAACAGGCTTGGTCGCAGATCAACTATCAGGTTGAGGCAGTCAAGGCACTCTTCCCAGACGTGCTGCCGTTTGATTACCTCGACAAGTGCAAGCGTCACTTTGCTGTCCTGAATAACATGCGCCGTAGGCTGCCCGCTGCTTGTTTGCAGCTGTCCCTCGCGCTTCATCCGGAGCACGGTCTGATACGCGCTCAACACATCGCCCCCAGCGACATGTGTAGAAAGAGTGTCTAGTGCAGCCAATCTTGGAATGATCGCTTGTGCAGTTGATCCGCCTGAGTGTCCCAATCCCTGGTCTACTGTGCCCAGTGACATAGTGGCGAGTTGGCGGGCATGGCGATGCCCGATCCGCAGCTGCTTGCTGCTCCGCATGGTGCTGTAGTGGTCCTTCGCAGGTGCACCTAGCCGAAGGCGGCGTGTGTGGATGGTTCTGGGAGTGCTTGACACGCTCAAGGCACCGCCAGCTGCAGCAGAAGCAACAGCAGAAGCAGCCCCTCTGCTCAAAATGTGGGTGGCTGCTGGATTCCGAATAGCTGACATGGCCAAGATTCACCAGTCCCCGAAAAAGGCAGCTTTTGTGACTGGAAGCAAATGTAATTTTGGAGGACGACGACAGACAGACCAGGCAAAATGAGAGGCAAAGGAGGCGCGATATGGGGGATTCTATAAGCAATGCGGTCCAACGCACCAAGAAAAAATAGATAGCGCCTGCTGTCTGTGACTCGGCTAGCTCCGAGTCGACATGGCAGGGGGAGCTGCTGCTGGCAAGTTGACGTTAAATAGCAAGCAACCACATCATCGCTGCCTGTTTGCCACCATGCTTTATTTCTGCTTTGCAGGTGCGCTTTCCCCTCTAAATACACGCTCCTCTTCAACACACACATTCCTTGCTCTTGTTCCCGCCCCAACCTCACCGCTCTGCAGCTCCAGAAGATGCCGACTCCGCTTGAGCAGTGGTACCTGCAAATTCCCATCTTCACACGCATCTACACCACAGCTGTATTTGCCCTGACGCTCGGGCTGCAGCTAGGGTGGATAAGCTCGTTCCAGCTCTTCTACAACTACGAGTACACATTCCACAAGGGCCAGTACTGGCGACCTGTGACGACGTTCCTGTTCTCGGGCTACTTTTCGCTGGAGTGGCTCCTCAACATGTACTTTGTCGTGCAGTACTGCAGAGACTTGGAGGAGGGCTCGTACCTCAATCGGCCGGCAGACTTTGCATGGCTTGTGCTCCTTATTTGCACCACTCTGCTGATTATCTCGCCCATGCTGGATCTCCCGTTCTTGGGTGATCCGCTTATTTCGTCCCTGACGTATATCTGGTCGCGACAGTACTCGTACATCTTCATCAATTTCCTGGGGCTGTTTACCACATCGGCGTCGTATTTGCCCTGGGTGATGGCCGGGTTCACGAGCGTTGTGGGAAACAGGTGGCCAGTGTCGGATTTGGTCGGAATTGGCGTGGGACATGTGTTTTGGTTCCTGGGCGACGAGTGGCCGAGAAGGTCGGAGAGCGGCGGGTACCAGATGCTGAAGGCACCCAGGGCACTGTGCAAGCTGTTTAACCAGGATGTCGAGGACCCCAATGACGGATTGGAGGTCGACCAGGACACGGCTGGCGAAGCACCAGCTGTGCAGCAGCAACAGCCTGCTGGCCTGGAGGATGCACCGACTGGTCCGCCGGCGTATGTGGAGGATGAAAAGGCAAACACATTTTCTAGTTTGGCGAGTAGCTGGGATTCGGTCGAGCAGCCGTCGGGTGGCGCGGCTGATGCCCCGACCGGCACAGCGGGCAGCACCAGCACTGTGGACATCTCTGTGGACAGCAAGCCAGGCAGCTCTTCTGCTGCCAAGCCGGCCGCTGACGGCCAGCCGCAAGCTTTACGCCAGAGAACACCGCATTTCGAAGCAGAAAACGCCGATCCAGCATTCTAACTCGAGAGCAGCAACCGCCCATTGTAACAACAAAGCACCACACTATCACCAGTAGCACATTTGAGGACAGCAGTGTACTGAATAACAAGAAAGCTCCAAGAACTCCATACTGAATAACGGCGTGCAATAAGAAGAGGTGCAGCAGTGACCCGTGATGGCTACTTTTTCTGCGCCTTCTCGGCCTCATGCTCATCCAGGCGCTTGAGCTTGATATCGATAGAGTCGGATTCCTGGACCAGCAGCGACTCTCGCCGGGCAAGCGAGGACCGGGCGTTTCTCAGGTCCTGCAGCTCAATGCGAATCTCGTTGCCCGAATCGGAGTCATGAGTAGGCTTGGAGTTGCTGGTTTTTGCGACTTCGCGCTCGATGACTCCACGCTTATTCTCTGTGCGCCATTCCTTGATCTTCACGCCGCTGTATAAGCCCAGCGGTGCCACGACCAGGCCGATGATAAGGGGCTTGTTGTTGCGCAGTGCTTGTCCCAATGTAGGCATGGTGGTCAACGAGACGTGTGAGTCGAAGAGATGGGGGGATGCCGAGATCAAGCACGAGGCAGGAGGGAAAGCGCGAGCTGGTAGCTGTGTGGACCAAGCGCACACTTTATGGTGACTGGCGAAAAATGGAGAGGAGGGTGAGGTTGCTTGATCTTGATGGGGACCATACGAGCACGCATGTCGCTGCGTCGTTATCGGGGCATTCTGTCTGCCAGGTGCGCCAAAGCGAGGGAGGCACGCGCTTTCTCTCGTGTCTGTAGCAAGCGCCACCTCAGACAGCCAAAAGCGACCGCCGCACTCTGCTAGCCCAGAGAGAGTGCGTGGTGATCACAGGAATCTGATTAGCCTTCTCAAAGAAGTATTATTTTCGACAAGCGGTTCACGTTTTACGTCTGCAGAGCAGGACTTGTTTTTTTTTTCGCCTCGCCCATTTCCTTTCCTCGCACCTTTCCTGGAGCTGACGAGCACGAAACACCCTTCTCTTCCTGCCTGCTCCATTATTTGCTCGTTTGCACGCAAATCACCCCCCCTTCACATACACACACGTCCGCACACCGTAAACAAGCACCATTCTTTATTTCCCTTTTGCACAACTGCCTCTCTCGCAGTCCCAACACGCACAGTGACAACAAGCAGCAGCAGACACATAAAAATGACTAATGGAAATCCAATTCTGCCCTCGGAGCCCCTCAGCCTGCAGCCCAACCTCCTGGCGGCAGCGGTAATAGCCGAGGAGATAGAGAACCAGGAGGCAGCAACAAGCACAGCCCCTGCCGCAGCGGGGCAGAGAAACAAAGACAACGGCTCGCCACGCAACACAAGCAAGGTCAGGCGCCGCCTGGATAGACGGCACTACGGGCGCAGCGAGTCGAGAGGATACTCGGGGGAGCGGCGCCGAAGCAGCAGCGGCGCTCATAACAGGGACCACTCGGCCGTGTCGCTGCCTCGTCGCTTGCAGGAAAACGGTGGTCGACCTGCAAAGAGGGCTGGTCAGGAGTACTATGGGGAGCGGGAGCGCTCATATAGTCCGAGGTTTAAGGACCGGAATGGCGCGCGCGAGAACGGCGACTCGTTGGACAGGCGCAGGGATGAAGGCAAAGCATACGGCAGCGGCGATCGTGCGGAGAACTCGCACGGCACGTATTATTCTAGCAGAAGGTATGTGCATTGGGCTTGTGCGGACTCTGTTCAGTTTTGGGTGCATGGGACCATTCTGCCTCGCTTTCTCTCTTTTCTGCGGCGCTGGCGATATCCGAACGTGGTGCTGATTTCTTGTTGCTCAATGACCTCACCAATTTTTTGCCCTGTGTAAATTGGCGGTCCTGCTATTGTACTGTGTAGGATGAGCGGTGGCGATGCCAAGGTAAGAGCCCTGTATACAAGGACGCTGTGTGGCCACACAACTTTCTGCCCCATTCATCTGCTAATGCTCAGGGTGTCACGACTTTTTCCATGCCACGCAACTGCTACTCGTGCTCTGTAGGACGATCCGACGCCTTCGCGCGTGCTGGGGATCTTTGGAATGAGCAAATTCACAAGCGAACAAAACCTGCGAGACCTGTT
>MU603968.1:25408-66066 GCA_025201845.1 Martensiomyces pterosporus
CCAAGGTAAGAGCCCTGTATACAAGGACGCTGTGTGGCCACACAACTTTCTGCCCCATTCATCTGCTAATGCTCAGGGTGTCACGACTTTTTCCATGCCACGCAACTGCTACTCGTGCTCTGTAGGACGATCCGACGCCTTCGCGCGTGCTGGGGATCTTTGGAATGAGCAAATTCACAAGCGAACAAAACCTGCGAGACCTGTTTGAGCAATATGGGCCAGTGGAGAAGATTCAAATTATCCGCGATCCATATGTAAGAACAATCCATACATGAAGAGAGCATGCTGTGAATCACCTCAGCCATTCGGCGCGTCGGCAGAAGGGCTGCTCCCTGTATTGCTGGGCGCCAAGCGAAGCACCGTATCGCACCAACTTAACAACAGTGCAAGGTGGATGAATGTTGCTGTTTTAGGAGGGACGCTCGCGTGGATTCGCGTTTGTGAATATGGCCGACGTCGCCGATGCGCAGAGAGCACGCGATGCTATAACAGGCACCTTTTTGCACGACCGCAAGATCCGTGTGGACTACTCGATCACCAACAGACCGCACTCGCCGACGCCTGGAAAATACAAGGGCCAGGACACATTTCCGGGAAACAGCCACCACCACCACAGCCGCCACCACCACCAGGGGTACCGCTCATACAACGATGGCCGGAATTACAGGAACGGGCCGCCACCCCAGCCGTACAGATACCAGGGAATGGGCATTGACAGGCCGCGTCGCCGTGCCAATAGCCGTGACAGGCGCCGCAGGGATCATCCGCGCCCTCACGAGCACAGGGGCGCGCGTCACTGGGGTCGTAGCAAGTCGCCTGGGTACCGGGGATCGTCAAGGCCGACGTACTCGTCGCACCACTCCCAGCAGTACTCGGACCGTGGCGGAAGCCGTGAGTACGAGGAGTCGCGTGGTCGTGGGTACAGCCGCAGCCGCTCGCCCGCGGGGCAGTACGGATATGACTACGGCCGGAGTAGCAGCAGGAGCAGGCACTCGAGGAGCGAGCACCGCCCGGAAATGACCCCGGCTGGCAGATCAGCAAGATAAGCTGCTGGAGCCACACACTCTGAACACCCATCCTTCATTCCTTTTCTCACATCTTCTGCTCGAGCATGCAAATTTGCCTTCTTTTGGACATAATAACAATAATATATCTCGGACTGGGTTTTTTTTACCGCCTGCACCGAAAGTCCTAGAGCGTGGCTGTCAGGCTCACGGGTCGCCGTCGATTGAAGAACTTGCTCCGCGGGCGGTCGTCGCTGGGACCAGCAGTGGCTCTTGGCTGGAAGTACTTGCTCTGGGAGCTCGCGCCGTTGGACACCTCTGCGTCGTCGGCCCATACGACGTTGGCTGCATGTTCCTCCAGGAGCCTGGCACACGTCGACCAGCTGAAGCGGATGATCCCTGGGTACCCAAACACATAGTCGACTGACTCCTTGAGCCACTTGATGGTGTTTGGGTCGCCCGGATAGCCCGATCCATACCGGGTAGACATTTGGCCCTGCAATGGCGTTTCTGCAAACCTCCACTTACTCAAATGCGCATCGCGTATGACCTTGGCGCAAATGCTAGCCGCGCTGACGATGGGGTACAGGCTATCTGCCTTTTTGGCGACCGTAATCTCGATCCTGGGGAACAGCTCCTGCAGCTTCTTCTGGTACGTAGCCGGCGGGCCCACGGTGTCAATAAACACTCTGCGCACATCTATCCCCTTGGCGATGGTGTCACGGAGAAGCTGTATGGTGGCGTCATGGGCCAGGGCGTTGAGGTTGTACTTGGACCGCTGGAGCATGCTCTGGGAGATATCCTGCGGCGAGAGGCAGCGGATGGACCACCCAGTGCTATTGCGGGTTTTGGGCGACTGGAGTTTGGCAAATAGCTTGTCTCGCTGGTCCTCGGTTAGCTGCTTGGAGTCGGCGAAGCCCAGAGAAGAGAGGGCGTCGTAGTAGGATTCTCTGCAGAAGCAGGTGGCATACACCATGGGGCCGAGTACGGGGCCTCTTCCGGCCTCGTCGACGCCCAGAACATACCCTTCGTCCGCGCCATCAGACGCCGTGGTCGTGTCAGGTAGCGGCGAGAAGAATGTGTAGGATTTGGTCAGGGCGTCATCGACTGGAAGCCCCAGCTCGCGGTATATGCTCTGGCCCAGGGTGCTGCTGCTGTGCTTCGTGCGCTTTACAGACACAGCATTGTCTAGCTCG
This sequence comes from Martensiomyces pterosporus, assembly GCA_025201845.1. Taxonomy (NCBI): domain Eukaryota; kingdom Fungi; phylum Kickxellomycota; class Kickxellomycetes; order Kickxellales; family Kickxellaceae; genus Martensiomyces; species Martensiomyces pterosporus. The sequence goes on from MU603968.1 coordinate 27,609, forward strand.
TCCTCGCTGTCCAGGGGTCTGCGTGCAGCGGCACTAGCCATTGGAGTGTTGAAATGAGCCTCAGGACGGAGAAGAAGGGGATATAGGGCTGTGAAGAGGCAAACGCGAAGCAGAGAGGAGCGGAAAGGCACGAGGAGCCCAGCAAACGCCAAAACACCGCACCGCGAGCCGCGCGTTTGCACCAGCCGCTGGTTGCTTTTAATTTGCAACGTCAAGCCAATCACTCGATCAGGGCGTCCCAGAAAAGAGAAAAAAAAAACAAACCCTTCGCAGATGCGTAGAGAGCGGCAATGATATGAGCAGGTAGTGCCATTGGATACAGAAGAAATGTAAGAGAGAATGTATGCTGGGGGTGGTAGGGTGCTTAGCGGTCGCCAATGTAGCCGTCGCGCTCCAAAAGGAGGATGATTTCATGCACGATCTGCGAGATCGAGGTCTTGGTAACATCGGCCACCAGATCCGGGTTCTCGGGCGTCTCGTAGACATCGTCAATGCCTGTGAATCCCTTGATCTCGCCCGCAATCGCACGCTTGTACACGCCTGTCTTGTCGTTCTTAATGCACTCCTCCAGCGGAGTGGCAACGTGGACAAGGTAGAAGCCGCCCGATTTGCTCACCTGCTGCTTGACCTGCTGTCTCGCAGCAGCGTACGGAGCAATGGGGGCGGCGATGCAGGCGGCGCCAGCACGAGTCAGCTCGGAGGCGACAAAGCCGATGCGGCCAACGTTGATGTCGCGCTCGCGCTTGGTGAACCCGAGCTCAGAGGAGAGCTCCTGGCGGATGGTCTCGCCCAGCAGAAGCGACACGCTGCGGCCTCCCTCCTGGTTCAGGGCAACCTGCAGGGCGCGGGCGATTGCCTCCTTGCCGGAGGCATGGAGGCCAGTGAGGAACACCGTGAAGCCCTGCTTGTCGCGCGGCGGGTTGGCCTCGCGGAGAATGCGCACGACCTCGGGATACGAGAACCACTCGGGGATAGGCGCGCCGGTCTTCAGGCGGCGCCGCAGCTCGGTGCCCGAGATGTTGAGGGTCTTCACGCCCTCGGGGATCTCGTTGATCGGCGCATACTCGTCCGTGTCTGGCAGGTAGGTGAGCATCTGGAACGGCACCACCTCGATGTCCAGCTCGTCCTTGTACTTGAGGACCAGATCCTGGGCCTCGTACGGCCCGTAGAAGTCCTGGTCCTGCGAGTTCTTTCCGGGGCCGGCGTGGTCGCGGCCGACGATAAAGTGCGTGGCGCCAAAGTTCTTTCTGATGATCGCATGCCACACCGCCTCCCTAGGCCCGCCCATGCGCATGGCCAGCGGAAGCAGGGAGAGCTGGGCCATGCCGTTGGGGTACTTGGGCATGATGGCCTGGTAGACGCGCACGCGCGTGAAGTGGTCGATGTCACCGGGCTTCGTGAGGCCGACGACGGGCTGAATCAGCACGTTGGCGTGGCGCATGCGGGCTGCACGGACGGTGAGCTCGCGGTGGGCGCGGTGCATGGGGTTGCGGGTCTGGAATGCGACGACGCGCGTCCAGTTGAGCTTCTTAAAGAGCGCGCGGACCTCGGCGGGCGACCGGCGGATGGCCACGTAGTCGTAGTGCTGGGGCGGGTTAACTGCCTGGATCTTGCCGCCGATGTACGTGTCGTGGGTGTTGTGGAACAGGTAGTGGACTGCGGGGTGTGCCTGGTCGTTGGCGCCGTAGACCTTCTCAGCCTCGGTGGCGCGGTCGGGCTGGTAGAAGTCGGAGATGGTGATGATTGCAAGGGACTGGTCGTCGCGCGGATCGCGCAGAGTCAGCCGGCTGCCCGGGTTGACACCCAGCCTGTCGAGCTCGGCGCGGTCGACGTCAAGGTAGATGGGGATGGTCCAGAGGGTGCCGTCGGGCAGGCGGTTTGTCTCCACCACGGATGTGTACTCAGCCTGGGTGAGGAATCCCTCAAGAGGGCTGAAGCCGCCGTTGAGGATGAGCTCGAGATCGCAGAGCTGGCGCTCAGTCAGCGTGACATGCGGCAGGGTTTCGGCCTCGGCCTGGAGCTGGGCCTGGATGGACTCGTCGCGGATGTACAGATCCTTAAGAATGCCTCCGTGGGGTGAGTTGGCCATCTTGTCTTTGTGTATGTGTGTTTTGAGTAGGGATGGTGTGGACTGGCACTGCAGTAGAGATGTAGACCGACAAGAGGCACTCCAACAGAGCTCGGCGACAAAGAGATTGAGTAGAAAGAGAAAGGGTGCGTGCTTAGCTATCGACGGGGTGCTGCGCTGTGGAAGCTGCCAAATCGCCCAGTTTATATACCCCTGCTGCCAGCTGGCTGCTGCAGGCACAGGTTGACAAATGCAAATTAGAGATAAGGCAGCAAGCCTGGCCAGATAGGCGGGGCAGGAGCGCGGGATTTGGCATTCGCGATCGCGCTGTTTGGTTCGACAACCTGCAGGTGCCAGGCTCTGCCTGCACGGCATGCTCCTCCTGCTCCATCTTCTACCACAGTCACAGCACCAGGCGTCATATTTGAATCCGCTGCATATCGGCTTGGTTGGGAAGATGAGATTTTCGCCTCGGGGGCAGGCGGCGCCCTGTACGCCAATGGCGATGATGCCATTTTTCGAAATATTTGCAATGCTACCACCTGGCTTCTGTGAGCGCTCCTGATGATGAGTAACAGCGGCAAGACAGGTACCGCACCTGCTCGGCGTGTGGATTATCTGCCAGGCAGCAGGAGCGCGAGTACTCTGCTGCTGACAAACGCACTAGCTGAATAGACAGTGAAAAAAAAGGAACAGCGCCGTGTGTGCGTGTGTGCGTGTGTGCGTGTGTGCGTGTGTGCGTGTGTGCGTGTGTGCGTGTGCGCCAAGGCGGTTGGCTGGCAGAAGGTAACTTCTCCGTAGTGCTAGATTCCTTTTAGTGTGGCTTTAGCGCACCGAATGCCAGTGCAGTTTCGCCACTGCAGCAAGCAAGCAAGCAAGCAAGCAAGCAGAGCCAAATGTGAGCTGGATACGCATCTGTCTGGATGTGCATGCCCCTGTGGCATAAGAACCACTGCTCAAGACGCCATTTCATTCTCCTGCCAATAAGCACACCTTCCTCCTTCCAGGGTCTGTTCTACACATGCTGCATGCTCCGGTTTTATTCCAACATTCCACAACACGCACTACGCCCACACTAGATTTCTTTCCATTCATGTCTCAACAGACAGCGTCTTGATTCCAACGATCTGGCCATCAATAAGCATGACGACATACAGCTCGATGTTTGGCGGAATGCCCACCCGATAGTACGCTGCGCTAGTCCCGGGCGTGCTGGCCTCCCTGCTGAACGTGTCCGCCAGCGACGCCGCCAGTCTTTTCTGCCGCTCGGTCAGCTGCTGGAGCTGCAGCTTGTCAAAGAACCTGTCAATCGGCAGCTTCTCTGCGACAAACCCTTCCTCCGAGGCGCTGACGTCTCCAGTGATGAAAACAGCAAAGTCATGGGCGCTGGGGAGCGTCAGCTTGTCGACATCTGCCTCGAGGCTGTGCAGCCCCACGGCGGAGAGCTGGTACACTTCGACGGGCTCGTCGCTGTCGCTGGTGAAGTAGAGGTCGTCGCATGTGCGCTTGATGAAGTTGATGATCCCCCCGATGTCGTTCGCCCCTGGAGGGGGCACCGGCGAGTGGGCGTAGAATTTGGGGTCCTCGGTCGCCGAGGTCTTTAGTGCTTCAAAGTAGTCCATGTTCAGAAGAGCAGCCTGATAGAGGGAAATTTAGAGCCCAAGTTGAATAAGGCAGAAAAAAGGGCCAGGGGGAAAAACGAGGGAAGCGCGTGTTTTTTTCACCTTGTGACCACACCTGCGCTCTGTGCTACGTCATCAAATGAGGGTAAGCAGTGTGGATCGCGCCACGCTTTCTCAGATGCTAAGCAAAACATGCTGCTTTAAGCAAAACAGCAGCAGCAGCAGCAGCAGCAGCAGCAGTAGCAGTAGCGAGAGCATCGAATAGTATTTTAGCTTTGAAAATAGGAGAAACTAGTGCGGGCCGCAGAGAAGCCGCCTGCCATGGCGCGCCTTCTGCCCAGCCCATACAGGCACTTGGGTAAAAAAGGCGCTGCTTTGGGGGCTTCACTTCCTGAGGTTCTCAACCGACGACGGCTCCGTAACATTGAGCAGAAGCGAGCTGGCGTCGAGGACCAGGCGGTTGCCCGACTTTTGCAGAATGTGCGCAATGTCCCTCGCAGTCTCAATACGGCGCAGCTCGAGGAACCCGGGCTGGTTCTTAACGGCTTCGCCAATCAGCTCAGCCGACCTGGCCTCACCATCTGCCCTCACAATCGTGCTCTGCTTCTCCTGTCTGGCCCTGTCGACAATGAACGCCGCCCTCTGCGCATCCTGCTGCGCAATCTGCTTCGCCTCCACCGCAGAGGCAAACTCCGGGCTAAACGTGATGTGCGTCAGCGACACGTCATCCAGAACAAGGTTAAACCTCAGCGCGCGCCTGGTGAGGTTATCGCGGATCAGTCGGCTAACGCGGTCGCGCTGAGTAATCAGCTGCGACGCATTAAACTGCGCCACCACGCTCTTCAGAACCTCGTTGATGATGGACGGCAGGACGCGCTCGTCGTAGTCCGTCCCCAGGGTCCTGTAAATCTCGGGCAGGGTGTTCTGGTCGGGCCGCGAGAGCACACGGCAGACGATGTTCACCATCTGCAAGTCCTTGGTTCCCGTCAGCGACTGGATGCTCGTGGGCTTGGCGCGCACGTCGTAGATGACGGGCGTCTCGACCCAGGGGATGCGGATATGCGTGCCTTCGGCGTAGATCTCCTTCTGCACACCAGAGATGCGCGAGTACTTGATCGCGCGGTGCCCTCCGTCGACGTTGTAGAGCCCGGCGTTGACTCCCCACGCAAGGAGACCGGCGCCAACGAGAAGCCCAGTTGCGCCAAACACACCCTTGGGTGCGCCGCCCGAACCGCGGCCGCCGGCGCCGAACATGCGCTGGATTTGCTTGAAGGCCTGCTGCGCCTGCTGCTGGGGATCGTTCCAAGGATTGCTCATTACTCTCTGTGGCGTAGGCTAGTGGAAGCTGTAGTGCGAGGGGGTGTGTGTCCTGTTCAACCGAAGGAATGCACCAAGCAGTTGTGTAATTGGGATAGAATATGAAGGGGACAGGAACTAAAGAGGGGTGGAGTGTGAATTCCGGGGCTTGGCCTGGTGTCGATTCGCTGGCCCGCCCGAAATGCTTGTCGTAATTGCTTGGCTCTCTTGATTAACGTATGCATTGATAATCAGATTGGTGCTGCCGCAATTGATTGTCTGCGGGATTAGTGGATTGTGCAGATCACGTGGAGAGGGCTGCGCTGCACAAAACTTTTTTTTTGCGCCATGCAAAAGCTTTGGCTCTAGTCTGGAGACGCTGCTGTCTTTTTTTTTTTGTTTTGTCCATGCTCCATGCTTTCTCTTGCACCACTGGCACTGTAGACAACCACAACCACGCACACACACATTCAGAAACAATGCCGCAGAGAGGCTTGTCGCATCGCAAGAAGGGGCCCAAGCCAGCCGTGGCCTCAACGACACAGAAGCGCAAGCAGCGCCGCGAGGAGGAGCAAAAGGTCATCGACGAACTCGGCCAGCGGGCACTTGCGCTGGCAAGCGCGGGGCCCATCAGCAGCGATGTCAAGCTGTTCTCGGATCTGCCCATCTCGCAGAGCACGCTCAAGGGCCTCTCGCGCTCAAACTTCATGGAGATGACTGAGATCCAGCGCAAGGCTCTCCCTTACACCCTGGCCAGGCGCGACGTCCTGGGAGCAGCAAAGACAGGGTCGGGCAAGACACTGGCGTTCCTGATTCCCATCCTCGAGGCGCTGTACAGGAACCGGTGGACACACTTTGACGGCCTGGGGGCCTTGGTTATCTCGCCCACGCGCGAACTGGCCATGCAGATCTTTGAGGTTCTGTGCAAGATCGGAAGGAGCCACAAGTTCTCTGCTGGACTGATCATCGGCGGCAAGCGCGTGGAGGAAGAGAAGGAGATTTTGAGCAAAATGAACATTCTCGTGTGCACTCCGGGCCGGCTGCTCCAGCACATGGACGAGACTGCCGGGTTCGACTGCTCCAATTTGCAAATCCTCGTTCTGGACGAGGCTGACCGCATCCTGGACATGGGATTCAAGAAGACCATGAACGCGATTATCGAGAACCTGCCCCGTGAGCGGCAGACCTTGCTGTTCTCCGCCACGCAAACCAAATCGGTCAAGGACCTGGCACGGCTGAGCCTTGAGAAGCCCGAGTATGTGGCGGTGCACGAGAAGGACAAGTTCAGCACGCCAACGAAGCTGTCGCAGTACTATATGGTCATGGATCTGCCGCAGAAGCTGGACATGCTGTTTTCGTTCCTGAAGACGCACCTGAAGAGCAAGATGATTGTGTTCTTGTCCAGCGGCAAGCAGGTGCGATTTGCGTTTGAAACGTTCTGCAAGATGCAGCCTGGCATACCGCTCCTCCATTTGCATGGAAAGCAGAAGCAGATGAAGAGAGTGGAGATCTTTGAGCGATTCATGAAGATGAACACCGCTGTGCTCTTCTGCACTGACATTGCGTCCCGTGGCCTCGACTTCCCCGCCGTTGACTGGGTCGTCCAGGTCGACTGCCCCGAGGACTGCGATACGTACCTGCATCGCGTGGGACGCACTGCGCGGTACGATGCCTCGGGCAAAGGGCTGCTGTTCCTGCTGCCGAGCGAGGAGAAGGAGATGATCAAGACGTTTGCAGCCAAGAACATCCCAATCAAGGAGATCAGCGCTAAGAACAACAAGGTCATGACAGTTGCCAAGCAGCTGCAGCACTTCTGCTTCCAGGATCCGGAGATCAAGTACCTCGGCCAGCGCGCCTTTGTCACGTATGTGCGGTCGGTGTTTCTGCAAAAGAACAAGGCGGTGTTTGATGTGGAGGCACTGCCGCTCGAGGAGTTTGCAGAGTCCCTGGGCCTGCCCGGTGCACCCAAGATCAAGTTTGTCAAGAAGTCAGCGTCCAAGAACAAGTCGTACGAGTTTGACAATATGCTGTCGCCGGAGGAGCGCGAGAGCAAGAGGCAGGAGCATGTGGCGGCGATTGAGCGTGAGAATGCTAGCACCGTCGACGGCACTATTCCTGCGAGCGATGGAGAGAGCGACGGCGAGCTGGCTGCTGCTAGGGACGGCGAGAAGGCCAAGACGCGTGTGGATAAGATGTTTGCACGAAAGAACGCCGGTGTGCTGGCTGAGCACTACCAGAAGCTGGTTGACCACTCTGCTGGCGATGTCGGCAATGAGGACGACGACGACGCTGACTTTATTACGCTTAAGCGCGCCGACCATGCCCTCAGCGACGCCAGCGACAGCGAGGGCGGAGAAGAAGAGGAGGACGAGGACGAGGAAGAAGAAGAGGAGGACGAGGACGAAGAGGAGCCGGTGGTCAAGACAATTGCCATGAACCCCGACACTGGACTGCCAGTGGTCATTCCTAACATCCCGGCACAGGAGATGACCAAGCGGCAGCTGCGCAAGGTCAAGGAGAAGCTGATCAAGAACACACGCAACACCAAAATGGTGTTTGACGACGAGGGCAATGCCAAGCCCATCTATGATTTGCAGAACGAAGAAAGCTTCCGCGAGCAGGGCGATGTGCGCAAGCTTGTCGACGAGTACCAGCAGCGCAACCAGGCGTTGATGGAGGAGGCCGATGTTGATGATCGCGAAATGGCGCGCCAGAAGCGGAGGGAGAAGCGGCTGGCACAGAAGATTAGAGAAAAGGAGGCGATGGGCATCAACGAGCCGGCGGGCACTGTTGCCATGCTCAAGACCAGCGACGATGAGGATGGATTCTACTCGGACGATGCTGGCTCGGGCAGCGAGGATGAGGGTCGCGGTACTGCCAGATCGAAGCGGGCTTACGCGTCGGAGTCTGCAGACAGCGAAAGCGATGCTGAGCATGCTCCGTCGAGGAAGCGTGGCCGCGTCGTGGAGGTTGATAACGCCACGATGTCTCTCGAGGACCAGGAGCGGCTGGCACTGCAGCTCTTGGGCGGCAGCTGAAACGCTGGTATGCTCTTTTTCTATGCTGTTTCGATCCATTTGCAAAGTCCGTTAATTTAGTCTTTCCCACAAGATAGCCAGCTGGGCAAACCAAACATACACCAGCCGCATGCTGCCTAGGCTGGTGCCTTGGATGCACTAGGCCTGCTCTCCTGCTTTGTCTTATTTCAGTCTTTCGCTACAAATCCCTGCCAACAAGCTCAAGTCAACGATCAGTGCACAGAAAGCGAGCGAGCAAGCATGACTGACAAGCAGCAAGGCAGCAACGCCGATGATTTCCTCAGCTCGTACATCGAGCAGGTAAAGACCAGGCTCGACAAGGCACCGGTGCGACCCGATGCCTCGCCCAGCATCTCCCTTGTCCGTGACGACGACGAGGCGCCCAGGGATCGGAAGCGCTTCTACACCGAGAAGCAAAAGGAGGAAATTGCACTGGAGGAGTGCGCCGAGTGCGAGTACACGTGGCGGAAGTGCGCACTGAACCCGCCCACCATGTACGATCGGTTCTTTGGGTGCCGCAAGCTGCGCAGAGAATACTACGACTGCATGGAAAGGGTCAAGGCCGAGCTCAAGGAAAAGTCCGGCAAGGCGCTGCTAGTAGAGAGTTCAAAATAGTGCCTCTTCTGTTGGAGTTCAATTGGATGTGTGGTTTGTTGCGCATGCATTGAATAGCGGTGGAGTCCCCATTTTAACGGGGGAGCCCACCTTGTCGAGCAATGTATTGCGAGTTGGAGAACCATTGATATCGCATACTTTTTGACTACGCATCATATTGCGAAGAACAATGCGTAGCTTCGAAAGTTGCTGAAAATTCTGGAGTCACCCGCCCAGGGCCCTGTTCTACGCCACGTGTCACATCGCTCGGCCCTGGCGGCAATGCTTATGGCCCGCGGTTGTGATCGCTGCCTCTGTGTTTCATCTTTGCGGCAATTTCCAAGAACACGCATTGCGCTGCTGGCTTGGCTGCTGGACTCGCGTCCGCTTTTGAGGTAGGTGGCAGTGCACACATGACCTGGGATTCACGGCTCCCTGGGTGACCCAGCTACGGCATGGCCACCGCCGGTATAGGATTATCCGTGGACAATTAGGACAGCGTGACATGCAGAGAATATGTGCTCTGAGCCAGCGGCGGTGCTTACGTGTCCCCTGGGCATTTGACTAGCAGGGGCGCGAAATGTCCTGATGGCGGGTCTCTTGGATGCGCGCACACAGCTCCTTTCTCTCACATGCGCAGCTGCCTGATGCACCCCGCATATGCGCCGAACAATCCGCAGAGCGTATGCTGTAGATAGTGGCGGGCTTCAGCTCAAACACGCCACGGACTGCTGCTTTCTGGCGTGCAGACAGGCTTCGGCCAGCACCTTGACACCGAAAACACGGAGAGCCTGTGACACGCATGACGCCTTGGCTGTGGTATTCGCTAACCACGTGGACACACTCTAACCTCGTATAGAAATGGGGCAGGCGCTACGGCTTGGAGGAAAAGGGCAGGGGAGTAGCATGTGTGCGTGAGTTGCAAGCAACAGAAGATTCGTATAAATTGCGCCTCCGCCTTTTTATCTCTCCCCCTCCCCTTCCCTCCTTCAGATTAATTGTCTCTACCGTTCTTTTCAACTGCTTTACTTTGTCCTGCCTTGCTCTCTACGCTACGCTCTTATTCCGTGCACATCACCACGTTCTTTCCAGCGCTAAAGAGTCATATTTTCCACCCGCTCGTCCGGCGCACTTGCACCCGATTTATTCTGCCAGCAGCACGCGCCTTCTCTACCACCCTACTCTCTTTCCGCTTATCCAAGCCTAGCACGCCCACCCAGCACCACTGAAGATGGCTAGCCGGCTGCTATGCCAGCATCATACTGCTGTGCTTGCCAGACAGCAGATGTACAGGTCCGTGGCTCTCCGAGGAAGAGGGCGCTTCTCTCGCCGTTTGCTGTCAGCAAGCTCTGTTGCATGCAAGACTGGTCGCGAGTGGGACTATATCGACGGGCCCACTCAGTCGCCAAAAGCCAAGAATCAAAAGCCATCGTCAATAAGCAGCAGCGCCTCTGGGCCCAACACTGCTGAAGCCTCCTCGGCTGGCAAGTCTGGAAGAAAGCCAGCAGCTGCCTCCGGGGCCTCAAGTGACAATGGCAGCGGCGTGCCCCCAGGCACTGTGTCGAGCGCATCGTACGGAAATACCAACAATCCTACTGGCAGCGGCACCCATTCGTCCACCAGTGCGCGTGATGACACAGCTAGGGGAAATAGCGGCACGTCACCGCCGCCTGCCTTGCCGCCTCAAGCCCCGTCCAACGGCATGGAGCCGATCAGTCCTAGAATGGCAAGTACAATAACACTCACCCACAGTAGTAACACACCCGCGCCTGTGGAGGCTGGAGAAAGAGGAGGTGCGGGCTGAGCACCAGGCCTAGACCTCTCCGCCTGCCCGTCTTGCGGAGTCCATGATGTATTGGCTGTGGCCAATCTTGAAACCCCAGGCTAAGCCCGTCGACCATGCTTTCTGCTTTTGTTTTCTGCGCTAGATTATGCGCTACCTGGATGAGTACGTGATTGGGCAGGAGCGCGCAAAGAAGACCCTTGCCGTTGCTGTATACAACCACTACAATCGTGTGCGTGCGAACACGCTCAAGCGACAGCGCGAGCAGCTGTCTGCGGCATTCGCTGCTGCATCTCCTGCTGTCTCTGCTGGCGCTTCACCCACCGCAAATGGCTCCGCCAGCATGCACCAGTCACATGCCTTTGCCGATTCTGCTGATCGCCAGTCACAGCAGCATCCAGGTAATTATCGAGAGTATTCATGTGGTAGCGAAGGATGCTGCTGCCTCCTCTTCTATGGTGAATGGCATGCAGCGGCACTCACATATACACATGCAATGTGGCTTACTTGCAAGTTGCTATATTTGGCCATCACATGCGCTTTCGCTGTTATTACAATTAGGCCGCAATGGTACCGGAAGCGCATATCCTACCCATCAATACCCATTTGTGAATCGCCCGTGGAATGGGGCATTTGAGAATGGCGGTCTGTTCATTCAAGAAAGCGAGATAGCCATGCAGACACCGCCCAGCAGCGCTTCCTCTGCCTCCTCGCAGCCAGACGCCTCACAGAAGGGCCAGCTCAAGCCCCCGCCACAGCCACGGCAGCATCCGCCTGCACCAGCACCACCGTCAGCGCTGGAGTCCAGCATCCTTGACACGCAGCTGGAGAAAAGCAACGTGCTCTTGCTTGGCCCCACAGGCTCGGGAAAGACGCTTTTGGCAAAGACGCTGGCGCAGATTCTTGACGTCCCGTTCTCGGTCTCTGACGCCACCCCGCTGACTCAGGCTGGGTATGTGGGCGAGGACGTCGAGGTAGTCATCCAGCGCCTTATGCAGAGCTGCGACTACGATGTTGCTCGTGCTGAGCAGGGAATCGTGTTTATCGACGAGATCGACAAGATTGCGCGCAAGCCAGACTCGTTCTCGATGTCAAAGGACGTGTCGGGCGAGGGCGTTCAGCAGGGACTGCTAAGGATGCTCGAGGGAACCATCGTCACCATCACCGACAAGTCTGGACACAGTGGGAGTGGCAGCGGCCATCCAGGCCCGCCATCGCCCTTCCCGCCCCATGGAATGGGCTCCGCACCACAAGCGCCGCCTCCGGGGCTTGCACCCAGCAACCTGGGAGTCGGCGGTCCTCTGCGCCGTGGCGGCCCCCTATCAGGAGCGTTTGGTCCAAGCAGCACCAGCACGCCTCCAGGCGGGGGCGGGGGCGGCATCGGCGGGCTGGGTGGCGGGATCAGCGGGCCGCTCGGCGGCGGCAAGGGCGAGGTCTACCATGTCGACACAAGCAACATCCTTTTCATCCTCAGCGGGGCATTTGTTGGTCTCGACCGTCTAGTGATGGAGAGGGTGGCCAAGGCATCGATTGGATTTGGCAACCCCGTGCGCAAGATCGGCGACACCTCGACCCCTGTAGACCTCAAGGCGATGAACGTCGCGCCTGTCAGCTTTGCTGCGGGCAGTGAGGCTGGTGCCTCGAGCACTCCGTTCAACCCCCTTGACTACACGGAGCCTAGCGACCTGATAAAGTTTGGGCTGATCCCCGAGTTCATCGGCCGCCTGCCCGTGGTCACCAGTGTCGGTGCGCTCGACAAGGACTCGCTTGTGCGCGTGCTTGTCGAGCCCAAGAACGCGCTTGTGCGCCAGTACGAGGCCCTGCTGGCGCTCAGCAGCGCGCAGCTGCACATAACCAAGCCTGCGCTGTACACGATTGCACAGCAGGCTATTGACAAGCAGACGGGTGCCCGTGGGCTGCGGCGGATCATGGAGAACCTGCTGCTGGAGCCGATGTTTGACTGCCCAGGGTCGTCGATAAGGCATATTGTAATTGATTCTGAGGTCGCAGCGTTCAAGAAGCGGCCGTTGTATTTTAGTAAGATCCAGGAGGCGGATGTCGAGGCGGCTATCTGGAACGACGAGCACAGGAGCGAGCCTTCTCCAAAGATGCAGCAGCAGCAGCAGCAGCAAGCTGGCGGCGCTGAGAAAAAGAGATCCATCGCCTCGTCGGCCTAAGCGTGCCCTCTATTCCGCTCTTCTAGCTGCTGTTTCTCTCTTCCTTCCCGTCTCTGCTTTTAAACATGAAATGCTGGCGACTACCCCTGCCACCGCTTTGTTTTGTTTGTGAGCGTGTGGAGTGGATGCCACCACAAAGAAGGCGCTAGTCGCCCCCGGTATGTTTGCTCGGCTCGAGCCGCATTTCCGGCTCACTATGCTGCCTTTGCGTCAAGGGGCATGGTGTGTATTTTTGGCGCAAACACCAGCAGCTTTTCAAGGGCAAATCTCGCTTGCGCCCCTCCTCTACCCCTCATCTCTCTGGTTTCCCAATCCTCAATCGCACCCTCACATCGTACAGCTAAACCGCATCTAGTTGCTCCCCTTACTCATTAAGAAGGAATTGGAATAATGTCTCTGCCAGTCCACGATTATTGCCCTGTCTACTCGCCAATCTTTGGCTCGCTTGGCTGTGCGGCTGCCACTATCTTCTGCTGTAAGTACCAGCTGTGCGGAATCTCTTGAGTCTTTAGGAGCGAGCAAAGGAGGTGCACTCGGCTTTCAAAGAAGCAGGCGAATCTGGCGTGAATCTACACATTGATTATTACAAAATGCCGCTGCTGTTTGTGTCTTGGCAATCCTGCTTATGCGACCACACCATATGCCCCTTTGCGTTTCCTTTGCGTTTCCCTTAGGCTTTGGCGCTGCTTACGGCACAGCAAAGTCCGGTGTTGGCATTTCGGCCATGGGCATCCTGCGCCCGGACCTCGTCGTGCGCTCGATCGTTCCCGTGGTCATGGCGGGTATCATTGGCATCTACGGCCTTGTGGTTTCGGTTCTGATCACCGACGGGCTTAAGCAGGATATGACCTTGTACACTGGGTTCATCCAGCTTGGAGCCGGACTTGCTGTGGGTCTTTCGGGCATGGCTGCTGGGTTCGCTATTGGCATTGTTGGCGATGCCGGTGTGCGTGCTACCGCTCAGCAGCCCCGTTTGTTCGTCGGTATGATTTTGATTTTGATTTTCGCTGAGGTCCTCGCCCTCTACGGCCTTATCGTTGGCCTTATCCTCAACACCAAGGCTACTGGTAGCGACGTAAGCTGCGGAAAGTAGATGAACACGTATATCTTCCCTTTGCCACATCGACCTTTGCTCATTTCTATATCCTGTCTTTTACGCTTCCTTCTTTGATCTGGTTCGGGAAAATAAGACTGAAGCGCCTACACGACTGCCTTGTCGGAGAATTGCATGCTAGCGGCTGCTATTGTACAGGCGGTTGGGCGTGGGGGAGGCGATGACGGAATAGTGCTGGTGTGCTGCAAGTCACGGGCCGTGTGTTTGCTGCCGCTGCGGTTTTCCACAGTGCGCGCTCATGCACAGTTCTGTGGCGCTGTGCTGCGCCAAACAGCATGTAAAACAGCCCGCAGGCGCGCCAGAAGCGAGACGGGTCCTCCGGGCTCTGCTGCCCGTCGGCGTGGAACAGCGGCGAATTTCTCTACGGCCCGCCCACGCCTCAGCGCCAAGCAGGACAGCGGGGAAGCCCTAGCCGTGCAACCCAGGCTCAGTGCTTGGAGCTGTGGATGCTGGGTGGGGATTGCCCATCCCCCTGCTGCCAGCGATCCCTTTCGCTCAGCCAAGCACTGCACGGCTCGCGACTCAGCGCGGCAGAGCGGATGGCCTGCCTGCTCGTTTGCTGCTTGCCAGGCGGGCAGCTGGGACATGCTACTCGCTTGACCTGGTTGTGTGTGGGGCGAGCGGCAAATGCGCTGTTTTGGGCGGTTGCGCCTATTGCTCCGCCCGCAAAGCAGCGGCCATAAGCGGTAAATTTCACAAGGGAAATGAGCCATATGTCCCCTGTCTGCCTGGAGCGCCTGCCAGGCGAAGGAGAACGGAAATTAGAGAAGAGCGCCTAGCTGGAGCAGGGCCTGTGGGCAGGCGGCTGGCTTGGACATGCGGCTGCCGCTCTGCTATCTGCCTTTGCGCTGCTCCCTTTGCCACAGGTGCTCAGAATTGCATAAAAAGATAACGCGCCTCCTGCCCTTCCGCCAGCAGGCTTCTAATCTCTTTTGGTTTCTCATCATGTCGATTCGCTCTCTCTTTTCTTCTCTGCCATCACCAGCTATTCGCTCTGCCACTTGTACTCTAGCCAAACCAGCTACGCCCGCTCTGCGCATCTTATCACACCGCCCTGCTTCAAAGCCAAGCTACACAACAGCCAGGAAAATGTCCGCCGACTCCAGCCGCCCTCTCTGCCTCATCCCCGGCCCCGTCGAGATGTCTGACTCTGTGCTTCTTGCCCACAGCACCCCGGCCACCGCCCACACGGACCCCAAGTTCGTCGAGGCCTTTGGCCAGACAATCGAGCTTCTGCGCGACGTCGTCCTGACCAAGACCGGCCAGCCCTTCGTCATCGCCGGCTCCGGCACGCTGGGCTGGGATCAGACCGCAGCCAACCTTCTGGAGGCTGGCGAGAGTGCCCTTGTGCTCTCCAACGGGTACTTTGGCGAGGGCCTCGCCGACTGCCTTGAGACCTATGGCGCCAACGTCACCCGCCTGCGCGCCGAGCCCGGGCACCGCCAGACCCTGGCTGAGGTCGCAGAGGCGCTGCGTGCGAAGAAGTACAAGATCGTCACTGTCTCGCAGGTCGACACCTCCACCGGCGTCCTTGGCGACGTGAAGGGCGTCGCCGAGCTCGTCCGTGAGCACTCGCCCGACACCCTGGTTGTCGTTGATGGCGTTTGCGCCACCGCTGCCGAGCGCCTGTACTTTGATGCCTGGGGCGTCGATGTCGTCATTACTGCGTCGCAGAAGGCGCTCGGCTGCCCTCCCGGCATCTCCGTTGTCGTTGCCTCGCAGAAGGCCCTCGGCGTTCTTGCCTCGCGCAAGACCCCTGTGCCGGCCTACTACGTCAACTGGAACCGCTGGCTGCCTATCATGAAGTCGTACGAGGAGCGCCAGGTCAAGTACTTTGCCACCCCCTGCGTGCAGACCATCTTCGCCCTCAACACCTCGCTCAAGGAGCTCCTGTCCAACGGCGGCATGGAGTCTGTCTTTGAGGCCCACGAGCGCACCTCAGCTCGCGTCAAGGCGGCCGTCGCCTCCTGGGGTCTCAAGACTGTGGCTGCTTCGGAGGACGTCAGTGCCAACGCCATGACTGCCGTCTGGCTTCCGGAGAGCATCCAGGCTGCTGATCTCCTGCCTAAGCTGAAGGCCCGCGGCGTTGTCGCTGCCGGCGGCATCCTTGCGGGCAAGGCCCACAGGTACTTCCGTCTCGGGCACATGGGCATCACTGCCACCCAGGATAACGGGTTCGTCGACATTATGCTCAAGGCGGCTGCCGAGGCCCTTGAGGAGTGCGGCCACGTCATTGCCCCCGCATCGGGCCGCTCCACGCCTCCCCGCCTGTAAATTTCAGCCCAGTGCTGGCGCCTGCTTTCTGTAGGATCAAAGCTTAGAAATTAATAATGCCTTCGCCGCTATTGCTCAATCTTTCGAACAAAGCAGGTCATCACGCTTCTGTCACTGGGTGTCTCTCACATGTCCTGATACCTGATTCAGGCATGTGCTTGCTTGGTCCCTCTGCCTCGCTGGGAGCAGGAGGAGCGAGGGCCCTACGCTTCAGAAGGCCATTTTAGGCGTGGGCTCCCTGGCTGCTGCCATTGGGCAGATAATATCCGCGCTTGGCTTCTTTGAGAGCAGTTCTCTTTCTGGAGCAGTAGGCAGCGGAGGATGCGTTCGCTGAGCCATCGACCACCGCCAGCGCCGCCTACACCCGCTCCTCCTCATACGCGGCAGCGATATCTCATGCATACGAGCAGCATGCCACTATGCCTGACGCGTGCGGCATGTCGGTTGCGGGCTACATGGGATCTCGGATTCGGCCCAGTGCCAGCGCAGCGGCAATGGCGCGCTCGGGAAAAAGAGGAGCTCAGCGACCGGGCGGTTGGCTGTGGCACACAGCGTCAGAACAAAAAAAGAAAACACGCATGCCGAGGTGGGCCAATCACGGGCGGCATGCCCTGGGCACAAGCACCACTGCGAAAGCGCAGAAGAGAAAAAAAAGCTTTTTGCGCCAGATGACTCGGTTGCGGCAAGCCGAGTGGTGCTTTCCTAGGCGCTTTGTACGTTTTCTCTTCCTCCTCTCTTTCTACCCACAAATACTACTCCACCCCTCCAGCTACCTCCCACCTTGCCTCTACACGATTGGATTTCCCCAGTCTTTCAAATCTCTACTAGACTGCAATATATTTTTGCTTATTTGCAGGGCTTTTCCAACCACCGAAGCACAGCTCGCCCCCACTCATTCGCACGCCGTTGCTCAAAAAGCGCTTCTTGTTGGGACCAAGCACATTCACGCTAACCCCCAGCCTTAGGCCCGTGCTCTTGCTTTTTTTTCTTTTTGCTGGTCCTCAAAGATCCCAGTAACCGCGTATATCCCGGGCCCCTGTTGTCTTCTGACATTGCCTGGATTTTTGCTTCTACTGCGCGCCCACTACACTCTTCCTGCGCTTATTTCGACCCAGTTGCCAGTGCAACAGCGACTGTCTTAACCCAAGAGGCAGTCTAGCACCCCCTGTTGTCTTCTGACATTGCCTGGATTTTTGCTTCTACTGCGCGCCCACTACACTCTTCCTGCGCTTATTTCGACCCAGTTGCCAGTGCAACAGCGACTGTCTTAACCCAAGGGGCAGTCTAGCATACACGCACGCGCGCTCCCAGAATACAACGACAGCAGCCTGTGAGAACGTGCGCACGCGCCCAGTCTCGCACAAAGACTACCACCACTCCTCCCTTTGTTGCCTAATTTGCGCACTACCCTGCAAAAATGACTGCAGCCAACGGCAGCTCTGCTGAAGGCACTGGTGGGCTAAGCTCGGCCACTATTCGCGACTATCTCAAGAATAGCAGCGATACCAGCGGCAGCAGCATTCAGCAAGCACAGCAGCAGCAGCTCCTCACACCCGACTTTTCGGCACTGCTAATGTCAGCCACTGCAGCGACTCGCTCCACCCCGGGCTCCCCCTCGACGTTTGCAGGCGGTCTAGGCTTCAACTCTGTTCGCACATCGCCCATATTAGCCCCCTCTCTGCCTCAGTCGCCAAGAAACAGCGGTCTGCAGCACCAGGGACTTGATATCAACCATGGCTTTGGCGCCTTGGCTGCATTCTCGCAGCAGCAGCAGCAGCAGCTTGGGTTCGACACCAGTGCCAACAGCGCGGTGCAATCGGCTACCGCCTCGCCCACCACCGGTGCGTTCAACCGCCGTGGCCTCTTGTCTGGAATGGCCAACCTGAACGTCTCACAGCTGCCACCAACCTCTATCACCTCGACCACTGCGTTTATCGGCAACAGCCTAGTTGATTCGGTAGGTAGCAAGTGACGATGTTCGTCTGCCCTGCTTTATTGTGCTCTGCCTCTTTGTGACTTTGTCCCCTCCGCGTACACACCACCACCCTCTTTTCTGCTGCCGCACCATGCACTTCCACATACCATTTTTATGCCGCCAACTGGTTTGCGCTTGTGCATTACACACCAGCACGTGCCATGCTTTGTGATTCCCTTCTTCCGTGTGCGGCTGTCTCTGTGCAAGTGGAGGCCAATCTGGCCCGCCCTCCTCCCATGCTCGTCCTCCACAGCAGAAAGTGGACGTGCTTGAAAGGGAGGAAGCGAATCTCGCATTTCTGCCTTTCGCCTGCCTTTCGCTGCGTTCTATGAGAAAGGAGGCTTCCTATGCGCTTGGCCAAGGCGATCAGCTTCGCTCTCATTTGTCCAACCTGCGTTTGTGCATGCATATGAATGCATGTGCTCTCCCTTCTTTTGCCCTCACCCTACCACTGCTCCTGCGCTTTCTTGCCTGCTGTCTTCCTTTCTTGCCTTCCTTCTAGCGTGGCATCGTCTTCTGTTGCTCCCTCGCGCCTTGCCTGTTTTTCGCATCCTTCTCTTGGCACAGACTGCCGCTTCGCTCCACACTTGTTGCAGCACGGGTCTTTTCGCCCACATATTGTTCTAGTTGAGATTGTTAGTACGCATCCTGCTTTCCGCGCTCCCCATGCTCACACCAGCACGCCCTTGTCTGTCTGCGCTGTACCACACATTCAGACAGATGCTTGGCACCAACAGTTACAATGTGTGATCCGCTATTGTGCTGTCGTCCAGCATGTGTGCGCAACAGTGGGTTGCGTGTGTGAACATGCTGCCCCTCATTATTCCTCGTCTTTTATTGTCCGCACCGTTTGCCTGCTACCTTTGTTCTGGTCACACTGGCGCTCTTGCGTCTGCGCGCGATCTCTATTGGCCGTGCATTATACCCGCCTGACTTGAAAAGAAGGCAGCCAGCCGCGCTTGCTTGACTCACATGCCCTCCTCACTCTCTGCACACTCCAACTTGCACTGCGCCTGAATCGCTAAATATGGCAATGACCCTATTCTTGTATGGCTTCGCAACCTTAGAGCGGCATGTTCAGCAATGTTAGCACGGCATTTGCCAACCCCAGCATCGGCGGCGCTAACCTGGCTGGCGTCTCTGCCGGGGGCGCAATTGCAGCCACGGCAGGCACAGCAAACCCGCTGGTTGGAGGAGTCCACCAGACAAACATTGTATCGCGCCAGCCTCAGCTCACGCCCAACGTCAGTGCCGAGTTCCTGCAGCGGGTCGAAGAGACAAAGGCCAAGGGCCTGCGGATCGAACTGGATGGCATCGCCAGCGAGAACGCAAAGTCGCGCGTGGAGACTCAGATTAAGATTACCCTAAGGCTCACCTCAGAGGACGGCGAGCGCGTCACTTGCTGGTCGCACATGTCACTGCCCGAGATGCTGGTGTCTCGCGAAAAGTTCCGCCACCGCCTGCACAAGCAGTCGCACACCGATGGCAATTTGCCGCTGTCGCCACAGCATGTGGTGCACCTCGAGGCAAGCATCATATGCTCCAGCGACCCAACACGCAAGGTCGAGACCTGCATTGGATGCATCCGCCGTGAGTACAAGCGGTCTCTGCGCCGCAAGGACAACAGGCTACGCAGCACTGCGCCAAGCACATGCACTACGCCCGCACAGAGCCGCCCCGGGTCACCGACGGGCGATAGCCCTTCAAACAACCGCCTGATGACGGGCTCGATGGAGGCCGACTGGGACGAGAGCCGCATTACGGTCGAGAAGCAGCGCATCGTTATTTTCAACTGCAACGACCTGCTGGACTTTAGCAAAGGCGAGCTCGTGCTCCCCACACGCATCACCTGCTACTGCCGCCACCACAACGAGAAGGTTGGGTTCTGCATCTGCCTCACGCTGAAGGACGCGCAGGGCAACGTGCTTGCCACGCACATGTCGCCGCCGATCATGATCACAGACGACCACAAGTCGACCAAGTTCAAGACCGACAGGAAGACGCGTGGAAAGGCCGAATACGACCGCCAGGGAGATGGCAGTGCGGCATATGCCAACCACGCGCTGGCTGCCTTGGGCAATCCACACGGAAGCACTGCTAGCTTGCACTTGGCCGATGGGTCTGCTGGCGGCGGATTCAAGGGCGGTCGCCAGGCGATGTCGGCGCGCAACTCGCCCACCATGCGGCCCTACAACCACCATTCGCTGCTGGAGACCTACTCGCAGTTTGCATCGCTTGCTGGCACACCCAGCTTGGGAAACACACCGCTTGGGTCTCCTTTGCTCACGGCTGCCAACTTGAGCGGCTTTGACTCGCCATTCCACCTGCCCCAAGCAGCGGCTATGGCTGGAAACTATCAGGCATCCGCCGGCCCTTCGCTGTTTGGCAACCTCACTGGGTCGCCCAACACATCGCATGTGTCTGCTGCTGCTGCGGCGGCGGCTGCTGCTGTTGCGGCTGCCAACCAGATGAAGGGTGGTGCGGCGACGGGGCTCTCGCCACTGAGCCGTCGCAACAGCTTCAACCGTGGTACTGCCAGTCTGCACGTGTCCCCGCAGACCCTCCTGCCTATGAACCAGCCATTTGGAAACCTCCAGCAGCAGCAGCAGCAGCAAGGCAACTTTGGGCTGCAGCAAACCGCAGGGTTCGACGGAAACATGCTGTTTAGTGGGCCTAATGGATTTGCCCAAGGCGCAAATGGCGCTACCGCACAGCTTATGCCCCAGCTGGCGAACAGCTCGGCAGAGGCTATCCAGATCAGCCAGCTGATGCCCGCACAAGGCCCAGTGGCTGGCGGCACCAGCATCTTGATCACTGGCAGGGGGTTCCACCCCAACATTGCAGTGTTCTTTGGCAACGTCCAAGCGGGACACGTGCAGGTGGTATCGTCATCCAACATTGCTTGCACGCTGCCGCCGACCAGCGCTTCGGGACCCGTAGTCGTGCGTGTCAAGGACATGCTCACCATGACTGTGTATGAGGCCAACGGCACAGTCGCTAACTTGCAGCAGCCGACTTTGCACCCTGGACAGCAGGCCCTGTTTACCTATGTCGAGGACACCGACCAGGCGCTACTTGAGCTGGCGCTGCAGGTGGTTGGGCTACGGCAGGGCGGACAGCAGAACAAGGATGCCGGTGAGAACAGGACGCTGTCGCTTGGTGTTTCGTCTTCGGGGTCGGCACAGGCCAGCCCAATCATGCAGAACAAGAGCGCCAACTCGTCCAGGATGTCGAGCCCCGCAAGCGGCAGCGGCACTGCTGGGTTCACTGCCACCTCCAGCGCTGGACAGCAGCCGCAAGCCAGCGTCATTCTCCATGACCAAGCTGTTTTGGGCGTGCTGCGGTCCCTACGGCTGGCCAGCGAGAAGCGCAACCTGGTGGATATTGAAAACAGCCTAGTCAAGCTGTTCATGACGCTTGTGACGAAGAACCAGCTGGACGCCAGCCGGCTGTCAATGCGGCACGAAGCGTCGGGCCGTACCCTGCTGCACTTCTCTGCGCTTCTGGGCATGCTCAACTTGCTTACGTTCCTGGCTACCCATGGAGTGACGCTGGATGCAACCGACAACAATGCAATGACGGCTATGCACTTTGCCAGCATGTATGGGCGGTCGGAGATTGTCGAGCTGCTGCTGAACTCGGGCGCCTCGCATGTTGTCAAGTCGAGCTTGGGGCAGACGGCGGGCGATTTGGCCAGATCTTTGGGCCATGCCCAGATTCAGCTGCTGATTGAGGAGCGCGATGGCTACATGAGTTTTATCAAGGAAGACCAGGTGGCTGAGCCGAGTGGCGGCAGCACCAGCCAGCAGCAGCAGGCAATGGCGGCTGCTCAGCAGCAGCAGCAGCAACAGTATGCAAACATGCTGCCTCAAGTCAGCATGGCAGCCAAGTTCAACAGCGGCGGCGGCGCTGGACTAACGCAGGCGTGGGGCAATGGCAGTGGATTCACAGTCAACGCCGATGGGTCGGTGACCCAGAGCCAGGGAGCCAGCACCTCGCTTGCCGCCGCCGCCGCCGCTGCAGCAGCTGTGGCCACGGCAAACGGAGGGTTCAGCGCCATGACAATGCCGGCAATGTCGGCTGGCTTGTTTGCAGGCAATGCGACAAGCCCGCAGGCCCCCGCCGCTGGCCAGCAGCAGGCGTTCATGTTTGGAGGTGCTACGACGCAGGACGGCGGCAACAGCATGGCGGCTGGGATGCTGGACTCCAGCGGCATGTTTTCGCAGCAGTCGCAGGCGTCCGCGGCTACCATGGCGGCAATGACTAATGGATTCACGCAGCAGCCGCAACAGCAGCAGCAGCAGTGATCTTGGGCTTCCTAGTTTATTATTGTTGTAAATAGCCATTTCTTCCTTCGCCCCGCCCATGCTGCTCTCTCTTCCTTACCACGCATACCTATTTTGCGTGTGGCAATTGGCCCAGCCCAACCACACCATATAATCTCTCCCCTTTCCTCTTCCTCCCCTTCCTCTTTGTTCTCCTTTCTTGCTCTCTTTATTATTCAAGCGATACAAATGCTTCCGTGCCACCAAAGGGGGCGCATAGCTGCTTTCTGTGCGGTAGCGCACTAGCTGGGACCGACACGGCGATCGCTGCTTGCCAAACCGATATGAAATTGACAATTGCTGGAAAGCGCAGTGCAGGCTCTTTCTTTGGCAAAGCAGGCTGTATAACAGGCGCGATGGATCTTCGGTTGGCGGCAATCATTGAAGCTCCTTGCGCCCCAGCGTCGAATCAAGAGGGAGGACTGGCGGTCCACGATGGCTCAAGCAGCTTCAGGTTCTGCTTGCCAGCGCGTGAGAGTCCTCGTTCTCTCGGCCCTGCCCAAGGGCCTAGCGGCGGATGCTGCTGGGCTTGGGGGCCGAGACATGTGCGCTGCTAATTGGAAATAGTGCTGTGGTGGTGTGCGCTGGTGCCGTGTTTGGTTGCACCAAGCTGTGACAAGAGCGCGCAGTCCCAAAGCAAGCCCAGCCCCCATTCAAGGCGCACAAGTCTGAGGAGCCTTTGCCCGCAGGCGATGGCGGAGAGAGCAGATGGAGTTGTGGATGATGTTCGGCAGCACTGCATAATGGGCAATGCAAGGCATTTGAGTGCGCAGGCGCAGCCATTGGTAAATCAAAATCAATTCTATTACACAAAGGCGGCTCGCTATTGAAAAAAAAGGAGAATCCTGCTTTCTCCAAAGCACGCATGCGTGTTGGAATCAGCGGCAGTT
The DNA here is from genome assembly GCA_025201845.1 of Martensiomyces pterosporus. Lineage (NCBI taxonomy): Eukaryota > Fungi > Kickxellomycota > Kickxellomycetes > Kickxellales > Kickxellaceae > Martensiomyces > Martensiomyces pterosporus. The sequence goes on from MU603968.1 coordinate 50,765, forward strand.
GCTTTTGGAGCAGAGCATGCGCCTAATGCGGTGTCTCGCTGTCCCATTCCAAGCGTATTCTTTCGCAGAACCCAAAGAGAAAGGCACTCTAGATGCTGCTATTTTGAAAGGGCGGGCGAATGCGCATTGCACCATTCATTCTTTGTCTGTGTGTTTATGCTTAGCATTGCTGCTGCTTCTTTCTCATTCAAACTCAGATAATACATTCTTCCTGGCCAGAATAGGGCACATTCTGCGTATCTGTCTTCCATTAGCACCCTCCCTCCTTGGCGTGCTACACGAGTCTTTCTCGCTCAGACAGGACAGAAAATTTTGGTTGAATGGCTGTGTATGCCCGCGGTGGGGAAGCTATTTCGTGCACTTTACCTTTCGCTCTTTGTGCTCCATTCAGACCTGTTGTTTACGTTTTCATACTGGCTGCTGCCGCCTTGTATATAAGGTTCACTTCTTTCTCACCTGCCTCCTTGCGCTCTCTTTTTCTTCTGTCCTTGTATATAAGGTTCACTTCTTTCTCACCTGCCTCCTTGCGCTCTCTTTTTCTTCTGTGTACCACTGCGCACACCCCACATCACAGCTCCTTTGCATACCCCATCTTCTGCACGTCGTGTAATGGATTCAAGGCTATTCAGCGGCATCCCATGGCCAAAGAAGCTTCGCAGTAGCAAGCAGCAGCAGCGGAGAAGCGAGGCGAGGAGCGCAGATAAGCGGAAGCGGCGGTCCTACGCGCGCTCCTCAGTATCGGCAACCACAACAGCAGTAACCACCACGCCATCTTCCGCACACACCAGCACATTCGGGACACACACAGACGCTAATCAGCCGAGCAGCACAGCTGGAAGGAGGAGCAGGGAACTGCGCAGTGTGATTGAGCAATTCCCACTCCCGCCTGCGTTTCCCGACGATATAGTATTAGAGCACAATAATGCGCAATCCACATGGGAGGAATCAATCGCGGGCCAATCCCCATCCTCGAATGCATATGAATGCGCCAGGCCTGATGCATGCGATCGCCGAGCTACTGCCGTGTTAGGCCAGGACGACATTGCGTTTGATATGAGCCGCATCTTCTCCCCGCCGTCCCCCATGTCTGCCCCAACCGAGGGCGGTTTTCTGGGTCCGCTTGCCGGAAGGTTCTGGCTGCCCTACGACAGGCGGATCAGCCAGGGCGGCGAAGACACAAGGGGTGGCCGGGTCATTGTTGATGCTCTGGTGGATGACCTCGTGGACGGTGAGGGCGACTGGCGCGTGGACGAGGGAGCTGGGGAGTTCAATGATGTCTTGGGGTCGGCGGACTCGCTGCATCCCTTGGTGAACGCGTTTGTGAGGGCGCAGATCGACAAGGCGTTTGTCAGGCTGGGGCCTGAGCACGTCTGGCTCTGTGTTATGCAGAGCCTCTCCGCAATGGTGCGCTATGCAAACAAGGGGGGCTCTGCAGAGAGCCGGGATGGGTCGCATTTGCCGCCACAGCACTCGTATGCGCCATCGCGTAACCAAAAAGACAGGCACTGTACGCACGGTGATGGCGGAGCAGCTGATGACTTGAGCGAGCTGTGGCGCGTCCTTCGGCAGTCCTCGGATGTGCCCTCAAGGTGCGTGGCGAGTGGCCGAGAGGCGCGCCTGTTTGCGTCAGACATGCACGGCCAGCACCCCATGTACTCGTCAAGTGGTGCTGCGCCAGTGGCTGTGGCAGCAGCCGTGGCGGGGCACCGCACCCTGCCTGGAGGGCATGGGCGGGTGGAGCATGGGGTGGCTGGGTTCGGCAGTAGGCCGCAGGTGTGGCGCGCGCGGAGGCAAAGGCACAAGAATTCGGCGTGGATGCGCGTCCTGGCAAACTCATGGGACCAGGGAATGCGTGGGATGTGCTTGTCAGGCAGCATTCAGTCGTGGTCCGACTTGTGCATGCTGACACGGCAGCTGAAGGAGGTGTACACGGGACATGCAGAGTTTGACTGGTGGCTGCACCGCGTGCACCTGCTGAGCAGGGACTTGGCGGACTACTTTGCAGCCCAGGACGAGTTCGCAGAGACGCACGGCGTGCCCACCGAAGAATGGCAGGCGTGGATCTCGCGCGCACTATTCAGCACGCCGTCTTCTGCCAGCAAGTCCCGGATGGACGGCTGGCTAACCGCCCTGTTCTCCGTCGATGCGCGTGGGGACCCTGTGCACAGCAACGAGTCGTGGGGCATTGACTGGGATCTGGTTCCCACTGGCGTTGATCTGCAGCGGGTTGCCGTAGAGAGCGGTGCCTCCTCGGGGTGCTGGCACAATCTGTATTCGGGCTTTGTCGGCATGCAGCAGCTGAGCCGCTGCGCGGTCGCTAACCGCAGCCGCACCCTGCATGGCGGTGAGGAGCTGGAAGCTGCGCTGTGCGTAGCTGTGCGCGACTGTGCAAGCACACTGACGGATTCTAACGAGAACTTTGACTACAGCAGGTCGGATAGCCAGGTCATTGGCACGGGCAGAGAGAGGAGCGCCTCGGCGTATGATAGTGGGCTGGCCATGCTGCCCCCGACATCGCCTGTGTCTGCCGAGAGCGATCGATCGGCGGTTGGCGAGTATGGGCACGGCGTGCGTGCCTTTGCCCCTCTGATCGGATGGGCACTGGACAAGATGCACGAGTGAAAAGCATGTGGCTGTTTTCTGCTGGAGGCCGCGTAATAACTTATTTTCATCGCTAAGCTAATTTTATAACTGCCAGCGTTCCTGCCCTTCTAGCGGGTTCGCTCATTGCCTATATCTGTGGCCGCGAGCGGCCAAGCGTGCGTGTGCATGCGTAGTGTGATTCCACTCGGCTTCGCGCTGTGGCGGAAAGCGGGTGGACCCGGTGATAAGACGCTGTGAGCGCATAGGAGAAATGATTGGGCGGTCGGCGCAGATCCCATGCTCACAGAGTTTTTGCACCCGGTACCTTCGCCCTCTGCTCTCAAGCAGGCTGGCTCCGAGTTGGACAAGGGCGACGGCAGAAAGATCGTCCTGGCGGTTGGGGGGACGAGGGGGTGAACATACCAATGCTGTGAGCAAAAAGCCACTGGACAGGCCCGCTGGCAGCCGCTTTGATTAGCTCAGGCAGCGCAGGTGCATCTGCAATGCGGCTTGGGCCATTGTGGTACTTTTCAAGTGTTTATCTTGGGGATTAGGGTGTGGAAAAATGTGCTATTAAAGAGCCACGCTGGGATTCTCCCTTCGTCTTGTTTTTCCTGCGTCTGCCCAGCACTTTCCTTCTCTCCTCATCCCTCATACTCACACCTCTTAGCACTTTCCTTCTCTCCTCATCCCTCATACTCACACCTCTTTTTTTTGTAACTGACAAACAGCTTTTGTCGTCAGCAAGCACAGACAATGTCCAAGCCCATCGGTAAGCATCCTACTCAGGCTGCGTTCCTGATCACAGCACGTGGGACATGCTAACAGCCCTCGCCCCCACTTGCTTTCTGTGCACATGTAGCTCTTCTTTCTGTCTACGACAAGACTGGCCTTGTTGATCTTGCCAAGGAGCTGTACGGCCTCGGCGTCGAGCTCGTTGCCTCCGGCGGCACCTCGAAGGCCATCCGCGAGGCGGGGCTTCCGGTCAAGGACGTCTCGGACATCACCAAGGCACCCGAGATGCTCGGCGGGCGCGTCAAGACGCTGCACCCCGCTGTCCACGGCGGCATCCTTGCGCGCAGCATCCCGAGCGACGAGGAGGATCTCGCCGCGCAGGCCATCGAGAAGATCACATATGTGTTCTGCAACCTGTACCCGTTCAAGAAGACAGTGGCGCGCGAGGGCGTCACTATCCCCGAGGCCGTCGAGGAAATCGACATTGGCGGCGTCACCCTCCTGCGTGCGGCCGCAAAGAACCACGCCCGCGTCAGCATCGTCTGCGACCCCACCGACTACCCCCAGCTGCTGAAGGAGATCCGCGAGCAGGGCGGCGTGTCGGAGAAGACGCGCCAGGTGCTGGCCCTCAAGGCGTTCAACCAGACTGCCGACTACGATGAGGCTATCTCGGACTACTTCCGCCAGCAGTATGCCCAGGGAGATGCCCAGCTTCCACTCCGCTACGGCGCCAACCCGCACCAGAAGCCCGCACAGGTGTTTGTCAAGGACGGGGATCTGCCCATCAAGGTTCTTAACGGATCGCCTGGATACATCAACCTTCTGGATGCCCTGAACTCGTGGCCCCTTGTCAAGGAGCTTAAGCAGGCTCTGGGCCTCCCTGCTGCTGCGTCGTTTAAGCACGTGTCCCCTGCGGGCGCCGCTGTGGGCGTGCCTCTGGATGAGGTCGAGAAGCAGGTGTACATGGTTGACAAGACCGAGCTCTCGCCCCTCGCCACGGCGTATGCGCGCGCACGAGGAGCCGATCGCATGTCGTCGTTTGGCGACTGGGCCGCGCTCTCGGACGTGTGCGATGTGGCCACGGCCAAGCTCATCTCGAAGGAGGTCTCGGACGGTGTCATTGCACCCGGATACGAGCCCGAGGCCCTCGAGATTCTGCAGAAGAAGAAGGGCGGCAAGTACTGTGTCCTCCAGATGGACCCCGCTTACGAGCCTGCGGACATCGAGACCCGCCAGGTCTACGGGCTGAGCCTGCAGCAGCGCCGCAACGACGCCACGATCACACCCGAGCTGTTCGCCAACATTGTGTCGAAGAACAAGGATCTGACGGAGGCTGCCGTGCGCGACCTCGTCGTTGCTACCATTGCCCTCAAGTACACGCAGTCGAACTCGGTCTGCTACGCCAAGAACGGCATGGTTGTTGGTCTGGGTGCTGGCCAGCAGTCCCGCATCCACTGCACCAGGCTGGCTGGCGACAAGGCCGACAACTGGTGGCTCCGCCATCACCCCAAGGTCCTCGCCATGCAGTTTGCAAAGACTGCCAAGCGTGCCGACAAGTCCAACGCCATTGATCTCTATGTCACGGGACAGACTGGCGAGGGTGTGGAGCTCGAGGCGTGGAAGGCAAACTTTGATGCTGTGCCGGAGCTCCTCTCGGAGCAGGAGCGGAAGGAGCATCTGAAGACGCTTAAGGGCGTTGTTGTTTCGTCGGATGCGTTCTTCCCGTTCTCGGACAACATCCACAGAGTCCACCGCTCTGGCGTCGACTATGTCGCGGCGCCATCCGGAAGCATCCAGGACGCCGTTGTTATTGACACTGCGGATGCTTACAACATGGTGCTTGTCCACACCACCCTCCGCCTCTTCCACCACTAAGCGCTTCTATTATTATCAACGTGTTCTGTTGCTCTCTGTTAATGTTATCATCTGCAAAACAATGCTGCGTGTCTACTGGACACGCCTTGTGCTCTGGAATGCCGATGTGGTGCGCGGTGGCCTTGGCCCGCGATGACAAATGCGCACCCGCCATTGCCTCCGATGCGTGCCAGCTGCCGAGCCCTCGCGCCCGAGGCGGCATTGCAGCACGGTGGCGGCGAAAACAGGCGCAGGAGGGGTGGATAATTTCAAGGGCAGCTGGCGGAGGATATTTTGCCCCTCTGCGAACGGACCCCCGCGCGCACTTAATTGAGCCTGGCAGCCAGCTCAGCAGCTTGCCGAGGCCTTGTGCGGTGGGCCTGAGAACAGCGGGTAAAAAATTTGGCTACGCGGGCCTCTCGTGGCTGATCAGCAATAATATTTTGGCTGGCGCTGTGTTGGGGGCGACTGTGTGGCGAGCAGCTCCCGTTAAAAAGACGCCCCTCCTCCTCCGCCCTCAGCAGTCCCGCTCTCTATCTCCATTTTCTCTCACCCGCCCTCATATTTATTACACACAGCCTCACTTTTCACACAATGCTTCGTTCGTTCGCACCCAAGGCCCGCACTGTAAGTCGACACAAGACTGGCGCTATCCCACACGCCGACAGAGAACAGAGACTGCTCCTGCCCTGCCCTGTTTGACTAACACGTAAATTTGGCTCTGCCAGCACCACTCATTGTAGACTACCCGCAGCTCGTCGAGCATGTGGCAGGTTGTCCGCGCATACAGCTCCGCCAAGGGTAAGTGCTGTCCTCTGCAGCGTACACTCTTTGTGTCTGCGAGCTGAATCTGTCACTGCTGGCTGATTCAGCGTGGAGTAGCTTGAGGGAGGTCTCCGTGCTATCCCCACAATGTCATATTGGTTGGCTAACACAGCAGCAGTGCGCCGTTTGTAAATGCATGTAGAGTTCGACACCGTCGTTATTGGCGCCGGCCCTGGTGGCTATGTTGCTGCTATCAAGGCTGCTCAGCTTGGCCAGAAGGTAAGACGCGCGAATTGTGGTGATTCCCCTCCACACGCACTCCACGGGCGCGTGGGAAAAACCGCTGGCTCTTGCAGATCGGGCTGGCTGGTAGCTTCCTAAGTGCTGTATTTTCTTTTGGACTGAGGCCTTTTCTCCTGTCCCCGCCTCTGTGATCCATGGGCACGGCTGAGCTGGAATCAGATCGCTGGCCCTGCGCGTGCCCAGCAGTGTGCTCGCTTGACTGCCTTTTGCCTCCCTCCGCCCTGCCCCCAACAGGCCACCGCTGCAGGCAGCTGAAGCAAGAATTTATACACTCATGCTGCTCGACCCAGCATATAAGCGAAAGGAGCGGAGCTTTGCTGACCACCTTGATCCACATGCTCTTTGCTGTGCTGTAGACTGCTTGCATCGAGAAGCGCGAGACTCTTGGCGGCACCTGCCTTAACGTCGGCTGCATTCCCTCGAAGGCCATGCTCCACAACTCGCACCTCTACCACGAGGCCCAGCACGGCTTCGCCAAGCGCGGCATCGACGTCGGCGAGGTCAAGCTCAACCTCCCCAACCTTCTTGCCGACAAGGAGAAGGCCGTCAAGGGCCTCACCCAGGGCATTGCGTTCCTGTTCAAGAAGAACAACGTCGAGTGGCTCAAGGGCACCGGAACCCTCAAGTCCGCCAACGAGATCGAGGTCAGCCTGAACGACGGCGGCAAGGAGTCGATCACTGCCAAGAACATCATCATTGCCACTGGCTCCGAGCCCGCCCCCTTCCCCGGCTTCGAGATCGACGAGAAGCAGATCGTCACCTCGACTGGCGCCCTCTCCCTCGAGAAGGTCCCTGAGAAGATGATTGTCATCGGTGGCGGCGTCATCGGCCTCGAGCTGGGCTCTGTCTGGAGCCGCCTTGGATCCGAGGTCACCGTTGTCGAGTACTTGCCCGCCATTGGTGCCGGCATGGATGCCGAGCTGGCCAAGGCCTTCCAGCGCTCCCTGACCAAGCAGGGCCTGAAGTTCAAGACCAGCACCAAGGTCATTGACTCGGAGAAGAAGGACGGCAAGGTGTACGTCAATGTCGAGGCTGTCAAGACCGGCAAGAAGGAGACCCTGGAGGCAGATGTTGTCCTGCTCTCCGTGGGCCGCCGCCCGTACACCGAGGGTCTCGGCCTGGAGAACGCCGGCATCAAGCCCGACGCCAAGGGCCGCATTGAGCTCGCTGACGGCGCCTTCCGCACCTCTGTGCCCAACATCCGCGTCATCGGCGATGTTACTGTTGGCCCTATGCTCGCCCACAAGGCCGAGGAGGAGGGCATTGCCGCCGTTGAGCACATCACCAACGGCTACGGCCATGTTAACTACGACGTCATCCCCAGTGTTATTTACACCCACCCCGAGGTTGCCTGGGTCGGAAAGAACGAGCAGCAGCTGAAGGAGGAGGGCGTCAAGTACAAGATCGGCTCGTTCCCCTTCACTGCCAACTCGCGCGCCAAGACAATCGACGATGCCGAGGGTCTGGTGAAGATCATCACTGATGCGGAGACCGACCGCATCCTGGGTGCCCACATCATCGGCCCCAACGCCGGTGAGATGATCGCCGAGGCGTGCCTTGCTATGGAGTACGGCGGCTCGGCTGAGGACGTCGCCCGCACTTGCCACGCCCACCCCACCATGGCTGAGGCGTTCAAGGAGGCCTGCATGGCTGCCTACTCCAAGGCTCGCCCGCACTTGCCACGCCCACCCCACCATGGCTGAGGCGTTCAAGGAGGCCTGCATGGCTGCCTACTCCAAGGCCATCCACGCCTAAGCACATCTTGGGAGCTGGCTGCAGTCTGTCTTTCTCTATTTCCCCTCTCAGTTATTAAAAGTTGGTTCCGCCTTCGTCAATATACACAGCACAATCCAAGGCTGCCCGTTCTATTCTGGCGGTGAGCGGATTTGGTGCAGGTGCGTAGACATGTATTATGGACTCTAATAGAACATTGAACCGAGGGTTTTACCAAAGCGAGGCGCCGCCAGACTCGATGGCCTCGATTTCACCCTCCGAGATAGGCAGAGGGCGGTAGCGCGCAGGGAGCTCCCAGAAATTGATAGCCTCCACACCACCCGCTGCTGCTGCTGGGCTGGCCGACTGCGAAGCACCGCTGCTGTTGAGGCCGGCTGCCTTCTTGGCCCACAGGGCCTTGCGTGGTCCAACGAACTTCATTAGCGGGACATGCTTGTGCCATTTGTACTGTGCCGCGGCCTGCTTGACGAGCGTGGTCCTCATTTTTGAAATACGGCTTGTGTGGTGGTATGGAAATACAGCTGATTGGAAATTTGGCGCAAGGAAGAAGAAAAGGTGCAGATAGCGGAGACAAGTGGTGGCCCGCTGCTTGCCACAACATGCTGGCTACTGTCGCAGCAGCCCACCTGCCGCTTATCGCTATCAGCTTGCAAAAGTGCAATTCTCCGATGCGCTGCTTCACTGGGGCTCAGGGGCTGCAGCTCGAGCCGATACCCGAGCTACGAAGGATTGCAAGGCCAAGCCAGCTCCTAGCGCGCCGGCGCACTCCGCTCTGTGTGCAAGCCTTGCTGGCTGAGGGTGTGCTTGCGGGGTTTGATCTGCAGCCGTGGCTTTTCTGGAGATGCAGATGCTCAAGGTGCCAAATGGCAAGGGCCAGGTATCCTCGGGGTGTGAAATGTTCGTACAGTTCGGTGGTGAATAGGCCCGAGTGTGCCGCTGCAGATATCCTCCCTGTCGCCTCTGCGACGTCTGCTGCTGTTTTGACACTCGGAGTTGGCGCCTGCCCTTCGATTCGCATGAGAATGGAGGCATACAGGTGCCATTTCCATGCATCGTGCTGGCCGCCAGCTCCACCTGGCTAGAACTGACGTATGTGTGGGTCGAATGTATGCATGGAGATACAAGAGATGCCCAACTTGGCCCTCCGCTTCCGCAATTAGAGGCTGGGTAATGTGCGAGGTCGCATTGTTTGGCCTCGAATGTCATATGCATGCCTGCATGCTGGGTTTGGCTCTACCCCGAGTGCATTTCCCGTTTCTCCACAGAGGGCATGGCTGGGAGGCGTGTTACTCCATGTCGAGCACTGCTGAAAGGCACTCAAGTGCGTATGCACGCTCTCGCCTGTCTGCTCTCTGTGCCACATGTTCCGTCGCTATAGCGGAGAATTTCCCATCTGTGTCTCTTTCCTTGCCTATTTCTACCGCTCCCCCTCTGGCTGCGGTGGAGGAGGGTAGGATCTCCAAGCGGGGTGATCCGCTCAGACCGAGGGGGCCTGTTGCTGGAGCGCTCGTCTCCGTGCAATCCACTTGCCTTCCCCAACTTTTGCCGCCCAGGAACACAAAGTGGATATGTGAGGGCATTTTGCAAGCTGAAAACAAAGGATGACACGAATGTTGAGATTTCTGTGAGAGAAAATTTCTCCCTCGTAATTGGGGCTGGGGTCACCGAGTAAATCCACACACCTGTCCAGCGAGCACCGAGCCTGTGCGCTATCGCCTGGGATTGGAGAGCAAGGAGGCGAATGACGGACTAGTCGCGGCATTGCATACGGATTGCTCGCTTGCTATTGCTAGGGCCTTCCAGATCTACCCCACACGCCTGCTTTTCTCGGCCGTATAAAAGACGCAGGGTGTGGAGCAAAACGGCTGTTTACACCGGTGCTATACAGGCTCTGCTTCCACTTCGCCACTCCTTTCTACATATTTCGCGCACACTTTGTATTCGATTCCTTAATAAATCGCATTTTCACGACACATCCTCACACATACTACCACCTAATTGCCCCCTGCATCTACCTCGTTTCCATTGCCTTTGTTCTGGGTGCAATGTCAGGGAACACCAACGCTAGCGAGCAGCCCGAGGGCGCCAGCCCTATTCTCAGCTGGAGCAATCTGAACTACGACGTCAAGACCAAGCAGCATGGCGTGCGGCGAATCCTGCACGATATCAGCGGCCAGGTCTACCCAGGCGAGCTGGTCGCCATCATGGGCTCCAGTGGCGCCGGAAAGACCACCCTGCTGAACGTCCTTGCTGGCCGCGTTCAGGGAGGGCGTCTGTATGGCGACATCAAGTTCAACGGCATGCCGCGCAACCCACACACGTTCAAGCGCATGCTGGCATTCGTTGAGCAGGACGATCTTATGTTCGCCTCGCTGACTGTCGAAGAAACGCTGTTGGCGTCGGCGCATCTGCGTCTCTCTAACGAGAAGTACACAGAGGAGGAGAAGCGCGAGCGCGTGAGCACTGTGCTCAGACAGCTGCGCTTGACCCACGTCAAGGACACAAAGATCGGTGGGTACGGCGAGCGCGGTGTCTCTGGCGGCGAGCGTAAGCGTGCGAGCATCGGCACCGAGCTGGTCACTGATCCATCAATCCTCGTTCTCGACGAGCCCTCGTCTGGCTTGGATTCGTCGTCGGCTGAGATGGTCGTCACTTTGACGAGGGAGATGTCGCGGCAGCGCAATCTGTGCACCATGATGACCATCCACCAGCCCAGCGCTGAGATGGTGGCCAAGTTCGACAAGCTCATTTTGCTCTCGCAGGGCAAGCTCGTCTACATGGGACCTGCTGCACAGGCCCTGCCATACTTTGAGCACCTCGGATACCCGTCGACCAACCCAAACCCGGCCAATTTCTTCATCGACCTGATGACCATCGATTTTTCGTCCGACCAAATGATGTGCGAAAGCGAGAAGCGTGTGCAGACGCTGGTCGACTCATTTGTGGGGTTCAGGGCCAGTGGCGGCAGACTGCCCAAACGCACGCAGCTGGTTACTAGCGAGTCGTTTGCCTCGGCGGCTACCACAGGCTCTGTTGAGCCCGGTGCAATGGCGTCGCTGGAGAAGGGCAATCTTGCGGAGATTGCGAGCCGCAGCCAGAGCTATGTTGCCACCCAGGATATCACCGCCGAGGAGGCCAACCTGGTCATTTACGAGGCGCCGCCGCTCAACAGCTGGCTAAGCGAGGTCTTGGTGCTTCTGAAGCGCGACTGGCTCTTGTGCACACGCAACAAGGCATTGCTGTTTGGACTGCTGGCGCAGTGCCTGGTGACAATGATCTTCCTTGGCTTTGTGTTCTTCCAGCTCGGCAACACGCAGTCGTCCGTTCAGAACCGCATCGGCGCCCTGTTCTCGCTCACCGTGCAGTGCACGTTCCCAGTCATCATCCCTGTGATGACGGTCATCATGCAGGGGCGGGCCATTCTCTTGCGTGAGAGGTCCGGCGGCACATACAGGATGACTAGCTACTTCGTTTCCAAGTCGCTGAGCTTCTTCCCGCTTGTCTTCTGCCCCTTCTACGTCATGTACACGGGCATCTACTTTATCGCGCACTTCCAGTATGATGTAGCCAAGTTCTTCATCGGGCTGGCTAACATCTCGGCCATTTTGCTGGCGGCTCTGGGGTTTGCCTTTGCTATGTCGATGCTTGTGCGCAACTTGGAGGTTGCTCACATTATTGCGCCTGTGACTCTGGGAACGCTCATGCTGTTTGCTGGAAACCTGTCCAACGCCTATGCCATCACGCCTGTGCTGCGGTGGATCAAGTACCTGTGCATTTACTACTACGCTTATTCGGGGTTCGTTCAGAACGAGTTTGGTGGACTTCGGTTCTCATGCGATGAGAAATCGGCTATCTGCTACCACAGGGGCGAGGACGTCATCGCCACCTATGGGCTCAACCAGCAGACCATCTCGGAGTGCATTGTCCTGAACCTGGTTCTTGCCGTTGGGTTCTACGCCATTGCGTACTGCTTGCTCCGGTGGCTGGCCAAGCCCAGGTATCTGTGGATTTGAGGTCCGGCGCGCATTTCTTTGCTGCTCATGTAACGCTGCATTTTTATGTGCATAAACCAAATAGACAATAATCCATAACGCCTTTTCGCAAACTGGCATGCTGTTTTGGCAGAGCCCGGATGGCTTGGACGCTCATTTCGAGCGCAGAACCGGCATCCGCCGCGGCTGCGACAGGCAGGCACACTTGTAGCATACAGATGCTGCAAGGCACGGAAGGGTGCGCTTTCTCTTTGTCAAATGCGGACATGCCTTTTCCAAGTACTGGTGCAAGGGGCCACGCTGAATGCCTGCATGTCTGGAAATCTCTTGTTCATATTTCATGCTCTAGTGTGCTATCTGGTAAGATATATTTAGTCTATATGAAAAAACCAGCTCGCATTCGATTCTACGTTGAAGACGAGGAAGTGTGGGGAATGCATACTGTATAGTTCTTCTGAGCGGCAGCCATCCCTACTGCAGAGGCTGTACAATGGATTAGAGTGAAAAGGTTGGGCCCACGCAAAGAAGGTGCTTGAATGTAGTTTTCGATGCAGATAACAACTTGAGCGCAGATGGTAGGACCCATTGGTCTACTCGAAGTTGCACAGCGTGTGCTCGTCGTCGCTCCAGTTATGAGTGCCGCAGCGGCTCCGGGAAGAAGTGGTACGAACATTGGTATCAGGCGATGCTGGGTAGAACCCATGGATGGCCACAGCAGTGGTGGAGCGAACAGTGAAGACCTTGCGCATGGCGGCAGCCAGGGTAAGGCGGCGGCCGCTACGAGAAGATGAAGAATGGGCTGATGAGGCCATGGTTTAGCTAGCTATCAGCGAGTGCGGAAAATTTTACAAGTTGGAATGCTGGTTGTGCTTTCTGGTGGTGATGCTGGAAAGACACTCCCTGCACCCCTCCTTTTATACCTGAATTTCTTGTTGTTGCTGGGCGGCAAGGTTCTCATGAGGAGAAGAGCCTTGCAGCAGGGAAAGCAAGTCGATCATCCACATTTGGCCTATCCATTTCCCCACCCGTCTCCCGGGTTCCTTTGTTGAGCTCGCCACCTTTTTTGTGCAACATCTGAAAGGAAGGAGGCTCGGGCCAGAGCAAAAGTTCTCTCACGGTGAAGGTGTGCGAGGCTGATTGGGACGAGCAGCACCGCCCGCACCAGCTCAACAGTGCTGCGTGCAGTGTTGGGCAAAGCATCTGCCTTTTTCACACTTACGCTGCGACTTATTTCTGGCTCGGTGAAAGTGCAGATGGCACTCGGAGCAGTGCTGGCAGCAGGCCCTTCTTCAGGGGAGTGGGTGGATGGGGGTGCGGTGCGGATAGACTTGTTCGCTGGCGAAGGCCGCAGTGAGAAGAGCACGACACTGCTTTCTATCGTGGCAGCAGCATCCTCCACGGCACAAGATTGCGAATGGAAAAAAAGCTCTTACATCCGGCTACTCTGTGAACTCGCTTTTTCTCTGTGCTTTGTAGTTCCCTCATATGGCTGAGTGCAATGGCGTGATTCAAGAATCCCCACAGCACAGCTGTGGCCATGTCTTTGGCCACCAAGCAGCTCCAGCACTTGGCACCACGTTTGCTGGGCCCCTTGCATAGTTTTGAAACACAGACGAAATGAATGTGCCTTTGTTGGGTGCCATTCTGCGTGCTGCTGCCATTTATGCAGACTGCCCCCTGTCACTGCGGCAGCTGCTGGCTTCACTGGACTAGAGCGAATATTGGTTCTATTTTTACAGCATGGGCACTGATTGGGATCCGGCGCCCCTTACACTCGCAGCGAGCATACCACACAGCAGCACATCCTCATCTTCGCCTTCATCTTCATAGTGCTGACCTTTCCCGAGCTAAAAAAAAAAAAACGCCGACCACACCCAGCACAGCTTCGCTGCACCACGCTCATTACTACATTGTGGCATCACTGGTGGATAATTGCCCCTTCATTCTCAGATGCATGTGTGAGGATGGGTGAAGGAGTGCATTATATTCACAAGAAAAGCTATTATAGCCTGTACACTAGGAGGAGCAAGGGCGCTGTGATCGCCTTGCCTACAAGGCCCGCATCATTGCACGGTGAAAGTCAGTGCTACGGGTGTAAAAGTCAGAGAGCAAGTCGTCAGGGGTTGGCCGCGGTCTGCGCACTGCTTTGACATTGACCAGCGTCTTTGCATCGTCGTCCCAGCTGTTGTCAGCTGCAGGTGCGCTGGGCATTGGTGATAGACGAGGCGAGGCCATTGGAGATGCAGCGCGAGACGAGGTGGGCGTCGAGGATGCTGTAGCTACGCTGTGCTCATCGCTGTGCAGTGATGTGGTTGATTCGCGTGTCTTGCGGCTGTGCCGACGATGGAATAGCGGTGCGATCTTTAATGCAAACATCGTATGTCGGTTGTATTCAGAGTGTAGGACGTGGAGATGTGGGGTGAATGGCGGATGGCCTCTTGCTATGTCGTAGCGGAAAATGCTGTCTCTGAGTGAGTGCGCCTTCTGCCTGCCACCCTGCTCCATACTTTATATGGGCCATGACTGAGATGCATGGGCCGGCATGTTGGAGGACCGTGTAAAATGCTGGCCACCACCACCACTCTGAGCTAAAGCGATCAGTTTTTATATCCGTCTACCCCAACAAGCGACATAAATGTACACAGGGGGTAATTGCCTCACACTCGGGCATCTCTCCTCACAGTGCAGCTTCGCGCGGCACGTTCCTTCCACGCATCCACGACTGCAGCGCACACGCCACACTCCCTGAAAATCGTACCAATGCGGGATACCGTTCGTGGGAAACAAAACTTTTGAGGAGCCGAGGAAGGTGGTTGAGAAGCCAGCGGTGCACCCGGTTACTATTTCGGGGTCCTATGCATTCGTTCCTCGTTGCGCCAACTTTCGTATTGCTTGCGGCAGAGTAGCCGAGAAAATGGCGGGTAGGGGTTTCCTGTGTGTGTCCAGGCAGCACAGCAAAACCCCCCATCGCTTAAGCGCGGCGGAACACCACCGCTTTCGGCATTTGGCTGCTGGCAAGCATCAATGGCAATTGTCTGCTATGTGCAGTGCTGGCCGCCCTTGTTGCACTTGCAGGTCTGGGATCTGGCTCACGCTGTAGCGGATCCTCGTGTGTTAGTAACAAAAGCAGATCGCAGTAGCACACAAAAGCAGCGGCTCGGCTCCAGTGGCCAACTCGTACAAACTCGTTTTTTTTTTGCCTCAAAAGAGAGCATGCACGGCTCATCATTGCTAAGGTTCCATGCTATTCCACTATGCTCTGCTTCCTTTCCGCCACTCTCTATTCCAATACCGCCTTTTTCTCTCTGAACATTTGCTTTTATTCCCCTAAAGAGG
>MU603968.1:80722-132414 GCA_025201845.1 Martensiomyces pterosporus
CTGCTAGTAGAAAGGTGTGTCCAGACCGAAATGGGTGATGCAGGATATACTCGTGTTGGATCGGTTGATATTTAGCTATGCACAAGCTCTATACAAGCTCTTCCTCAGTCTGGGGCTTTAACACGGTGGATGACTGCGCGGCCGAGTGACGCCTGCTCATAAGCTGTGAGCCTCTGTCGCCTGGAAGATAAGGCAGGCCACGATACTCGCGGTATATGCTGACGAACTCTCGTCGCACCGGAGCATAGGCGTAGAATATCGCTGCAATGAATGGCACTGAAAGACACTGCAATGTGGTGCTGATCGAGTCCAGCGAGGTGTAGTTTCTCTGCTTTGCGTACCGTATCGTGCCGTAGGTCACTGCGAACCACATCGAAATAATTGGAGTGACTGGGACCCAAGCAATGTGCAGCAGCGCATGGTTAATGCGGGCCCTCTTCAGCCTGCGTGCTTCGTCGACGGTGAAATGCGCAGCGTCGGAGTATCTTGAGCAGTTGATCGCACTCTCCACTCGCGATGAGGTCTTCATTACATGGCGAAGAATGACAGTTAGACTCCAAATTCCAATCAGCCCTGCAACAATGATCCACGTGAATGTCGTGAACCACTTGAAGATAATCAGCTCTTTCGAAGGTATCGCATCGTATTCGCAGTACGACTGGAGTTTCAGCAATCGTGGGGGAACCACCAGGACCATTGCCTCTGGTACCACAGAAAACACAGCAGCTGCCACAATAATGGCCACAAACACCCAGTGCTGGTCGCGCTCAATGTTTTTGATCAATATCAGCTGCAAGTACAGCACGCAGAAGTCGGTCGCAAAGAGGGGTGCCACTGACGTTACCAGACCGAAGAACACGACAACACGGCAATTGGCTTCGCCTTTGATCTTGTGGTAGCCAATGACCATTTGCAGCACGCTCTTTGCGAATGACAGCACTTGCAAGATCGTCACTGTCCGAAATATAGGCAATCTTAGCAGCTTGCGCCGCTTGAGTATCACAAACATGTTCAGAAGAAGAGTAAATGATGATATCGCAATATCGACAATATACCATGCTCTGTCGAGCACTGTCTCATCAAACATCGGTCGAGGATTGTGAGAACTGCCAAGAGATAATCAAAACATCGAACCATAGGAAAAAGAGCAGAAAACCTTGTGTATGTGAACTGGCGTGCAAGAGAGTAGAGTGGACGAAAGCATAGGCCTCTAGCTCACGTCTGGGCAGCGTTTCCCCCCCCCCATACAAATGCGCGGAATATGCACGAGCCCTTACTGCTGTCATTTAATATGACCGCCTTGTTGCTGGGCCACTAGTCGGTGCTACCACTTGTATTTTTGCAATGAAATCCCTGAAGGTGAAATTCTTAACGTAATGCACATGATGCTACTTGGTTCTAGGCGTATCTGGATGATGCGGTGTGGTAGCTCACAAAAAGAAGCTGTGCAATGCAATGCAAGACATGTCGACATCGATCAAGAGACGTGTGTCCAGGCTAAGGCAGAAGTCCCATGGAGGCTGGGTGGACTAGGGTCGTACGCCTGAGGCAGGTGCTGGCGAGTATACAGCGAATCTTGGTGCGTGTGGGCGGCGTGTATGCAGGTGATTGTCCTCGCAGACCTCGGCGAAACGCACAGAATGAAGACAGGTGGCAACAGCAAGAAAAGCTTGCATCCACGACCAGCACCACCAACAGAAGTTGCCCACGTAGAAAGAGCTGAAAGTGGGTGCAAGATTGATGGGGGTTTTGTGGCGACTCTATTACATAGAATGATGCTGCACATGTAAACTGGAGAAAAGCAATAGTGTAAAGTCATAAATACAGTGTAAAGAGGTGTGCTGCAAGTGCGGCATCGCTTTTAGATTGCCTCAGGGTCAAAATCGATATCGCACAGGGTGGCAGCCTGCGATGACAAAGATTGCGAGTCATCGCCCTCCATGGCATATGGACATATATCCTCCTGGTTCAGGTGCCGCTCTTGGTCGTCGTGTGAATACAATGACGGTGCCATGCCCCCCTTCTCCTTGTTCTCGTCCACGGTCAGCTGCAGGTACGCTCTTCTTACGGGCGGGCTAAAGTAGAACGTCATGGCCATAAAGAGGACCTCCAAGAACTGGAAGCAAGCATCGGCGATTGCCAACGACGCTATTGCCCTCTGGTTCCTGTACACCACGATCAGGTACACTGTGCTAAACCACAAGCTCACTATGGGCATGACCGGGAACCAGACTATGGACCTGAGCGTCTTGATAATCAGCATCGTGCTGCTCCGCCTTTTCCTCTGTCTCCGTATGGAAGCCACGCCTGTCGAACATGCTGTGCTGAGAGAGTTCGAGGAGCTGGACGCCTCGTCCGACGCCTCCCGCGATCGCCGAATTATGCATATGGCTATGGCAATTATGCTGCATATGCCGATCAGCCCAGCAAGCACGATCCAGGCGTAGCAGACGAGCCACTTGAACACGAACGTGCGCGTGCTCGGGATTTCGGTGTACTTGCAGTACGAGTCAATCCCGGCAGTTCTTGGCGGAATGTACAAAATGAAGCTCTCCGGCAGCAAGGAGAATACCAGTATGCCCAGAACCATCAGCACCTTGGGCCATAGTCTCGAGTGGGGGACCTTGCTGATGAGGACGATCTGGAAGTACAGGATGCAGAACACCGATATGTACAGTGGTGTGATTGCGAATACGATCGAGAGGAATACAAATACGCGACAGCCGCCGCTGCTGTCCGGCTCAATGTAGACAACCAGGAGCTCAAAGAGGCTTTTGAGCACCCCGAGTACCTGCAGCACAAGTATGACTCGAAATATTGTGATTTTGAGGAGCTCTCTGCGTCTGGCCGACAATGCAATGGCGAGTATGAGCGTCACCAGCGCCAAGGCAAGATCCACACTGGAGAGCACTACTCGCAGCGGCCGAAGAGCGCTCGTGCTGTAGTATATAGCGCCGCCCATAGCCGAAAATAAGCAATAGGAAATATAGACGATGAGGGCTACATGTGCAGACTATTGGGAAACCTGGTGCAAAGAGGCGGTGGAGAACTGGTGCTTGTTGAGCAGCAAGGTGGAACGTGGCAGGGAATCGAAGCGCACTCTAGATGCGTATTTTTATACACATGCAAGAGAATTAAACGTAAAGCAGAGGGTGGATTGCACAGGACGCGGCAGGGGTGTGGGGTGAAGAGAGAAAAGAAAAGAGCATCTGCGGCGATAGCATTCCGGGTTCCAGCATCTGAAAATTGCAGCAAGGCAATAGTGAGCATTTCAGCATATGAGCGGTTGTCCGCCGGGGCGTGCTCCATCTACAACTACAGCTAGCTCATAGTAATTTGGGGCAGCGGCTTTCGGCAGTCGCCTGTTGCTCGCCCAGGCGCCTTGTACGACACGCACTCAAACGAGAACACAAACACACACCCATACACACACGCATACACAGGGATCATCGGCGCTCCGTGCAAGGCAGCTCAGTTTTCTCTGTTCATAGTGCAGCAGTCTCCTTGTTTGGCCGAGGGCAAGCAACGAAGCAGTATTGCCAGTGGATAAACACTCAAGCGCAGCAGCAGCTCGGGGCAGTAAAAGTAATATGTGTACTATATAGCGGCAATTTCGCAAGCGCCGGCGATAGTATGAGCTTCCCCGGCTGAACAAAGGCGTATCGCTGCATCCTTGCTGGTGCCAATCGGCCATCAGCCACCGCTTGGCACCCCATTTGGGATTCGGCTCATGCACTTTAGTTTTGCTGCTGCGATTCCTGCGCACATCCGTGCGTGAAATGCGCACGATCCTCTACCAGAAGATGAAGGGCTGCTAGCCTCCACCCGGTGTATTCTAGGCCATTGCCCAATAACACACGCAAATACACCGTCAGCCAAGGCTGCGGTCTGGATTCAGTTGGCCAGTATCGTACCAGCACTGTGGCGTTTTTGTGGAGAGAGAGCACAAAGATCAAGGGATTGCTGCTATTTATTCTTTCACTGGCTGTGTTGCTCCTTCATATTGATGATGGACACGCGGACAGTCCCTGAAGCCTTAGCAGCAGCAGTGCCTAGTTGCGGAGCAGCTTCGGCCTGCGATATCCAATATCCTTGGTGGTGTGCTAATAATAGCAGCATAATGCTGCCCACTACAGATAACTGGGTCGATTTTTTCCCCCAGAGGACACTTGACATGTGACCACAGCGGGGGAGAGTGGTGTTTCCAAAGTGTACCAAGCACTGGAGAGGGGCTGGCAGTGTACGTCAGCGGCCAAGCGGCTTCAGGGCAGCGCTCTTCTCCTTTCTCTTTCCTTTCCGTCCAATTATACAGTGTGTGCACCTGCGCTCACCTTGTAAATTAGTCACGGCACGCAGACGAATAAACTGGGCACTGCTTACTGGCGTGACAAGGAGCTCGAAGAGCTGCAGCAGCAGCGGAAAAGGGTGGCCATGCTTTTCCGCCTTTCTCTTCTCTGCTATTCCAAGAAATAGTTTTATAGCTTCTGGTCACAGCGGCATTTCCACACTCATATTCAGCGCCTGTTAGCCACATACACAGCCATGATATTTGCTCAGGGCGTCCTGTGGGTCGCCCTCTTTTCCGTAGACCTGCTCATATCGCTTCTGACGCTATGCGTGGCAGTCGCGATCTCGATCCGGCACCCACGGCTTCTGTCCATGGCTATATTCCAGGCCGTGTTCGCGCTGCAAGCGATGATGGTGGCGCGCAGCATAACCGAGATAGTAATATCGGCGGTTGGCGTACATCGAGATGCCTCGTGCCGCATCGTCTTGTTTCTCGCCCTGGTGTTTGCGATACTCCCGCTATACCTCTGCGACTTTTGCATCATATACTTGCAGCTGGTCCTAATCAACAGCGTTCCGTTCAGAAAGAAGCTGCCTCTCCGCATACTCAGCATTTGCTGCGTGCTGCCAGCCACCATTCCTCAGCTATTCGTGCTTTTCCTCCCGCCGCGTATTGCAGACATCGACTCGTACTGCTCGTACAGCAAGCTCCCCAGCCGCCGCCACTTTGCGTTTGACTGGCTCGTGTGCAACATCTGGATACTCCTGGCTGGCGTTATCGGAATGGTCAGCATGGGAGTCACAATAACGCATATATACAGAACGTCGGCGAAAATCAGGAAATTGTCCGAGGACAGCTCGACACATGGCCTTGACAACTCCCAGAAACAGAGGATGGGGCTGGCTAACCGCGCCTTAGTCTCCGTTGTGTGGTTTCCCGCCACCCCCATCGTATCCCTGTACTTCACCGTGGTTTTCCATTCTGTCCGCTTCGCTAAGCAGCGAGAGATTCCGTGGATGGAAACGCTTGACATGGTGCTGCAGTTCCTCGAGCCAATATTCATTGCCATTGCGTTCTACGCCAGCCCGCCGGTCAGACATGTCCTTTATAGGTATTTCTCGAGGAAGGCAGCGGAGCATGCTGGTGTATACGACAAGGCTGGCAGCCGCAAGCACGGCAGCCAGCTGTACTCGGCCAGCCCGAACCATAGCCCTAGTACACAGGCAGGCACCAGCCTTGACACCACGATATTCGGAGACGACTAGTCATCCGTTCTACACGCGCTCTGTGTACATCGCCCCCATCCTGTATTTGTATCTAGCCGTAGTGCTACGGGTTTGTGTTAATAAACCACTTGCCAGCGATAGCCAGTTCACATGACCCCAACCCATCAGCGGCGCTTCCGCCAATGGCTTGCTTATTAGCTCAGGTAGGTATTCTGCCAATGGGCCAAGCGCAATTTCACAAACTGCAGTCCGTCCTTACTCTATCCCAAGCTGCATTCTACATCCCAAAGACAACACCCGCAAATACCAAACCATGCCGCAGTCAGACACACTCTACCATCCACCCAGGCCCCGCGGCCGGCCACCACTAGCTGATCGGCAGCGCAACCGCCTGACACTCAAGCTCTCGGGAGCCAACCGAGCCACCGACCCACGGCCAGAACTTGAAGAGGCGGAGGCGCAGCTGGAGGAGCAATTCGTTCTACGTGTCCTGCCCGAAATGGCTGCCTCGTTCGGCAGGCAAGTGAGCGAGCGGACAATAAGCGACAATCTGGAAATCACATTTAGAGACGAGCGCAACGCCGTAGTAAAGTTCAACAACAAACGCTATGCGGCCAAACTGGTCGACTTGCCAACAATCACAGAGTCGTATAGGACGCTGGATAAGAAGCAGCTCCTGAAGACCGCAGATATCTGCCAGATGCTCCTTGTTGAACGCGAAATCAACGAGAACGAGGCGGACCAGTTGCCGCTGGCACGCGGCCTGGACATCATCCACCCCGACGGGTTGGCCCCACCGCTGGCCAATATACGAAAGAACAGGTTCCGCCGGCGCATACCCGAGGCCAAAATCGATGCTATCGAGCGAGAAGTCCTGCGTCTTTTGGAGGAGGACGCACAGGCCATGGCTGTCAAGTTCGAGGTCTACGATGAGCAGGGCGAAGACGGACGTGCAGCCACACCGAGTATCGACATAATGTCGCCCGTCACCCTCGATGACATTAACACGCCGATGGTGGCTGACGAGGATGCGGCCAGTAGCGTGGCGAATGAGGATGTAGAGTTTGACGAGAATCTGGCAGCAGAGCTGGCGCAAGGGCTGGAGGAGCTGGAGGACGATGAAGACGATGAGGAGGAGGATGATGAGGATGAAGAGAGCGAGGATGAAGACCAGCCTAACAACGAGCGGTCCATGCAGATGAAGCTTCTGGGCGAGGAGATCGCGGAATTGGAGCGCACAATCAAGAGGAAGAAGGTCGATTTGGACTCTGCGCCCAACCCGATCATCAGACGGAGATTCGAGGATATCATCCAGAGGCTGCAGTCTGAGCTGGACGCAAAGAAGGAGCAGCTGGCGCATTATCACAAGGAAGCAGAGGAAGAGGAGGCCAACAGCGCAAAGCAATAGAACACAGGGCTCTTGCTGGAGCCAAGATAGGGACATGTACTGTTTTATATTTATTATCAGCAAAATACGAAGCAAGGCGTGAAGGCAAGCGCCTAAATCTGAATCTTGGGTGAGCGGCTAACCTTTATAGATGGCAGCTCCAGAAATACGTCACATCCATATCCCTCAAGAGAGATCAGGTTAAGCGATCCACCAAAGTACTCGGCATAGAGCTTCGTCATGGGCAGACCAAATCCCAGCCCAGCGATGGGGCTCTGGCCTGGCTGTGCGCTGTGGAGCGCTTCCGTGGTGGCCTCCCCTTGGTCCTCGTCGCCGTCCACGCTTCTGTGCTTGACGGTGGTGAACGAGTAATCGAAAACGCTGTCCTGGATCTCGCTCGGAATGCCGCCGCCAAAGTCCCTAATGCGGATGGCCACCCGGCCATTGCCCTTGGATATAGTGATCTTGACCGGCGGGATCTCCTCTCTGTCCTTTGCGTTCTGCAGCGTCGATCTAAATGCGTTCTTCAGCAGCTCCACCAGCATGTACTCGAGGTGCGATGGGATGTACCTGAAAGTGACGTTGGCCTGCCCGTCGATTGTGAAGTTTGGTGCCTCGCCATACGCCATATCGCACATTGCCTGGACTCCCTGTGCACACACTCTGACCATGTGTGCCAGTTTGAGCTGGTTGTCTATGATCCCCTGGTACCTTCCCGTATCCGTCTCCTCGTCGTACGTGCCATTGACCGTGGCCTGGTACTGGTGGTAGAGGGCGATGTGCTGGCTGGTGAGCAGCCTTAGGCCGATGCGCATCTTGACAAGGTGGTCGAGAAACTGGCACCTGTCCTCGGTGCTGAAATACCTGCGGCTTTCGTAGAATCCGCGCGCAATCTTGGGCATCACATCCTTAAGCGTGTCTGACTGCCTTGCCAGCATCTGGATGAACTTGCGCTGGTCGCCCAGCGACTCGACCATGGGAAACTTGCGCGACTCCTCAAAATGGCGGTAGTAGATCTGGTACACCTCGTTCAAATGGGGGTTCAGCCCAACAATATACGGCAGCCGCTGGAACAGCTTGACGCGCTTGGCGTAGCGTACGGGCCGTTCGCTGCACAGGAACTGCGAGTTCTCCAGAAGGCTCTCGCGCGTCAGAGGCGGCTCGCAGATTCGCAGCAGGCTGCCCAAGGTGACGGGCTGGAGATCTGTGGCTGCGTAGCGATCGACGTCCTCGGAGTAGAACGAGGGTTCGCTGTGTGACTGCACCGAGGGGTCGGTCTGTGCGCCAGAGCTGTGCAGAATCATGGCGCTGTGCCGTGTGAGTATGTCGCTTCGTGCCGCTGTGCTGTTGTTTGGCGTGCGTCTGGCCATGGTGTCTGCTGGCGTGCCAGTGCCCAGAGTCGAGATGGAGCGCGCTGCTGCTCGAGTGCTGAACAGCCGCTGGCGAAGGGCACGGCGGTGCAGGCAGCTCCTGCCTCTATTGAGTGCGTCCAGGCGTGGGTATTTGGCGGATAGCATGGCTGCACACAAAGCGCTGTGTGAGAATGTTTATATGGGGGCAGCTGACAGGGTTTGCGCTAATAGTAGGAGGGCAAAATAATAAACAGGTTGGCGTGCGTGAGAAAAGGAAAGAAAGCAGCAGCCGTCCTCTTGGCTGAAGGCAAGGCGGAATGGAGCAGAAAGGGCTCAGAAATTGCTCGGTGTCACAATCCCAATATTCCTTGCTTTCTAGACGGCCAGCGAATGTGCAATGCTGCTGTAATCGTGGCGCGAAAAAGGCCACTCCAGGAAAGGTAGCCCCCACAGCCACAGCTGGCCTGTTATTGACTACCACCAGCAGCACAGCCAAAAGTCGGACTGCGTAAAAAACAAAATGCAAATAGCAGTAGCAACCAGGGCCTACGCAGCAGTCTTGCGAACAGCGTCCATCTCAATCTCGATAAGCATGTCGTCATCAATCAGCTTGGCGATCTGGACCATGGTCATGACGGGCTTGGTCTGCTGGAAATAGGAATTCATGACCTCGCTGACCTCCTGCCAGTCGCGCTTAATGTCCACGACAAACATCCTGACTCTGACGACCTCGTCCAGCGTGCACGACACCTGCTCGAGCTTCTTGCGCATGATCTCGACTGTCTGCCGGGTCTGGTCCTTGCACGAGGCGGGGATTGGCGATCCGTCGGAGCCAGCGGTGGTGCCCGCGACGTAGACGAAGGGCCCAGTGGCGAGAACGCGCGAGTAGCCCACCAGATCCTCGTAGGGCCCGCCGGACGCCACCTTGGTGCGCTGAGTGAGATCCATCATTGAGTAGCAGGCTGGCTGATTGGACAACGACTAGTGTAAAGAGAAATAGCTTGGACTGAGATAGAATGCCGAACGAACGAGAGACGATGGCAGCCACAACGACTAGTGTAAAGAGAAATAGCTTGGACTGAGATAGAATGCCGAACGAACGAGAGACGATGGCAGCCGACGGGCTGCCCTTTTGTATCGGCTCTGCTGGCACCTCTGCGCCCTCTTTGCCTACCGCAGCACCCACCGCACTCTGGCCCCAGCCCTAGTCCTAGCCATGGCTCTCGCATATGGCTGTTGTCGAATTGGCGATCGCATTGCAGACAAAAAATGACTCAGCACCCAATGCATGCAAGACTAGGCGATTCTCACGGGCAAGAGATGGGGGGGTGGCAGATGGCAGATGGCAGATGCGATGGCATGTAGAGTAGTGATACACACGTGCGACTAGCATGTTATTAAATAATCCATAATAGTAGGCAGCAGGTACTACACGCCAGGGTGGCAAACAGAGAGAATGAGAAAGGAAATAGGAATACCGAATGTTTATGGAAGGCGGTGGATCGTGTCATGGTCGACCATGGCATCGAGGTTGTCGAGGTTATCCCACCACTTGTACAAAAAGTTGGTGTCGATAAGCTTGAACCAGGGCGTAAGCTTGGTTCCCGTCTCCTCGGCCGTGTCGATGATCTGCTTCATCTCCTCCTTGGAAACGTACTTCACGGACTTGACCTCGTTCTCGTTGACATCGAGGTCAACTTCCGCCTTGATGAACAGGATGTAATCGATCTCGTGCTCGCCCCACAGCCCATCCGACGGCGCAACATAGTGAATGCGCGTCAGATACTTGAACTTGTCCAGCGGCACCTGCTCTGGCTTGATGCCCAGCTCGTGCTCCAGCTTTCTCTGCGCCGCCACCCTCACGCCAAGCTGGCCCTCCTCCACGAGCTCGCTTGCCGTAGCCAGCGGGTGCGAGCAGCAAGTGTTGGTGAAGCAATCGGGGAACGTGATTTTCTCCGACGCACGCTGCTGCAGCAGAAGCTCGTTCTTTGAATTGAACAGAAACACAGAGAAGGCGCGGTGCAGCATGCCCTTGTTGATGTTCTCCATCAAGTGGCAGGTCTTCTTGCTCTCGGCTCCAATGGCCTGGTCGTTCTCGTCCAGGAGAATGCACATCTCGCTCATGAGCCGAACCTGCTCCTCATCATACTGGCTGAGGTCCAAGCCCTTCTTCTCGGCGGTGGCATCAGCAACAGGGGCAATGTTTCCGTCCTCGACCATTATTGAGTACTGAAAGAGTGAAATTAAAAGAATAAAAATGAGTGGGAAGGGAGAGATAGAGTGCAGGGAAAACATGGAGTGCAACGGCTGTTGTATTTGCCTTTTATGTGGATGCTAAGAGAAAAAAAGCACCAACCAAGGGCAGCCTCAGTGCCAATCATATGCACGGTTGTGTGCCTTCCCGGACAGGCAGCTCGCACTTGCAGATTGGCAACGCAAGCTCACGCGGAGTGCATTTTTAGTGTCCCCCGGCTCGCACGCCCCAGACCAGATTTAGGCAGCAAGGGACGCTACGGCTCACCAGATGCAGCCAAGAAGTATTGTGCTGCATGTATGTATTCACGCACGTATTTGCGCATCACCGGTCCCTTTCTACGCCGAAAGACCACAAGCCTGTTTGTTCGGGGACCGCCGCAGTTCTGCATCGATCTTCAGTCGCACAGGCAAACTTGGAGACCATTAAAGGCCACACGGGGTGTCATTGCACCGCAGTTTGCCTCAATCAGCTCCGTGCGCGTAAATTATCCATCGCATCCGAAATCCTGTCTGGGCTGCATCCTTTCCTGACGTGTTTGCCACTTGCTGCTCTTCGCTGACACGGTCCTTCGCGTTTCGCTGTTCATGCGACGGAATTCAAGCAGCTTCTGGTCTGGGGGAGTCGGGCTCACTGAGTCATCTGCCATTGCGAACTGCTCTGAGCATGCCATCTCCGTAGTCTTTGGGGTGGGAGCAGGAGACACATAATTCGCCGAATTCTTACCCTAATCATCACCCTGTAGAGCGACTTGGCCATGGCACAGACATGCTCTTTCAGGTTCTCGTCCCAGGCAGCCTGCTGAGTGGCAGTGAACAGAGCGTCGTGCTCATCCACGAAAAACATGTATCTGCCAGGCTGAGAGCGGACAAGCGCCGAGAGGTCCAGGGAGATCTCTTTGCCGAGATTTGCGTGTCTGTTTTGCTGATCAGCTTTGATGCTATTGCATTGGAGGTGCAAAATCTCGCTGCAAAGCCCCCCGAATGTTGGCCCGCCACACCCCCTAAAATGCCGAACTGCACAGGTTATTACTAAGCGGCGCCCTTCACACAGATTGCACATGGCACAGCGAGGTGGTACGATGGAGCCCACCCCCAAAGGCAGTGTGAGGAGCAGGGTGCCACGCAAGGTTGCGGTTTCAGCTGTATGATAAAAGCAGTGCTGCTCGTATCTGTGATTCATGAATATTAGGAAAAGTAGGAGATGAGAAGAGAGAAAGAGAGAAAGAGAGAAAGAGAGAAAGAGAGAAAGAGAGAAAGAGAAGGCGAGAAATGGGTGGATGGGCTTTACTTGACGTTCCTGACAACGGTATCGATAGACTGGGCAACATAGTCGATGTTCTTGGTGTTGAGCCCAGCAACCGAGATGCGCCCGTCATCAGTCATATACAGGTGGTACTGGTCTCTGAGTGCCGCCACCTGGGTCTTCGACAGCCCCGTGAACGAGAACATGCCGATCTGCTCCGACACATGGTTCCACGATCCAGGAGTGCCCAGAGCCACAAGCTTATCACGGAGGGCATCACGCATGGTCTTGATCCTCGACGACATATCCGTCATTGACTGCAGCCACTCCGCATAGAGCTGGGGGTCCTGGAGCACGGTTCCGGCAATCTTGGCGCCGAACCCAGCCGCAGTCGAAATGGTAGCACGCGAAAGACGGTTGAGCTGCGAGCTGACAGCAGGGATGAGGTCAGCGGACCGTGTGACAACATGGAGACACCCGGTGCGCTCGCCATAGAGACCCATGTTCTTCGCAAACGACTCGGCGACGAGAAGCTCGAATCCGCGCTGGACAAACAGGCGGATGGCATAGGCATCGCGCACAACATCGCCCGTGGCGAAGCCCTGGTAGGCGCAGTCGAAGAACGGGAGGTGGCCCCTCTCGGCCATGACGTCGGCGATCCTCTGCCACTGCTCCTCGGTGGGGTCGATGCCCGTGGGGTTGTGGGCGCAGGCGTGGAGCACGATGATTTGGCCGTTGGGTGCGCTGCGCAGGTCCTCGAGCATGCCGTCGATGTCGAGGCTCAGGGTCTGGTAGTTGCAGTACCTGTATTCGCGCACCTCGTGGCCGGCTGTCTGGAAGATGCTGCGGTGATTACCTACCAATCAAAATCGAAACAGCAGGAGAGAATAAGCATCATGCACGAAATATGCCTGCTGGTGATGACTAGATTTGCAAGAAGAGACAAGAGAAGCGCGGAAACAAGGCAGGAGGCGACGATTATCGCACTCTTCCTTTGATCTCCTCATCCGCTGCCTGCACTCTCAAATGTCTGCTGTAGCCATTGCTGACGGGGAGTGCGGCAAAAGCAACGTTGCCCGCTGCATCCACACAGTCTGGATGCAGCGGTACATCAGGCAACGCCGCCTCCCTCTTATCGTAATAGCAATCAGGAGGTCGCTACACATGGCGGCAGCTGGACACGGAGCAAAAGGGGGCTGAGGGCCTCGGCTGCTGGCTTCACGGTACTTACCCCAAGTGGGCTTGGAGATGTAGACGCCGGCATCCCCAGGCTGCTTGTAGTTCTTCAGGAACACAGCACCGACCATATTGGCACCCGTTCCCGAGATGGTTTGGATAGTATACACGCGCTTCTCCTTGATGGCAGGGCTGTCTTCGCCAAAGATAAGCTTCTGGGCGCCGCTGGTCAGCGCTGGCCAGCCGCCGACACTCAGGTACTCGTGGTTAGACTCGGGATCATTCAGAAGACGCTGCTCGGCCTTGTGCACTACGGGCAGGACCCAGGGCTTGCCGTTGTCGTCGCGGTATGCACCCACGCCAAGGTCTACCTTGTTGGCGTCGGCGTCGGCCTTGGAGAGCACGGAGAGCTTGAGAATGCCGTCGGGCGGCGCCTGAGGAACTTGAGCAAAGAAAGCTACGGAGCAAGCATGTGAATTAGCTTCACGTCGTCCAATTTGCCAAGGGGGGGCTCATGCATTCGGCGGGCGCTAGAGAAACAGTATGCACTTACACATGGTGGGTTGCTGCTGGGCGTTGGTGGATGGGGAGGAGAGGTGGGTCAAAAGGTTCTCCAGCCTCTGTGTGGCGGTGCTGGTGGTGTTGCTGCTCATATTTATACCGCGTTGTTTTTTTTCTGGCGTGTTTAATCTGCGCAGAGGGGGTCAGGGGTTTCAAAGATGGCAGCTGGGCGCTTCTTTTTCCGCTGATTGTGTGTTTGGTGAAATAGCCGGGTATGACAAATCGATTAAGAAGACTGCAGCGCCTCTGCCGCAACCACTATGACGAACCTCGCGGCGGCTGTGCAGGGGGTAGAAACTGAGGGGAATTGGGCGAAAGGAAGACAGAAAAAGATGACTCGGTGCTGGTTGTCTGCTCCCATGTCCCCTCCACACCCTTATAAGGCACTCGGGTCCACCCATGGACGCCGCTCGCACAGCATGTCTGTGTTTAGTGTGCGCCAGGGGGCGGCATTGCCCCCTGCTTTCACAAGGAAGCAGCAGCAGGAGGAGGCAGTTTCAGGTGAATTCCATTCCCATTTTGAAGCTCGTGGCCGCTCACGCGCAACAAGAGCGAAACACATGCCACGCCAACAGCCTTTTCGCCTTCGCCTGTGTCCATCGGCGGTGAGCCGGGGATATACAGCGACTTGCTTGGCTTGGCTCTATGGCCTGCCGCCTGCCTCGAGGCGCACGCTGTTCCGCGCCGTTGCGAGAAAATCCGGCTCCTCCTTCCATGTGATAATCGGTCCATCTTGGCTACAGCGCCTCGGGGATACTTCCCAACCAGAGGACGAGGCGTCGATCGGGCGAGAGGAGCAGCGAATCACCAGCCTCTGGCGCAGGTGGTCCGTGTGTAGAAAGAGGGGACCAGGACTGGGTGCTCATGCCAGACTGCCTTCTTGGACCAACTACAGGGCCTGCATAGATAGTAGCTCCATGCGCACAGAGCAGCAGCCCCTTAGTCTCCCCTGGTCCGAGGCAAGCCCCCTCCCCCTTAGCTGTAGTCATGTGTGTGGGGACCAGTGGGAAGCGCGAGGCAGCAGCTCAGTGCGAGCGCCGTTTCCCTCCGTCAGAAAGCAGTGCCCTTGTCACCTGGGAAAGGCCGAACACGGCTATTCTGACATCATGGGCAGCACACGCCGGCAGAAGCGATCGGGCGAGCAAGCTGCGGACCCAGTGGCCCCCTATCCAGCGGACTGAAGCAGCGCCTGTCAGCTGCCAGCCATCTCGCTGTCACCGCCTGTGCCCCCAACAGCAAGCACCCTGGGCCAGAGGGCCGTCTTCCCAGGCCACTGAGTCTGGTTTGGTCCCTGTCCGGAAGATATTTTGCTGGCTGGAGTAGGGGGGCAGCCAGCTGGTGCACGCGAGCCCCCAGCTGCTCCATGCCATTCGCCTGATGAGTTCCGGCAAGTGCGCCAGGTCAAATGAAAACGCGGTACGTAGGCTGGTGCTATAAATACGTGGCGAGGGATGTTTACACAGATCAAAAGCAGCAGCATGGGGTGCGTTGTGCGGTGCTGCTGCTTTCTGGCTCCAAGACGCAGTTCATTCTCTCCCCCCCTCCCGCTCTCTTGCCTATACCTCCATCTATACTCACACACGTACTCTTCTGGTCAAGTCCCGACAGAAATGCCCGCCGCCATTCGCCTTTCTTGCAACGTTAACAACTACCACTGGGGCAAGCACGGTCTTAGCAGCAAGGCCGCCCAGTTTGCTGCCACAAACCCTGGCGTCGCCATCGATGAGCAGCAGACTTATGCCGAGGTAAGCACCAAGCCAGCCAGCTAGCAGCAGCAGCAGCAGCGGCCATGCGAATTTGCCAAATTCGCAGGCCCGCTATTTGCAATCTGCGCAACTAAACACCCCGCTCTCACACTGTTTGCTGTAGTTGTGGATGGGCACGCATCCTAGCGGCCCCTCAAAGGTCTTTGGCACCGACACCAACCTGTCGGCCATCGTCGACGAGGACCCCGCGCGCGCGCTTTCAGCCCAGGTTGTGCAGAAATTCGGCACCCAGCTGCCGTTCCTGTTCAAGGTCCTGTCGATTGAAAGGGCGCTCTCGATCCAAGCACACCCGAACAAGAAGCTGGCCCAGAGGCTGCACGCCGAGCGCCCCAACATCTACAAGGACCCTAACCACAAGCCCGAGATGTCCATCGCTCTGACCGACTTCATTGGGATGAGCGGGTTCCGCCCTCTGAGCGAGATCTCCCAGTTCCTTGACGAGTACCCAGAGTTCCGCCAGCTGGTGGCTAATTCGGCGGACGGGTTCCAGAGGGTGGCCGCGCAGCAGGAGGGCTTGGTGGAGGAGAAGAAGACGCAGCTGAGGGCTCTGTTTGGCGAGCTCATGAATGCCAAGCCGGAGGATGTCAGGACCCAGCTGGATGCGCTCCTCGCCAGAGTGCAGAAGGGCCAGGGCGACCTGGATATCTCCGTGCCGGCTCTCGTCCATAGGCTCAATGCGGAGTACCCGGGAGACGTGGGTGTCTTCTGCGTGTTTGTCCTCAACATTCTGAAGCTTGCGCCTGGCGACGCCTTCTTCATGGGGCCCAACGACCCGCACGCCTACGTGTTTGGCGATTGCGTCGAGTGCATGGCTACTTCGGACAACGTCGTCCGCGCGGGTCTCACACCCAAGCTCCGTGACGTCCCTGTGCTTGTTGATATGCTCACGTATGACTTTGGCACGCCCGAGGGCAAGCTCCTGCGCCCCGTAAGGTTTATGGACTCGAAGCACTCGCTTATCTATGACCCGCCGATTGACGAGTTCTCCGTTGTGCGGACTGCCCTACAGAAGGACCAGAGCGAGGTCGTGGAGCCCCTCGATGGACCTCAGATCCTGCTTGTCACGGAGGGAAGGGGCAGGCTGGTCGCCGGCGAGGAGTCCCACGAGCTGAGCCCTGGGTTCGTCTACTTTGTCTTCCCTGGAAGCAGGCTGTCGATTGAGGCCGAGGGCGACTCGCTCGTTGCCTACACCGCCGTGTGCCTCGCCTAAACAGATGGCTCGAGCGACATTCTCGCTTGGCTCTTACTCTCTTCACTTTAAAGCCGCCACCACCGATTTCAGTGTTTGATAATGCTAATATTACTGGAGAATCGTGTATCGGAGTGGTAATAGCAAGGTTAGCGTGAAGGGTCTTTTTCAGATGTTTAGTTTTTCCTGCATCGCTTCGGCCAGATCGTGCTGAGCAGCGCTGGTTTGCTGCTGGTGCTGGTGCCGTTCGCCAGACTGATGCAGGTTCTCCGAGCGCCTGGCGTCTGTGCGCCGTGGTCCGTCGTTCCGGCTATTTCTCTGCGACGCTCCACCTCCACCTGCTCCACTGCCGGCGGCACCTGATCTGCTCTGCTGCCGCGGCCGCTGCTGCTGCTGCTGACTCCTTGATGGGCCCCTTGCGTGGTGGCTTCTATGGCCACTTCTATCTGTCTGGTGCTGCTTCTGGTGCTGGTGCTGCTGGCGAGCACCAGCGTTGGTGCTGCTCATAGAGTCGCTGCCGCCGTTGTCCACGTCGGTGTTGCCACCGCTAGCGTTTGCATCCACACCTCCACTGCCGGGTGTGCGGCTGGTTGGAGTGGGAGCCGTTGGCTGCTCCGGCAAGTGCGCGTAGGCGAGTTGCGGCGACGCTGGCATCTGGATAGGCGAGGTATATCCAGTGGGCGACACATACCCAGGTGAAGCATACCCCGAGGGCGATCCATATCCGATGGGCGACGCATACCCAGAGGGTGACGCATACCCCTGGTAGTGGACGGGCGACGCAGGGATGGCAAACATCCCAGGGGCCGCCGAGTAACCCGGCTGGTGCGGCACTGCGCCGATGTACTGGTGGGCAGGGGGCGACGGCGACATCTGTCGGGGCGGCTGATGGCTGCTGTCGATTAGCACCCCGCCGGTATTCCCAGTCGGTGGCTCGAACCCTTGCAGGGCGGGCTGAGGAGGCAGGGAGCCTGCCGGGGAGTACACTATGACGGGGCTCCACATCAGAGGCGAGGCGGCACCTGATCGAATGAAGACGCCATTGGGGCTGCCAGCGGCAATGTCGTCAAGACGGCCGCCGCCCTCGCCGTTGACTTGCTTTTTGAGCTGCTTCTGGCCCTCGGAGTCGGCGAAGCGCGGGAGCAGGGGGCCCGGAGAGTTGTCCAGCCGCATCCCCTTGAGCTTGTCGATGACCAGCAGCGCTGTCTCGCGATCGGGCATTCTAGATGAAGACAATAGAGTGTTGTGCAGATACATGGCAGGTGAGTATAGTGCTCCCCAGTCCTTCCACGCTGATCGCAGGGGCAGCCCCTGGTCTAGCAAGAGGGTTTAAAATAGATTTGTGCTTTCTCTCGAGGCCGCTGACTGGCGGCTGACTGGTGCATTGTGCGTGTTTGCTTGTGCGTGTTTGAATTGACCGCATCCCAGCTGCTGTCCAGCGCCTCGGCAGCATTGGGATTATGTGAGGAAATGGAGGCAAGGGCGCATTTGTCGCGCATTGCGCTTACCTAGCAAAGCCAGCACCGGTGTGCTGTCCAGTGAACGGGTCCCGAATAATTTTCGCCGACACAACGGTGTACGGCTTGATCAGCTCCGTAAGCCCCTCCTCGTCGATGTCGAGCGACAGGTTGGAGATGTAGACATTGGCCGAGTTTTTGTCTTGCAGGCGCTTGAGCCTGTCCTTCAGCGAGTCCTTTGCCAGTGTTGACTGCAGGCCCTGGGCATTGAATGCTTCGATGGCTCTTTGTGCCTGCTCCTCGGTTTTGTACCTGACAAACCCGTACCCCTTGCATTTGCCAGTGGCTTCGTTGATGATTGACTTTGACGATTCAATCTCGCCGTAGGGGGTGGAAAGCCGGTACAGCGACTCGTCTGTGCAGTCCTCGGGGAGGTTGCGTATGTACACGTTCTTGGGGTCGTATGCAGTGTTGTTGCTGGTGCCCGGGTAAGCCAGAGGCGGCGCCATGCCCAGCGAGGTTGGGCTTCCTACCAGCTGCTGGAGCTGCTGGGGCTGCAGCACATGCGCCAGCTGTGCGTCGGGATCGCGCGGGTTGGTAGGCGAGCTGGGGATTGAGCTGATGGGCACGGGTGCTAGAAAGTGCGCTGTGGTCAGGTTAGAGGCGCCAACGGCAGCATGCGGCGCCAGCTGCGGGGAGCCCAGGGGCGAGCCACCGAGGTGGCCGTGCGATGGGTAGTACGTGTACGCCTGTGCGGGGGCGCCCTGGATAACAGGTGCGTTGACCAGGGCAAAGCTGCCAGCGGCGAGTGGCGACACTGGCTGGGGAGACGGCGCCTGCACTGGGGAGCTGCTGCCAATGAAGCCCAGTGGGGAGGCTGGCGAGCCAACCGGTATTGTGGAGGCGTACGAGTAGGCGTAGGCTTGCTGCTGCGACTGCTGCTGGTAGCTCTGCCGCTGCTGGTACTGGGCAGACGTGGGTCTGGCCGAGACGCTCTGGTCGCTTGCTTGCTGGTAGATGCTGTATTGCTGTGCGTTCTGCTGCAGGCTCTGGGGCTGTGCATGCTCCGAAAAGGAGGGCTGGTTCAGGGCAGTAGAGGCGCCAGACGCGGGGGTGGCCGGCGAGGGGCTGCTACTGCTGCTGGGGTTGTCGCTTCCTATCGAAGGCATGGGGAGGTTGCGGAGAGTGCAAATGTGTATGGCTTAGAGTTGAGGAATACAAAGACAGATTAAGTGTGGGTGTGTAAGAGATGGCAGCTGCTGTGTAGCAATAACGATATAGGAACAGGTAATGAATAGCTGGGAAGTACGAGAACAGGAAGAAGGAGTGCAAAGCAAACGAAAACCGCAAGGAAAGGAAAATCAGCAGTGCCAGAGCGCCAGCGGGTGCTATTGAGGCCAAAAGGCAGGCGATGTGAAAGCGAGGGAGCACACGTTTGTTCGCGCTTCCAGCATCGGCCTGAGCGTGCGCTCAACCACAGCAGCATGCAACGAGTCTCCAGGAGCATGCAAGCACAGTCAGGCAAAATTTTCCCTTTTTCAGTTCAATAGTGAATGAGCTCTATTGTTGTGCGTTGTTTACTTTTGTTTTCATAGGGGCGGGGAGTGGGGGCCACTGCTCTTGCTCAATTCGCACTCCGCTGCAACCTGCCTCCTCAGTCAGCGGTTAGAGCAGGTGGCAGGGGGCGAGGCGGATGGGAGAGGGCTGCAATGGAGCGGAGGCGCCCTCCTCGAAAGGAGCCGTGGATATTGCGCCTCCCCCAAACCGCCCTCGCCGGCACAGCACAGGCGGGGCGGGCAGCCAAGAGGCACGCAAGGAAGACAGGGGATCGGCCACGCAACATTGTCAATCACCTCCCCTCCCATCCCCCACATAGCGCCGTGCTCTTTCTGCCTGCGTCTGCTGGTGGTGTGCGCTGCAAAATAGGCGAGGTGCAGGACAGCAGGCATACGGCCGCTGTAGAAAGGGGAACATCAATCTGGGAGATTGGCTCCGCTACATCGCACATGGGCGAAGATCGCAAATAAAACCCTGTAGTGCCACCAGTCTTGACGGGGCTGGGCAGGTTACACCGGCAGAGACAGCCCTGGACTGCTTGCACCGCCTGTTTGGCTGGCGGGTGGGAGGAAGCGAGCAGCAGACGCGGGGCGCGCGCAGCGTGTGCAATAGAGCAAGAGGATGTGTGTGGAGGCGATGGGCACAGCTAGCAGTCACTTACTTTTGATCATTAGTTCTCCCTGCGCTGTCTAGAGCGATGCTGCGCGGTGATACGCGGTGATGGCTGCTTGTGGGTGGATGGCAGATGCCGGTGCAAACAAAAAAAAAACGGAGAAAGGCCTGGATAGTAGAAAGTGGGCAAGCTATGAATACAGATATGTAGTGCGTCGATATATATAACTGGGCACGGATGAATGGCGTTAGAAGGAGTGGTAGTCCTGCCAAGCAAGCAGGCGCTGGGGAAGACTATAAATGATGGTGTAAAGCCTGTATATAGAGAGGGATGGAGAAAGGAATGGAGAGAAAGCGAGACTATGCGTAGAGGAAAGGAAGAGAAGGCAACAAAAAAACCCGCGCACAAGAGAATAACAAGAAGAGATGCGAGAAAATAAAAGCGAAAGGAAACAAAAGCAAGGTCAGAGGCGATTTGAGATGTACACTCAACAAAAGTCTCCTCCATCCTTGCTGCAGCTGGCAAAGCCAGGCAGGCGGTATTTTGGCTGCAACCTTGGCCTGAAAACACGCTTCTTGTTTCCACTACGCACACGCAGCCCGCCCCACCTGGATTCCACAGGAGAGGCTTATCAGCCTTTTGCCACTGCCGAAAGGGAGGCTCCCAGAATTGGGCATGTGTGGCACCACATCCCAACATCCACACCCACATCCCGGCTCTCGCGCTCCCTCCCATCCCGCAGCCTTTCAACTCTAAACCCAGCAGTTAGCAAGATAACCTCCAGCGGGCATGGGCCAGAGTCTCTTCTGCCAATGCCAGCACTGGCGTGACTGCATGCTTGCGCTGCGTGCGAATGACGGCGATAAGGCGGCAGATCCACACACCCCCATCCCCGCGCATATTCATTTAGGTCGCTTTTGCGTCTCCGCCCCGACCTAACCCTAAATCGCAGGGACATTTGCCTATTAATCTGTAGTCAGCTGACACCGCGCCTGTGTAGAAATGCTTGCGCGCCCCGCTGCCGCTCCCAGCGCCAGCAGCGAGGCACACAGCGCCCCATGTGCTTTGGATACATATAAATATGGTGATGCGCATACGCTGGCTTCTGCATATTCTGGCCGCCCGACAAGCGAGCCTCTGGCAGCGCTGCAGACGCAGCTCGCTCGCTCCCACACAGGCTGCGCGGTGGCCTATTCCACTGCTTCCCCATTTCAGTTTCACTCACTCCCGTGCCACGCCCGCCGCTACAGATAGAGTGCGGCGCCAAGCAAAGGAGGGGACATGGGGGAGGGGGCGGAGGAGCGCCTCAGTTTTCAGTGCGCTGGGCACCAGCACCCCGCCCCTTCCCCGATCAGTGCCTTTTCGATAGCCGCGCCCCACGCATGCCAGGCGTATTGCGACAGATCAAATCACGCAATCACACAGCACTGCAGCCAATGGACGATGGCCAAAGCTGCGCCTGCCGCTTGCTGCGTTGGTCGACGTAGCTGCCGGCGTGCATTGGCTTTCCAGGCAAGTTCCTAGACCAGCAGGATTGCAATCGCATGGGCGCTTTTGCCTTCACCTGTCCTCCATTCTCCCCTCCTCAAGAGCGCCTCACTCATACCAAGGCTCTGCCAAATACAGCTTTCTCTTCTGTTTTAATGATGGCGACAAATGCAGGCAAGACACCTGCGGATGTGTGCTACACACTGATTCATCCGAGCCTCGATGTCGAAATCCCAAATCTGCAAACACTCAGACGCAATCTGGAGCGCGGCACAGATGAAATCAAGGCCGAGGCCTTGCAGCAGGTCATCGCCGGAACTATCCAGGGCGAGAACTACGAGCAGCTCCTGATGCACATCATCCGCTTTGTGATGCCCACGCGCAACAAAACGCTAAAGAAGCTCCTCTTGTTCTACTGGGAGGTGTGCCCCAAGTACGCCGCCGATGGGTCGCTGAAGCAGGAGACCATCCTCATTTGCAACGCCCTGCGCAACGACCTGCAGCACCCGAACGAGTACATCCGCGGAGCCACGCTGAGGTTCCTGTGCAAGCTGCGTGAGGCTGAGATCCTTGAGCCCCTCGTTGGCCCTACCCGCGACTGCCTGGAGCACCGCCACGTCTATGTGCGCAAGAACGCGGTGGTGGCCATCTCATCCATCTACCGCTGCCTGCCCCAGCTCATTCCAGACGCACCCGAGCTTATCCACGCGTTCCTTGTTTCCGAGGCCGATATGACTTGCCGCAGGAACGCCCTGAATATGCTCGCTGCCTGTGCTCCTGAGATCGCCGTCCAGTGGCTCAAGGAGAGCGCTCAGCTTGTTGCCAGCTTTGACGAGCTCCTGCAGCTTGCTGTCATTGACCTGGTTCGCCGTGCTGCGCGCGATTTCGCTGGCGAGAAGCCCCACTTTATCCGCTGCATCTTCGACTTGCTCAGCTCGCCAGCCAGCTCTGTCAAGTACGAGGCTGCCACCACGCTGGTTAGCCTCACAGCCAACCCTGCTGCTGTCAAGGCTGCTGCTGCGTGCTATATCTCCTTGGTCGCAAAGGAGTCGGACAACAACGTCAAGCTCATCGTCCTTGAGCGCCTCGACCAGCTGCGCGTCCGCCACGAGGGCATTCTTGACGACCTGGTCATGGATCTTCTGCGCGTCCTCTCCAGCCCTGACCTTGACGTGCGCCGCAAGAGCCTGGGCATCGTCATGAAGCTCACCTCGCGTCGCAACGTCAACGACGTCGTCTCTGTGCTGAAGAAGGAACTGAACAAAACTGCAGACAACAGCGATTACGACAAGTCCTCGGACTACCGCCTGCTGCTCATCCAGACCATCCACAGCTGCGCTGGCCAGTTCCCCGAGGTCGCCGCTGATGTCGTCGATCTTTTCCTCGACTCTATCTCCGAGTTTGGCGCGTCGTCGGCCACCGACGCCATTGTGTTTATCCGCGAGGTCGCTGAAAAGTTCCCTGACCTGCGCAAGAGCATCATCAGCCACCTTGTGGATGCGTTCCTTGACTTTAAGACCGGCAAGGTCATCCGCGGCGCCCTCTGGATCCTCGGCGAGTATGCAGAGTCTGCCGACGAGATCCGCGATGTCTGGACCAAGCTGCGCGAGGCCATTGGCGAGCTCCCTTTGCTGGCCGCTGAGCAGCGTGAGCTCGAAGAGGCAAAGTCGTCGGATGCCACCGAGGCCAGTGCCGCTGCCGACGCCCGTGCCTCGGCCGCACCCTCGGCTTCGCGCCGCATCCTGCCTGATGGCACATATGCTACCGAGTCGTCGCTCACTGCCGCCGCTGCAGCCAGCAACGGCTCGTCCTCTCTGAAGCTAGACTCCAAGCCCCCGTTGCGCGCAGTGCTTCTCCACAGCGACTTCTTTACGGGCACTGTGCTTGCCAGCACGCTGGCCAAGCTTGTTCTGCGCTTCTCAAGGCTCGACCAGCCAGAGGCTCAGGCCAACTCGCTGCGCGCCGAGGCTGTGCTTATTATGGCCGGCATCATCCGCATTGGGCAGTCGGCCTTCGTCACCAACCCCATTGACGAGGACTCATATGACCGCGTGCTTGCGTGCATCCGCGCTCTGGAGTACATGGACGAGGACTCGGCTGTGCTAACAGATGCGTTTATCGGCGACACGCAGCAGGCGTTTGCTCGCTTGGTGAGGGGCGAGGTCAAGCGTGCTGCCGAGGAGCAGAAGAAGAGCAGCAAGGACACCGCAGTCAAGGTCGACGACTCTATCGGGTTCAGGCTGCTGGCAAAGAAGGACACCGTCGATGAGGCCGACTCCCTCGAGCATGACATCGAGCTGGCTACCGGCGAGGCGGAGAGCCGCGCTGCGGTCTCGAAGCTCGATAGCGTTGTCCAGCTGACTGGGTTCTCTGATGCCGTGTACGCCGAGGCCTACGTCAATGTCAACCAGTACGACATTCTTCTGGACGTCATGGTTGTTAACCAGACAAACACCACGCTGCGCAACCTGTCGATCGAGTTCTCCACGCTGGGCGACCTGAAGCTGGTTGAGAAGCCCACGTCGTACAACGTTGCGCCGTTCTCGTTCTCTAGCGTCAAGGCCAGCATCAAGGTGTCGTCGACCGAAACGGGCGTGATCTTTGGCACTATTGTCTACGATGGACCTGGCGTGGGCGACAGCCACTGCATTGTGCTCAACGACATTCACGTGGATATCATGGAGTACATCCGCCCAGCGCGCTGCGACGAGGCTCAGTTCCACGCCATGTGGACGGAGTTTGAGTGGGAGAACAAGGTCAACATGTCGACCACCGCGGCGGCGGCTGACAGCCTCGACCTGCGTGCCTATCTGAAGCACATTATGAAGGCCACCAACATGGCGTGCCTGACGCCCGAGAACGCCCTGGAGGGCGACTGTGGGTTCCTCTCGGCCAACCTGTATGCAAAGTCTATCTTTGGCGAGGATGCCCTGGCCAACATCTCGATTGAGAAGCCTACGGATGAGTCGCCAATCACCGGCCATATTCGCATTCGCGCAAAGACCCAGGGCATTGCGCTGAGCTTGGGCGACAAGATCTCGGCTGCCAAGGTCTCGCTAGCCGAGTAGGCGCCTTTGGCTATCACACCAGTTTGCCCGCCCTTTCTTTTTGCGCTCTTCAGCCATTTCAGATATGAGACTTCAAACTACCACCGAGTGTGCTGTGGAGGCTTTCCTGCTTGTTCGGGTTCAAGCTGAGGGGCTGAGCAGGCAGGAAAGGCAAGCGAGGGCAAGGATGAGGGTGTCATCACACAAGAAAAAAAAATTTACGCTGTGCTAACAAGCCAGAGCCTTGTCCGTCCGCATATTTGCACCTCTCTTTCTCCTCGCACCCACCTTCACTATAGCTACATTACTTTCCAAATCCAGCACATACACACTCCTGCCGTTTTCTTATTTGTTATCTGCGTGCTTGCAATCCAAGAAACAGCGCATACACACCCACCATTATTCTTCTTGTATTTCCCAACCTGCCGGAAAGGAATCGGTCGTAATATAAATGGGAGAGCATCTCAGGCAAGACCTTCTTAATCGGCTACGGTCAACGTAAGTTCTAATGAGCCAAGGTCCATGAGGTGTGCTTGAGCTGGTGCCGGTCTGTGAAGGCGGGGGAATGCAGTGCCCTCACGTCTGCCCAAGCAGGCGGGGAAATGGAAAGTGGAGATTGCGCGGGGCTAACCAGACACCCCACAATCTGCTTTGTTTTTACATTTGCGTAGAGATGCCGCGGAGCGGGCAGCTGCCACCGCAGCGCTACGCAAGCAGCTGGCGGACGCCGAGGCCAGCGGCAAACACGGGGGCCAGAACACCATATACATGGAGCTCAACGCAATGATGGTGAAGCTGTTGCGCACGACGGACCTCCAGGACCGCCTGGCGTGCACAGCGATACTGTCCGTATTGGTCGACGTGGAGACGCTCGAGGACGCGCAGAAAACGCGTATGGCGGTGCAGCTCAAAACGCTCCTTTCGGGCACCGACATGGCTGTGTGCAGCGAGGCAGTGACTATATACAGCAAGCTGATAAAAAAGCGGTGGGCCATGGCCAGCTCGTCCATGGAGGGAGAGGTCAAGCGCAGCCTGGAGTGGCTGGGCAGCGAGCGCAATGAGGTGCGGCGGATGACCGCTGTGCTTATCCTTGAGGCCTCGTGCAAGAGCGCGCCCATGGCTATGTACTCGTACGTGTACAAGGTCCTCACCACCCTCAGCCCTCCGCTGAGAGACCACCGCGTCGAGATGCGCGTGGCTGCCTCGCACGCCCTGGGCGCCTGCCTGAACCTTATATCCAGCCGCGAGACTAACACGAAGAACCAGTGGTACAACTACCTGTTCGAGGAGATGCACCATGACCAGCGGATGAACAGCGTGGAGGGATACCATGCTGCACTGCTTATTTGCCAGCAGCTGATTCAGTATGGCAGCATGTTTATGCGCACCCATTTTGGGGAGGTCAGCGACATGGTGATGCGGCTGAAGGATCACCGCGACTCTGTCGTGCACAGAGCGGCCATAGCCACGCTCCCTGTCTTGGCACGCTACAGCCCCAGCGACTTTACTAGGCACGTCGTGGGCAACGAGCCTCTGATGGCCCGTGCGTGCAACTACTTGATCGGCTTGTCCCGAAGCAGCGACCGCGACCGCGGTATGGCCTTCTTGGCTCTGGGCAACATTGCGCAGTACTGCAGCACCGAGTTCAGGCCGTTTACTGAGATGACTACCAGGGCGATCAGAGACACGCTCATCCAGCGGGTCAAGGCTCGTGTCCCGCCATCAGAGACGGATGAGACGGCGGCTGCGATCCTTGAAACCATCGCACTGCTGGCTACTGCAATGGGTCCGGCGCTTACCAGGTACGTACGCGATCTGCTCGACCTGATGTTCACGACGGGGCTGAGCCAGACGCTGTGCGACTCGCTGGCGGTGCTCGAGCGCGAGGTCAACCAGCTGTCGGCCGCCATCCAGGACCGCCTGCTCGACATGGTGTCGATCATCCTTGTCAACGTGCCATTCCGCCCAATCCAGCCCAGCCTGGATAATCTGGAGTATCGCATGGGCGCAATGTCCATGCACTACGCCGCTGCCTCAAGCCTGCACTCGGCCGGCGATCTGGCCGCCAGCAACGGCGCTGCAGGCAGCGGCGGCGCGGGCTCCGGCGCCAACAGCAGCCGTGATGCATCTGGCGGCACCGCAAGGGACACTGCATCACTTGTCGTGTCTACAGCCAGCAGCACGCCGGTGACCACAGAGATCCTTGTGCTGGCCTTGCACACGCTGAGCAGCTTCAATTTCAGCGAGGAGAACCTGTCCGAGTTTGTGCGCAACGATGTCCTGCAGTATCTGAGCCACAGCAGCTCCAAGGTCCGCAAGGAGGCCATCTATGCGGTGTCTCATATCGTCCTATCGGATCCGCTGTACAAGACCATGGCTGGAGCCGGAGTTGAGGTTGCTAGCGAAGTGGTCCAGCGGCTGATTGCAGCTGCAGTCACGGACATCGACTCTGACGTTCGCCTGATGGCCGTGCAGATGCTCGAAAAGGGCAGCTGCTTCGACTTCCACATGGGCAAGGCGCAGAACATCCAGGGTCTGTTCCTCTTGCTCAATGACGAGATATTTGAGGTGCGCCGCACCGTGCTTGCTGTCATTGGACGGCTGGCCAACATGAATCCCGCCCACGTCATGCCGTCGCTGCGCCGTATGGTGGTCCAGCTGCTCACCGAGCTCGAGTATGCGCGCGGCAACAGCGAGCGCGAGGAGTGCATTCAGCTTCTCATGGTGCTTGTGCGTGCTGCTGAGAACTGGGTCCGGCCGTATGTAGGCGACATCTTCCGCACAATCTTGCCGCGCATTGACGATGCCTCGCCGCAGCTGGCTAGCAGGCTTCTGGACACTGTTGCTGCGCTGGCGCGTGTGGGGGGCAACGACCTGGTGCCGTATTTGGACAAGCTGCTGGCAAGCATCATTCAAGCGCTCGGCGACCAGTCGAGCAGCCAGAAGCGCCTGTCTGCCCTGCAGGCTCTTGGCAGCTGCGCAAGCTTCTGCGGGCTGGTCATTGACCCGTATGCGGACTACCCGCAGCTGTTCAGCATGCTTACGGGGATGCTGAAGACTGAGCGCGACGAGGACATCCGCCTCGAGGTCCTGCGTGTCATCGGTGCATTGGGTGCCATCGACCCGCACAGATACAAGGACACCATGCCCAACGCGTCCAAGACTGGCGGCAACGGCGTGTCGACTAAGACAGGCACTGCGGGGGCCAAGTCTGCGCACCATGGAAAGAAGCACCGTCGCAATGGCGGCGGGCCGCCGCCTAACGTGATGACAGTGTTTAACGGCGAGAAGCCCCGCGAGAGCCTTGTTGGTGACATCCCAGTGGACTCGTACGGCACCACATTCAGTGGCGATGCCTACTACACCTCCGTGTCGGTCAACGCCCTGCTGCGCATTCTCGACGACACCACTGATACC
Source organism: Martensiomyces pterosporus (assembly GCA_025201845.1). Lineage (NCBI taxonomy): Eukaryota > Fungi > Kickxellomycota > Kickxellomycetes > Kickxellales > Kickxellaceae > Martensiomyces > Martensiomyces pterosporus. Next base: position 108,746 of record MU603968.1, read on the forward strand.
ACGTTCCACAGGCAGGCTACACAGGCGCTGATATCGATGTTTGGGCCTCTGCAGAACGCATGCTCGCCCTATCTTGAAAGCGTGGTGCCGGCAATATTGCGGGCCATGAGCGCTGCTCCAGCCGGCCAGGCAGAGTTCTACATCGAGAGCCTGGGCCGCATCGTTGCTATTGCGCGCCAGCTGATCCGCCCGTACTTGGAGCCTGTGTTTGGCCTTTTCAGCGCTGAGGTGCCGATCAGTGCTCCGCAGCAAACGGCGACTATTGGGCTGATTGAGGTTCTTGCCGAGGCGCTGTCGGGAGACTTTGGCCATCACATATCCACTGTGCTGCCGTTCCTCATTGCCGTCGTTGACAGCGACGCGTCGGAGAACCACCAGCCTACGCTGCGCGCACTGCATGCGCTGCGCATCCTGGGACCGAGTTTGGATGGCTACTTGTTCCTTGTTATGCCGCGGCTGATATCGCTCCTCGACCTGACCATCACCCCTGCCGGCGTGATCGAATCGGCGCTTGAGACCATCGCCTCCATTGTCACGGCAGTCAACTGCCGCAGCTTTGCCTCGCGCATCGTGCTTACGCTCATCCGCCTTCTGCAGTGCGCTCCTACGCAGCCCCTGCAGACTGCAGTCATGGACACATTGTGCTCGCTGATGCAGCAGCTGCAAGACGACTTTGCGCTATTCATGCCCACTATTGGCGCTACGCTGCAGAAGCGCGGAATCGCACACCACGACAGATACGAGCTCTACTCGAGGCAGCTGTTTTCGGGCCGCTTGATCCCCAAGGACTCGCAGCGTGTTCAGCCTCTGCTGCAAGGCGACGCGTCGCAGCCCGAGGCGCCGCTTGGACAGGCCGGCGACACCGGGCGCAAGCTGCGCGTCAACGTTCTGTCGCTGCGCCGTGCGTGGAGCACCACACAGAGGGTGTCCAAGGAGGACTGGCTCGGGTGGCTCAACCAGTTTGGCGTCGAGCTTTTGCAGCAGTCGCCATCACCCGCCCTGCGCGCTTGCTCGAACTTGGCGTTCAAGCACCCGCAGCTCAATAGCGATCTGTTCAACGCGGCGTTTGTCTCGTGCTGGACCGAGCTGCCCGGGCAGTACCAGCAGGAGATCATTACGGCTTTGCAGGAGGTGGCCTCGAACGAGCGTGTGCCTGCGGATATCCTGCAGACTATTTTGAGCCTGGCGGAGTTTATGGAGCGCGACGAGAAGCAGATCCCGATCGACCTGAAGCTTCTGGGCGAGTATGCCGAGAGGTGCCACGCGCTGGCCAAGGAGCTGCACTACAAGGAGGCTGAGTGGACGCTGGAGAAGAACTACGACACCATCGAGAAGCTGATAGAGCTTAACCAGAATCTGGACCTGCACGATGCTGCTATTGGCATGCTCAACTATGTCCGCAAGGAGCAGCCGGACATCCAGGAAAGCGTTGAGTGGTACCAGCGTCTGCAGAGGTGGGACGAGGCGCTGGCCATCTACCGCCGTCAGGAAGAGGAGCAGGGAAGGACCTATCGCAACATCAACAGCCAGATCCGCTGCTTGTTCGAGATGTCCGATTGGGACAACCTGATGCCTGTGATTGATCGCATTTGGCGCGATGGCGACATCCAGCTGCGCGTGGCGTCGGCCAACATCGCAATGAACATGGCGTGGTCGGTGGGTGACACGGACCGCATGGAGGAGTATATGGCGCTTCTGCCCAGCGCAAGCAAGGATAGGTCGTTCTGCCGGGCGCTGCTTTCTGTCTACCGCAACAAGTTCGACGAGGCGGCCGAGCACATCCGCGAGGCCCGGCTGGACATGGAATCGGATCTGACTGCACACCTGACCGAGTCCTATAGCCGCGGGTACATGCAGGTGTTCCGCTGCCAGCTGCTGACTGAGCTTGAAGAGGTTGTTGCATTCAAGTCTGTGCACGACAACAAGGAGCGCCAGACATCTATCATCAGTACGTGGCGCCGGCGCATGGGCGGTATACAGCAGGATGTCGGCATGTGGCAAAAGCTTTTGCGGCTAAGGTGCATGGTTGTGCGGCCCGTCCTGGACCTCGAAACGTGGATCAAGTTTGTCAACATGTGCCGCAAGTCGGACCAGATGAAGATCGCCAAGCAGGCCATCAGGACGCTGATTGACGATGAGGCTGCGTACATGGACGAGATCAACCGCAGCGACATCGACTCTTTGCCCCCTAAGCTCGCCCAGCAGGCACAGGAATACGCGCGGCTGCAGCTAATCAATAGCCAGCAGCAGCAGCAGCAGAGCCAGTCGCTGGACTTCCTTATTAGCGGCAGCAGCAGCAAGCTCCACCCAGACTCTCTGGGCGACCGCTCTCACAGGCTCACAAACGGAAGCCACAGTGCGATCTCGCTGGACACGGCGATCAGACAGTCGCAGCAGCCAGCTCTTGTTTACACGTACCTGAAGTTCAAGTGGGCAGACAGTGACCGCCGCGTAGCGTACCAAATGCTCGACATGTTTGCCAACGACTACTCGAGCCGGCTGGGGTTCGACGTGCGCACTCCGGATGCCTTTGCGGATCACATGGATGCTGGGTCGCTGGCGAACCTGGGTGGCCACGCAGAGTCTGTTGAGGAGGCCGAGAACATTCGCCTGCTGGCCCGGTTCTACTTCAAGAAGGCCGAGTGGCTGACGAGCATCCAGCAGAACGCCTCGCTCGCGCAAGAGGCCAAGACGAAGGCAGCGCTTGGGCCCAACGACGCCATCTACTCGCAGAGATTTAACCGCCGCGAGTCGGTGGGCAGGCGGCCCGGCCGCGGATCTGTCTCGGCTGGCAGCGGCAATGGCTTTGCCGCGGCTGGGAGTGCTGGTGGTGTCGGTGCAGCAGCGCCCGAGGTCACCGAGGCTGATCGCGATGCCGAGTTCCTGTACAAGATGAAGGGCGGGCGGGTCAACGAGTCGATTTTGGAGTCGTATCGCGCAGCCACGGTGCTGGACCGCAAGTGGTACAAGGCGTGGCACTCTCTTGCGCTTCGCCACTACTACGAGACGCAGAGGCACGACGCGGAGAATGCCAGGATCCCGGAGGACATCATTGAGAAGCACGTCGTTCCAGCAGTGCATGGGTTCTTCCGCGCCATCCAGCTGTCCAAGAGCGACACTACGTTGCAGGACACGCTGCGGCTGCTGACAGCGTGGTTCAATTACTCGCAGCATGAAAGCGTTGCGCAGGCGGTGCTGGATGGGGTCAACTCGGTGCCTATTCGCACCTGGCTGCAGGTCATTCCGCAGATCCTTGCGCGTATCCACATCGAGTTTGAGAGCACCAGCAGGCTCATTAAGCAGCTGCTGGTCGAGGTCGGAAAGTTCCACCCACACGCCATCCTGTTCTCGCTTTATGTCGCTGCTCGCTCTGACCACCTCGAGCGCAGCCAGGCAGCCAAGGACGTGCTGGCGAAGCTGCACGACCTGTCGCCAGAGGTGGTTGAGGAAACGGAGATTGTCAGTCGCGAGCTTATTCGCATCACGCTGCTGTTCCCCGAGATGTGGCAGGAGGCTCTGGACAACGCTTCAAAGTGCTACTACGGCCAGGGCGATCCGGTTGAGATGATGAAGGTGCTTCGGCCTTTGCACGAGCGCGCGCGCAACCCAGAGACCCTGCGCGAGTACCACTTTGTGCAGATGTTTGGCAACGAGCTGGCGGCTGCGGAGGAGCAGACGGCACAGTACTTTGCTGCCGAGCCAGGCAAGCGCAACGAGGCGTTTATGCAGCAGGCGTGGGAGTCGTACTACATCATCTTCCGCCGAATCCACAAGCTGTTCCCGGAGCCCACGTCTCTGGCGCTCAAGGACACGGCGCCAACGCTGCTCGAGTGCCGCGACATGCACCTGGCGGTGCCGGGCACCTACGACCCCGACCGCGAGCTGGTGCGCATCGACTCGTTTGACCCCGTGGTGTTTGTGTACAACACAAAGCAGCACCCACGCCGCGTGAACATCAATGGGTCGGACGGCAACGCGTACACGTTTGTGCTCAAGGGCCACGAGGACCTGCGGCAGGACGAGCGTGTGATGCAGCTCTTTGGCCTGATCAACTCGCTCCTCTCGCGCGACTCGGAGACCTCGCGCCGGTCTCTGACGATCGAGCGGTTCCCCATCATTCCGCTCTCGTCCAACTCGGGTCTTATTGGGTTCTACCCGAACTGCGAGACCATCCACGAGATCATCCGCGACTACCGCGAGTCGCACAACCAGCCGCTGAACCTGGAGCAGCGCATGGCGCTGCAGTTCTCGCCCAACTGGGAGACGCTCACTGTGCTGCAAAAGGTCGAGTCGTTCGAGTATGCGCTGTCCAACACGCCTGGAAACGACCTGCAGCGGGCGATGTGGTACAAGTCGCCGAACGCGGAGACGTGGCTCGAGAGGCGCACCAACTACACAAGGTCGGTGGCTGTCATGTCGATTGCCGGGTACCTCCTGGGGCTGGGCGACCGGCATCCGTCAAACATTATGATGCACGCGTGGACCGGAAAGGTGGTTCACATCGACTTTGGAGACTGCTTCGAGCTTGCTGTGCACCGCGAGAAGTTCCCCGAGAAGGTGCCGTTCAGGCTGACGAGGATGATCATCATGCCCATGGAGGTCAGCACCATCGAGGGGTCGTTCAAGTTCACGGCCAACCACACGATGCGCGTGCTGCGTGCTAACCGCGACTCGCTCATGGCGGTGCTTGAGGCCTTTGTGTTTGACCCGCTGGTGTCGTGGTCGTACATCCAGGACCCCGAGAACGCCGATGGCGCAGGCGGTGCGGCCAGTGGCAAGAAGGCTAACAGTGCAAATGCCACCGCCGCCACCGCCGCCACCGCCGCTGTGGGTGCAGCTGCCGCAGCCGGTGGCACAGGCAATGCCACGAACAACCAAGGGCAGCAGCTGATGAACTGGAACTCAAAGACAAAGAACACTGGCACGCTGGGAATCACTGGTGGCAGCCGCCCAGATGACAAGATCAGCAAGGCGGTCAAGGCGAAGTACACCGGATTAGACGACAAGGGCTGGCAGATCGGAAACCCCAAGGCCAGGGCCATTGTCAAGCGCATTCTGAGCAAGCTCCTGGGCACAGACTTTGACCCTAACGTCCAGCTGACTGTTGCTGCGCAGATCGACAAGCTCATCCAGCAGGCCACGTCGACGGAGAACCTGGCGGTTCTCTACGGCGGATGGGTGCCTCTTTGGTAAACATTCATAGAACCAACTTCTTCTGTCGTCTCCTCTTTCCCCCTTTCTCTTTGCAAGGCCAAACAGGAGCATATATTTACTAGCCTGGACGCAATAGACAAGAGTAAACTGTAGGCGCCTGTGTCTAGAACTTGTATACGTTTTCATACCCAAGCTCCTTGAGGATGCCGCCGAGCCTGCCTTGCGCAATCGGCGCTGGCTTTGCGCCGCTAATGGCAGTGACCATTGCCGGCGGGCCACAGACGCCAATGAATGTCGATGGGCCGGCTGGCGGCATGTACTTTTCGATCAAGCCAGCGTTGACGTAGCCCGTCTCGCCAGCCCACCCCTCGGGCGCAGTGCCCAGGACGTAGTGGACTGTGAATCTGTCCGGGTGCTCATCAGCGAGCTTGTCCAGCTCCTCGCTCATGAATATGTCGTCCTTTGTTTTGTTGGCAAAGAGGAGCGTCACGCGGGTGCGGTCTTCTGGGTCGCCGACGATACGGCTGATGAGCTGGTACACGGGGGTGAGCCCAGTGCCTCCGGCGATCAGGCCGACGTCCTTGTACTTGCCAGGCGTGTATCTGGCGAAAGGAAGAGGTCCCCAGACCTCGACTTGGTCGCCTGGGCTCATTTTGTGCATGTGTGTGGATGCCTTGCCGCCTTCGTAGCGCTTGATCACGAATTCGCAGGAGCCCTTTTGGTCTTCAGAAGAGACGGGTGTGTATGGGCGAATGACGGTCTTGCCGTCGGTCGTCTTTATGCGGAAGACCACGGCCGATGAGGTCGTGAACCCTAGCTTCTTGTCTTGGTCCAGAGAGAATCTCAGGCGCTTGACATCGTGCGTCAGCTGCTCCGACGATTGCAGCCTGATCGGCGTGAAGCCAAGGCGCGAGAGCGTGGTGTCCTCGCGCTTGTTGTTCAGGAAGCCGAATGCGGCCGCGCCTGCTCCCACTATGGCGATGCTGCCGATCACCGCCATGCCGCTTCCGCGCAAAGTGCGAGGTGCTGCCATGAAGCTAGAGCCTGTCCTTCCTGCTTTGAAGGGGTTTGCTTTGTTGGAGCCGAAAGGCAAGAAGAAAAGTAGAGTGCTGTGGCTGGAAAGCGTAGAAAAGTCGCTGCGTGTCTGGCGAGAGACTGGGGCATGTGGCCACCAGAGATCAGTCCTTTATACCAGGGATGGAGGCTGGCGAAGAAATGCCAAGAAATTCTCCAAGCCCAGGCAGAGTGGGCACAGCCATCACAGGTCTGTTTGCGTAAAAGCAGCGCTGCATTCCGAGACGCCCCCTCTTTTAGTACCCACACAGGCCCCTATACACTGAATGCCTGCCGCGGTATACAGGATGCATCCCTTCCCCCGAATGAACTCCGAGGGCTGGGAGTGGCGCTAATAGGACACCAGGCTACAAAGCATCGATATTCTCCTTCTCCGGCTGTGCTACGCCTGAATAATCATGCTGTTATGGATCTTGTTGAAGAAGTGAATGGAAAGCAGGAAGCCGCGGCTGGGTGTTTGAATGGTTAGAGGAAAGCAAAAGCAGCGATGGAAAGGATTTGAGTAAGCAGGAAGCCCGGTACAGACAGGTTTGCGACATCTGCTGCAGCATTCTGAACCGCTGAGCCAGTCTCTTCGGGCACGAACGATGCCGTCGTTTGCACAGTGGACCGAGGGAACCTTGGTATCCACCCCTGATCAACGCCAAGAAGATAGTCCCACTCGGGCGCGCCCTCGGTCCTAAAGTTCCAAAAGAACCACCCAGATAACTCGCGGTCATAGATGGCCAGCTGCGCATCGACATACCGCCTCAAAAAGCCCTTGTAGTGGTCAGAGAACTCGGTGACGTTGCTGCCGTAATCCCCCGTGCACGAGCATTTGTGCAGTGGGCACAGCGGTGTCTGCACGCCCTCCAAAGTCCCTTCCCAGCGGCTGCCCCGGCCAAGCCCGTTGATGTACTTTGTGCAGTCGTGCGTGGCTGCTGAGAACTCGCCGACCACAACGCCGATGTTGTTCTTGCTAAACAGCGTGACGTTCTGGGCCATTTCGGCAACCATGCTGATGTGTGCTGACTCGTTCAGCGTCACCATGTAGTTGTCGAACATCTGGTAGATGTGCGTGTCCATCAGGGCATTGGTCCAGTTCGGGCTGACCAGCGATGTCCAGTCGTTGGGCCCGAGAAAGGTGTCGTGAACCATGAATGCCACGTCGGGGGCGATGCTGCGCACAAGGTCGTACGCCTCGTTATAGAACCCCAGGATGTCCTTCACAGGCCATTTCCACCTGGATGGCTCATTCAGGATCTGGACGCCGTACACCACATCGTCCCACTCGGCAGCCAAAGAGGTCATCTTTTGCAGAGCGTCCAGGGTCCTGTCCACATTGATGCGGGCGTGCAGCCACTCTGGCGTTCCGCGGCGGCCAGAGTTGTCGTAGCCATTCTGCGATCCTGGTGCTCCATGCAGATCCAGCTCGACCTTGAGCCCGATGTCGCGTGCCCAGCCCAGAATGCGCTCGATGTAGGGGACTTGGCCGTCGACAAAGGGCTCGTCGTCGGTCAGGTTGAAGGCCCAGTAGCCTATCGGGATCCGGATCCAGTTGATACCGTACTCGGCTAGCGTCTCCAGGTGGTCCTTTGTGACGAATGTGTCCCAGTGGTCCTCGAGCTGCTGCTTGGCCTCGTCTTTTCCCAGGACAGCTGAGAATGTCCACTCGTCAACGGGCATGTTGGTCATGTTGAACTGGAGAAATTGGTCAAACAGGCTTGGCTTGATGAAGGGCTCGATCAGGAAGACGCCGCCAATGTTGACTCCGCGAATCACCTCGTCGTCTGGCCGCTCGGTCGCTTCTGCATCGTCGGCTGTTTGGTCCTGCTGCAGCAGCAACTCAGAGTCACCATCAGCAGTGCTTGTCTGGGCTGCTGCTGAAGTAGAGCATAGCAGAGACAGGATCAAGAACAACAGCAGCAGCAGCAGCAACAAAGGGCTGGCCACGGCGCAGGATGAGCGTGACTTTTTCATATGACTGAAAAGGAACTTGTGAGACTTGTGAATATCAAGCAGTACGAGCAAGAGCAATACTGAAATAAAGTTACATTAGCGAGGAAAATCTAGAGGGTCCTGCCGCATGGGTGCTCTGCCCGTTCTTTTTATTCTATAGCTTGTGAGCACAGAGAATGTCCACGCCATTTTCTTGTTGTTTTTACATGTAACTGCTATGCCAGCGAATCTTTTTTTTTTGTTGGCTGTTGCTACTACTTCATATTCTTTATTTCGGATCGCAACGTTGCGTAGGAATACGAAGTAGGATTCTACATAAAATGGCATGCAAACAGAGCTGCTTAGCATGAGACGACGATGATCTTGCCGTCGTTGTCGAGGATCTCCACAGACTTGGTCCAGCTATACTCCTTCTTGTCAAGAGCATGCTGGTACGACTTGATTCTGTACAGAGTCTTGGCCCAGGCACCTGAGGCGTTCTCCTTCTCGTGGGGGTTCTTCAGATCAGCCATGCGCACATCGAGGAACTTTTGCAGCCAGACTGCCTCGTCGACCTTGTGGCCGTTGATGGTAAGAGTGCTTCCAGAGGATCCAGATGCGTCCTTGGTGAACGCCGCATTGGTAGTCTTGATGAGGCCGCCCAGGCCATCGGCATCGGTGCCAGTTCCGTGCTGGATGCCAGTGTCGTACAGCTGCGCCTGGCTGATGCTGAGCCTCAAGCCAAGCTGATCTGCGTACTTCTCAGCGGGGTTGAAATAGAGATTGTCACGGACGGTGTCCTGAGCACTCTTGAACTTGGCGTCAGACTGGCCCAGCTTCATCCATGTGTCGCAGTAGCCCTGGAGGCCGTCGAGCGAGGAGCTGCCGCTGGCAGCGTACTTCTTCAAGACGGCATCGTACTGGGAGAACATGTCCTTGCCGCCAGTAAGCGTGTGGTAGCCCTGAACCACCTGCCATGCGTCGCCAGTTCCAGTGGTGAAACCGGCGATTCCAGACGTGTAGCCACGACCATCCTTGGTGTCCTCGCAGTACTCGTAGTGGAAGCGAGTGTCGCCGTTCTCGTAAATGTTGGTGATCTCCAAGGCGAGCTGCTTGGGGCAGCCAGTAAGGCCGGCGCTAACAGATGAGAGGGTAGCGGCAGTAGCGGCAAGTCCGAGAGTAGCGGTGGAGAGCTTCATTGTTGCTTGGATTGGAAGGGTGAGGCTGAAGATGCTGCTGTTCCTGCTGATGGTGGTTGTGATGGTGATGATGGTGTTGATGATAGCGTCAAGATGGAATGCTGAGAAGCCGGCAAGCTTTTATACCAAACTCCACACCTGCATGCTCAATATGCTCTCCATTATAGCATACCACACATATGAACACGGTTTAATTAACTGGAGATTGGCAGCTCTGCGCAAAGGATATCAGTGTCCAGCTATTTTTGTTGCAGCTGTACTGGCAAAAATAGCCCCAAGGGGTGGGTCGTCTCTTCGGCATGTGCGCCACCTTTGTTTGCTTCGTGGCTTCTCAGCAACATCAATCACCCTTAGTGCATGTGCCTAATTTGCTCCTCCTCAAGCATACAGATAAATGGCTGTCTACAGTCAGCGTTGCTGCTAAATAAAGGCAGGGACGTGTTGAGAAAGGAAATCACTTGGCTGCGAGCAAAGTATTTGATGTCCAGTCTTTCAGACACCCTTGTGCGAAGGACGCCACGCATGTGTAGACCCCACCAGCAGCTTCGTTTACACCCAAATGGTGGGAACTCATGCATCACCAGACAAGGTCTGCGCTGCTGATTTCCTCGTATACCTGTGATACACAAGGCATCAAGGCATCCGGCCATTTAACATGCACCAAATCAGCACTTTGTTGTGTAAGTGTCACCACATGTGTATGTTCGGCTCATGGCTCGCGTACTGGCTGCAGCGGACAGCAAAGCGGGTGTGGAGGCTGTATGCATTGGCACGGCTGAAAGACGCTTGAAAGGGCTAGCGAGGCTCTTCTTCTCTGTGCTTGCAGCTGACGGTGATGGGCTTGCCGTCGTTGTCAGGAGCAGAGATGGAGCCGGGCTATATGATCTTGACGCTCCTGCCCAGGTTGCCCTCGATGTTCGTTTTGAAGGAAGCGTTAGTGCGCTTGATAGGCACATTGGGCGATTCATAGCCCGTGCCGTGACTGTGCTGGATGGTAACATCGTAGAGCTGGCCACAAGCGATGTACAGCGAGGCGCAAAGCGCATCTGCCAGCCTCTGAGATGGGCTGTGGTACATGTCGTTGCGGACCTTCTCCTGCGCGGCCCTGAAGTTGGTGTCAGACTGGCAGAGCCTTTTCCAGATGCCACAGTGGGTGCCAAACTGGCTGATGACACCACTCTCCTTGACTGCGGACTGCTTGACGACAGCAATATCTGGAGAAGTCGTCCTTGCTGCCAGTAGCCTTGGTTCCGAGCAGAAGCCGCCTAATCGCCACACAATTGGCAGTAATCAGCAGATTCGGGCTTTGTGTTCCTCGGACCTCTAGGGGTTTCGAGCTGCTGCCACCATACCGGACCACTCAGATGCGTAGCTCCAAATCTCTCCAGACACACAGGTTTCTGCTAAGGCGAAGCAGGTCTGACGCGTGCATACCGCTATCAAGCATACAAGCCTGCTAAACAAGCGAGATGGGCCTTTGGCTGTTCACGTGGAGTGGCCCCGTAAACGGAGCAGGTCTGCTGAAAATCGTATAATGAGGGAGGTGCGCTGCCCACAGCGGTGCACGCCAAACATACACACCACACACACCACAAGCACTTTTTGCATTGCTATTACACACGAAGAATATGATGGAACGAGACTCAGAATCGGGACCCCTTCACAAGGTCTGGAACGGGATGATCCCCATCGAGCTGCAGCTAGCGCCCGCCGACGCAATCGAGCTTTTGGCGTCCGCCACGCTCCCCGAGCCCTTCCAGACATTCTACCTCCTCGTGCCGCGTGTCGGCTACCTGCCGTTCATCAGCAGCAAGATCAAGGAGCGCTGGATCGACCCGATGTTCGCCCTGTCGGGTTCGCGGCTGCATGGGAGCAGCAGCGACAGCAGCAGCGTCAAGGAATCGGATATGTGGTATGAGTACAAGGGCCAGCCGCTCAAATGGCACTACCCGGTGGGGCTGCTCTACGACATGCATGTAAATAACGTGGCCAGCGGCGAGGCTGAGCTTCCGTGGTCGCTCACGCTGCATGTGCGCAAGTTCCCCGCTGCGCGGCTGATCCCCTCGCCCACGGCGCAAGCGATGAGGGATATGTTCATGGCCATGATAAAGGAGGCCGACTTTATACGCAATGGGTCGACCAAGCGCGTCATGGACCTGGCCAAGTCCGACCAGATGCAGCTGCTGGATGGCCTGGAGTCGCACTCATTTGAGCAGTACTTTGCCATACACTCCATCCTGGTCCCCACGCCGGACCCGCGCGCACCAGTGTCGTCGTCGGGGCCGAAGATCCAGCAGCCAAAGGCAATACCGCTGAGATTCTACACCCAGCTGCAGGCAGGCATGGCTGACGACGGTGGCAGGGAGCCGGGTGCTGGCGGGAATGGGCGCCCAGCATCGGCTGGTGTTAGTAGCGGCACAGGAGGGTCGTCCAAGGCGGGCGACGCGGCTGGCACGCAGGCGCAGTTCCATGTGTCGCAGTGCCCAGTGCCTCTGGCAAGCGATAGCAGCGCGCAGGGGGAGCAGACGACGCTTGCAGACGCCTTTAGGATGTGCTATGAAATCGCTGACCAAGCGCCATCGCCTGCCGCATTTGCTGGCCAGAGCACCTGCCTGTGCCAGGGGGTGCGCATACCCTGGGAGACGCCCATCGGCTGGCTGGCGGAGAATCTGTTTTATGCGGACTGCTTTTTGCATCTAGTGGTAGTCAATAACTAGTATCCGAGCAGCGCAAGCTGGATGAAAGCGTGTTTAGCAGCTGTGGTAGTTTGCTATTGAAAAACGATAGTGAAATGGAAACAGAGAGATAAAGCGTCGGGCTACTATTCCGAAACAGAAAGGCTTGAGGGAGTTAGAAACAGCTAGGAGCTCAACAAAAAAGCTTAGTTGTTGCTGGCAGCCATCTCGCGGGCGATATCGGCGGCCTTGCGGACGACGTCGTCGATGTCACCAGCCATGTAGAAGGCGGACTCGGGGAGGACGTCGTGCTTGCCCTCAAGGATCTCCTTGAACGAGCGGATGGTGTCCTTCAGGGGAACGAGCTTGCCCTCGAAGCCAGTGAAGACAGTGGCGACCGAGAAGGGCTGCGACATGAAGCGCTGGATCTTACGGGCGCGCTCGACAGTGAGCTTGTCCTCCTCAGAGAGCTCGTCCATACCAAGAATGGCAATGATATCCTGGAGCGACTTGTACGACTGGAGGATGCGCTGGACGCCGGTGGCGATATCGTAGTGCTCCTCGCCGACAATGCGGGGGTCGAGCATGCGCGACTTGGAGTCGAGGGGGTCGACAGCGGGGTAGATACCCAGCTCGGAGATGGAACGCGACAGCACAGTGGTGGCGTCAAGATGCGCGAAGGTGGTGGCGGGGGCGGGATCAGTCAGATCATCAGCGGGCACGTAAATGGCCTGGACGGAGGTGATCGAGCCCTTCTTGGTGGTGGTAATGCGCTCCTGCATGACACCCATATCGGTGGCGAGGGTGGGCTGGTAACCGACAGCCGAGGGGATACGGCCGAGCAGGGCAGACACCTCGGAACCGGCCTGAGTGAAACGGAAAATGTTGTCGATGAAGAGGAGCACGTCCTGGCCCTCCTCGTCACGGAAGTACTCGGCAACGGTAAGACCGGTGAGAGCGACACGGGCACGGGCACCCGGGGGCTCGTTCATCTGGCCGTAGACGAGGGCAGCCTTGGAGGCGCCGTCAAGCTTGATGACACCAGTGGCAATCATCTCGTGGTACAGATCGTTACCCTCACGGGTGCGCTCGCCGACACCAGCGAAGACGGAGTAACCACCATGGGCCTTGGCGACGTTGTTGATGAGCTCCTGGATGAACACAGTCTTGCCGACACCAGCACCGCCGAAGAGACCAATCTTACCACCACGAGCGTAGGGGGCAAGGAGATCGACGACTTTGATACCAGTCTCGAGAACCTCGGGGGCAGTGGACTGGTCGACAAACTCCGGAGGAGCAGCGTGGATCGAGGCGACCTTCTTCGAGTTGATGGGACCGCGCTCGTCGACGGGCTCGCCAATGACGTTCATGATGCGGCCAAGGCACTCGGGACCGACGGGGACGCGGATGGGGTAGCCAGTGTCGGAGACGGGCTGGCCACGGACGAGACCCTCGGTACCGTCCATAGCAATGGTGCGGACAGTGTTCTCACCAAGGTGCTGGGAGACCTCAAGAACAAGGCGCGAGCCGTTGCTCTCGACCTCAAGGGCGTTGAGGATGGGAGGAAGGTTGTCCTGGGCAAAGTGGACATCGACGACGGCACCAATGACCTGACGGATCTGACCGGCGGCGACGGCCTTGGCAGCAGTCTCGGTGGCGTACTTGCGGACTACAGCAGGACCGGGGGTTTGTTTTCTTATCAGTAGTTTGTGCGATTTGCTGAATCTCGACAAAGCAAAGCAGATTCGCGCGCGGGACACAAAGAAAGACAGCAGGTGTGCCGTGGCTGCCGCCGTCTCCTGTGGCCACATGGCTGCTGGGTATTTTGGATCTTTTGAAATTCACAGTCTCAATTTGGAATTTGCAAAGCAGATTCAAGTGCACTTGTCCCAGCAACAGAAACGGCGCGAGCTGTCACCCATTCTCTGTTATCAGAAGCAGCCTGTCGTGCTGCTTTGAATCTAGATTAGAGCGTCCACCTGCAGATTCAGGTGTGCCGCGCCTCGTAAAACAGCAATAGCTGGGAAACAGGGGAGGGTACTTACTGGCAGAGATGTCGGCAGCCTGCTTGCGGGCGACACGGCTGGCCTTGGTGGCAAGGCGGGAGACGTTGCGAGTAATGATCATGATTGTATATCCTTCCGCAAACTACTCTGGCAAAAGAGCTTAAAAAGAGGAAAACGACTTTTTCGTAGAGGACAGCAGAAAAAGAGGAAGCGAAGGAAAGGGAGAGCGAGGGCTGGGGGCGTCTTATCGCAGTTCCTCCTCGCCCTGGCCGCCGCGCCAGGCTGCACAGCTCGCCCAAGGCCAACGGCAGCGACCAAGGCAGCTGGGGTAAAAATTCGCTTACCACGAGCCCACACACCCCATTCGCGGAGCAGGAGACGCTGCAGAGATAGCCCACTATCTAGACCGAGCCGCGGTTCGAGCCACGCGGATGTGACTGCCAATTTGCAGAAGCGCTGTACGAGCCGAGCCGAGCCGCGGACAAATCGGCTGGCCAGCAGGCAGAGCTGTTATCTATTGCAGACCCAGGGCAGCGCTGCTCAGCACGCACCTTGAATTTCGCCTGGAGGGGGCGAGATTGCAATTCAAATCTCTTTGGTTTCCTGCCTCTCTGCTCTAGTTGACAGCACAACTTAGTTTCCTCTTTTTTCAGCACAAAGATTCTAGCCACGGCAACCGCCACCCCTTTATTCTGAAATGAGCTTCCTTGCCCGCACCCTCAAGCCCGCCGCCTTCGCCCGTGCCTCCCGTCTGGGTAAGTAGCGAGAGAGAAAGAAAGAAAGAAAAAAATTGCCTGAGGGCGTGAATCACAAGAAGGGCTGGAGACCGTGAAATGCTAACTACTGCTACGCCTGGCTTTGAATTGTGTATGTGCTGGATTTCGCTCGATTTCCGGTGGGCGTTCTGTTGGCGGCAAAACACCTGTGTCTGGGACGACAATGGAACAACGCGAACGTATCCTGCTATCGTGTACGACGACCTGGAACACGCTGCAACGCGACGACGCCGTGTTAATTCAACAGTAGCCACCCGTGCCTATGCTTCGGAGGCCACCTCTGCTGGCAAGCTCATTGTCAACTTTGCGCTCCCCCACGAGTCCGTCCTGAAGAACAAGGAGGTCACCCAGGTCGATCTGTCTGCTGTCTCCGGAGACCTCGGTGTTCTTGCCGACCACGTCCCCACCATCGAGCAGCTCAAGCCCGGAGTCATCGACTTCATCAGCGAGTCGGGATCCCAGAAGTACTTTGTCAGCGGCGGATTTGCCATCATGAACCCCAACTCGGTCCTCAACATCAACGCCATCGAGGCGTTCAAGCTCGAGGACATTGATGCTCAGGCCGTTGCCTCCAACCTTGCCGAGTCTCAGCGCCTTGCCTCGTCGGCCAAGGATGAGGCCACCAAGGAGGCTGCTGCCATCGAGATTGAGCTGTACGAGTCCCTTCAGGCCGCCCTCTCTGGCAAGGCCAAGTAAATGCATTAACTCTAAACCCTCTCCTCTTACTATTGATCTTTTTGCCTGTCTTGTTTAACAACTACCACCCCCCCTTTCACTCGCGGATGATACAGCCGCCGCCATTGCAGTAGCACGCGCTTGTTGTTTGAGCGACACATAGAAATGTGGGAATGTGTGCATACACATATAACATCAAATGAGACAGGCATAATGGAAGGGGCTTTCAAAAGACAGCCGCTACCTACGTCTGGAAAGCTGGCTTTCGGGTAGTTCGTTGTAGCTTGGCGGCGCCAGTTCAGGGTCATCTTCGGTGTGGTCAATCATATCGCCAATGCTTTGACGCTGCACTTGCGAAGCTCTGGCGTTGAAGGTGTGTCTGTCGGCATTCGGCGGTTTGGCAGCAGGCGCTTCTCCTGCACCGCCGATTTCTTGAATTGCTTGCAGGTTCTCGGTGTCGTATACCACAGTGTTTCGGCGATTGTCGCGCTTTCTTGATTTGACAAGCAGGTAGATGACGGCGGCAACCAGTAAAGATCCTAGCGGGATAGCAACACCCATTGCTATCTTTGTGGATGTTGGAAGGCCGTTAGATAGCGCGCCTGCATTGCTTTGGGGTGACCCTCCAGCGGGCGTGCTGGAGCTGAACCCACGTGTTGTCGTTGCTGGTGGTAACGGTAGTGTTGGTGATGTCGGTGGAACTGACATCGATGTGTGGCTGGGAGATGACGAAGTGGGTGAATATGCTGTGCTTGAGCTCGACAAGACCCGCGACAACACGGATGATGACGTCTGGGAAGAAGTTTTGCTGCTGGATGTGCTAGATATGCTAGATATGCTAGATATACTGGCTGTTCTAGTGGATGATGTTCGTGTTGGTGCTGGTGCTGGTGTTGACAGTCTAGTGCTCGTGGCGGAATTCGGAGCTCCAATCTGGGAACCACCATGGCTTGTGCTCGGGATAATATCAGGACCAAGCATCGTACTGACGGTGAAAACTGAACCAGACGCAGATGTTATAAACACTTGCAGCTGGCGAGGTTCCAACCTGTTGCCATTATCTGTGCCATGTGCGGCAGCATAGATACTTGCAAGGGCAAGTAAGACAGTGTATAAGAGATAAACTGCAGCCCTCATTGTAGGAGAATAGCTAAGCACAAGACAAACGGAGTGGCAGACATAAAGAGAGCTAGAGGGCGCAATTTTCGGAAATCTTGTCTCGTCTTGGAGGAGGAAAGCCATGAGCTTTTAATAGGAGAGCGGCACTTGGGAGTACCACAAGCAGCTTGACATCTTCCTTACAAGCCCAGATTCGCTGCTTCTAAAAATGGAGCTCGCATCGGCGCACCATGGAAGACACCCTTGCGCAATCAAATTCCCTTGCACTTGCCCTTATCCACGCCTTATTTTAAGAATACATGCTGGGAGTACGGGGCCATGCAGAGACAACCACAGGCATTCCATATAAATGCAGCAATTGGCGAGCTTCATTCGACACAAACTGCTGGCATCTTTTGACAACCTTTCGCTTGCCAGCACTCTCCCATCTCACACGTGTCCTAAGATGTTTGAAAAATTGTCTTTGAGCAACCTGACGCCTTAAAATGAACCTCAAGCAAGCTTTATGCACAGGAAAATGGGCTACTGCCGCCAGATACTCAAATGCATTGTGAGAGTTACCTTATTTGTGCTTGGGCATTCACTTTGTTATTTATTCACTGGATGTATGCTCTGGGCAACAGGGCTATTCTGGAAACCACTTCCATCAAAGGTAGTGGAGACAGCACACAGACTACCAGTCTACTGAAGCTGCCAGCAACTGTTGACGGCGTCTGGCTTTCCAAAGCGCCACCCCCGCCCATTTACACCCCAGTGCGCCTTAGGGCAGCACCTTGTTTGAGAAAGCAAGGTTCTCGCAAATATGTCGTGAAATATTAGTATATGCAAAGAAAACATGGTGCTACCTGTATAACCTCGGGAATGCGGCTGATGAGCATTATTGCACTTGCTATTTTGCCTCACGGACTCTGTTTTCCGGCAGCTCGCTGTACACGGGTGGCGCCAGTTCTGTAACCTCGCCTGCTCCGCCGATCATGTTTACCGTGTTCTGCTGCTCAATGAGGCAAGTGTCGTAAACAATGCTCTCCTCGTAGTGACGCCTCCTCAGCTTTATCGCCAGGAATACGATAACAGCTATCAGCAGAACGCCAGCAGGTATGGCCACTCCCAATGCCACCTTGGTGGATGTAGGCAGCCCGCTTGAATCCGAACTGTTGGTAAGCGTTGAAAGCCCTGGTGTGCTGAGCAATCCAGGGAGGACACTGGCTGCAACGTCGCCGAGCTGCGAGAGGTATGCAAAAACGTCGTCAGTTGTAGTTGCAGCCAAAGTCGCCGTGCTAGTTGCCTTTGGTGCTGCTGAAAGTGCAGATGTTGCTTGTGTTTTCGCATACGTCTTGGACGCGTAACTTGTCGTTGTTGGCGTAGGATAGTCAATGCCACCCAGCACCGACGACAGCAGCTGCCCAATGTCCTGGCGCACCTCTAATCCACACGCAAACGACAGATGACAGCAAACAAGCGCTAGATGGAAAAACACCACAGATTTCATGTTGAATTAATTGTTATGCCAAAATAACAAGAAAAGCAGGCGTACAGATGTGGCAGTCGCAGTCAAAAAGCGATGGAAAGCCCGGCTTCAGGGACTTTTATATATAGCAACATATAGGCGAAGGAGAGGTCGGCGCATTGTGCCCGGGCTGTTTCGATGGCGTGCAAAGTATGTGGGGGAGGGGCCGGCCGGCCGATTTCATTGTTGATGGTTTGCATTGTTCTCCAAAACTTCGCTCCGGCAGTGCAGTCGACCACACACCTAAAAATACGCTCATGAGAAAAGCTCCGAACACATGGCAAAGAGAAATCAGCACTGCAAAGTGCAGCAAGCCGTTCCAGGGATCTGTCACTCCAACGGCATAATGAAAGGCGTTTGCCAGGCTGTTCAGCATTTCTCGTATAACAAATATAGTGCTGGCTGTCGAAATAGGGCAGGATGCAAGACCACAATAAGGAATACGATACAAGGGTAAATAGAGGCACGCACGGTATCTAGCCCCGCTTCTCGTCACCCGTTCCAAGCTGCTGGGCTGGTGCTGGCTGCTGAGCCACAGCGGTGGTGTACGTAGGCAAGCCGTCGTCGGGCCGGACCTCGAGGATTTCGTTAACGAACTGATCAGAGTGGTGCGTTGGCTGTGAGGCACCACCAATCTCATTCGCAATCATCTTCAGGTTGGCAGCTTCCTCTTCGGGGTCCCAGTCTCTCTCGCGGTTCTTCTTCTTCCACCACTTGATAAGGAAGAACAAGCCAACCATCAGGATGATAGTGCCAACAGAGATACAGACACCAAGGATGATGGTGTCCCGCTTGGACAGACCGCTAGAAGAGCTGGATGAGGAGTTGTCCGAGGAGCTCGTGTGTGTTGGTGTCTGTGCAGGACCGCTCGTTTGCGTAGATGGACTGGAGCTGCTCGAGGGTTGAGCTTGTGGAACTCCACCCTGACGAGCATAAAAGTCGCCGCTGAGATAGGTCACGTCGCTGGGCTTAGCAGATGGCGGGTTCTTCATTGCGTAGGACGCATTTTGCTGCGGGTCAGTGATGTTGTCGTATGTGTAGTAGTAGTCCGCGTGCTTCACCACGGCTTGTAAAAAAGCGAGGTAATCGGACAGCAGGATGAAATACGATCTCTGGCTGCCGAATTTGCAGAGGTCGCTGCCGTTATACACAGCCGTGTGACTGTAGAACCCGATTTGGTAGACGTATGTCCCGAGCATAGCATACGCAACGCCGTAGGGCGTCTGGCATGTCGAGTCAGATGCGTACTGGATAGTCATGTTGCTGCACAGAAAGTCCTTGGCGTTGAAGGCATACACACTCGACGCCTGCGTGCACGTCGAGTCGCTGAACGGGTTTGACACCAGTGTTGGTGTGTTCCATGTCTGCGTGGTAAGGTCCTTCAGGCTACGCCGAGAGTAGACAATGTCGGACCAGTCTCGGCTGTCGATGGCGGTGTAGTCGTACCAGGCGATTTTCGTGCCGGCGTTGTACTGGAGGACAGCGACATTGTTAGCCAGTGTGCTCGGGTCATAGCTGGGGTGCACAGTGATGTTCTGCACGGGGTAGTGCGCTGTGGCTCCATCGTAGCCGTTATCAATGTACACCTCGTAGTTGGCGCTCAGGTCGACTTGACCGCTCTTAAATAACAGGCAGGCGGCGCTGATCATGGAGGTCTGGCTGTCCAGCACAGCCAACTCGCAGCTGGTCTGCTTGCCGTTGATAACAAGCAGCCCGCCCTTGATTTTTGCCAGGTCCGCTGGAGTTGCTCGGGTGGACAGCCTTTGGCTAGGAGGCGGCTGGGCTGCCACGAGACGGGCAATGCAAAGGGCAGACACAGCAAGCAGCACTGTGCCGAACCTGCTGCACATCATCATCATTAAGCGGAGAAAGAGGAAGGAGGAAGAGGAAGGGGGAGGGGAAAAGGGGAGATGGAAGGCGTGAATGGAAAGGGGACACTCTTGCGCGAAAAAAGAAGGCAGAAAAGCTAATTAAGGCAAGTGTCAGCGTTAACAAGAACCACTAAATAAATAGGCTTGCAATAAGCCAACAATAGAATGGAATAGGATAGAGAAAGTATTTTGAGCGTTAACAAGCAAGTCCAAGAGGAGAAGGCGGATAAACGAGCAAGGTGTGGAGAAGCTGCCCCACATTGAAGTCTCTTGGGCATTGTGCACGTATGAGCGCGGATATGAGCATGGGCGTGAGTGCATCTCAAGCACTCCAAAGCAAGCTTGCACAGCAGGCAAATCAAGCGCATCTCTGCGAAGGCAGAGAGCAATGCAACGTGATCCATATTTAAAAGCCAATGTACAGCGGCGCATCTTCTGCATATCTGAGTGTCGCAATTACAAGCAAAAATCTGGGAAATCAGCGCATCCCGTGTCCCACTGCAGAGACGCTTTGGAGGACGATCGCTGCTGCCGCTCCCCAAACCAGAACATGTCAAGCTGAAGGCATTTCGCAAGCATTCGAGCATCGCTGCCGCTGTCAAGTCTTGGAGTGTCTTGCTCTACCCCGCAGCTCTGATTGGCACTTCTGCCTGCTGTTCTGGGCAAATTGAGTAAACAAGCAAGGACGATTTTCATCAACATGCTGCGATTCATCCGCTGATCAGATCACAGTCACCGAATGGTATGATATCAGCACCAGGCATCATATGCTGTGGTTTCATGAATCTTTGACTATGCTATTAACTCCCATTTGCCTTGGTTTTGAGTAGCAAAAACGGGCCAATAAAATTCTTCTTCTTCTTCTTCTTCTTTGACTATGCTATTGCTGCGTACTGCACATCTCCGTGTATTTAAAGCCTGCGTTTTGGCTTAGCCTATTCTCAAACATCCACATCTTGTCTTGCGCCTTTACAGCTACCTACTCGCTACGTCAACACTGCATCTAGGATGGGTCGCCGCTCCAAACCTGTCGTTGATAGTGACTATGAGCCATCGCAAGAGTCGGGCACAGGAAATTCGCCAACACAGAGGTAAGTTACATGTACAGATTAGACAAGATATAGCCTGGCCAACATACAAGACAATCGCTAAGAAAGCCATGTTGAGAAATGCTGCCACGCTATTATCGTTTTGTAGAAGGAGCAAGAGGCGCAAAGCCTCGCATACACCCTCGAGCGGGGCCCGAAGCACTGCTTCATCATCTCGAGGTGCGGGTTCTAGCCGCCTTGCTAAAAGAGGTGCTTTGAGGTAATACAATGAGCTGCTTTGCAATGCTGAGAATACCACATGAAAGCAACCAGTGTTGTTTAATTCAGCAAGTTTCAACTGATAGCACTAATAACACTGTTCTGGTTATTGAGGCTTGTAGGAAACCTATACAACGCAGAGGTCCTCGCACAGCTATACCCCGCAGGGTTTTGGATTATGTGCATAGCGGCGAAACAGGCAGTCCAGAGTAGGTATTGGCGTTGATCCTTGCCAGCAACAGCCACTCGCGCCGTACCCATGTGGCAATATATTCTGATGCCCTTCTGGAAACTGCTCAAGCAAAATCTTTCGTTGATTATTGTAGGGGTGATGTCAGTGCTACCGCCACAGGTATATCTCCCAATTCGCCAGAAGAGAGCGTGGCCGCTAGTGCCATGGATATCGATGTGGAAAGCAGGGTGGAGCCAGAGTTACCGGCATTGCAGATGCAAGAGAGGTAAGCCACTTATCCAAGTGTCGATATAGGCCACATCCTGCTTGGCACCATTGCTATGCAGCTGGTAACTTATGATGTTCATGCAATTCTTCGATATAGTGGTAGGCGTCGTCGGGAGAGACAGCCGAATCCTGACCCACCGGTAGGTCAGAGCCTTGCCACCGTGTCTGCTCAGGAGAGAAGAAGCACTGCTGCACCGACTTCTAGTAGAGCAACAGGGGTGCAGTCAACATTCGTGACCCCAGTGCAGAGATCCACGGTTCCAACAGATGCCCCACGTGCACTTTCACACCAGCCTTCTTTCCGATCGTCCAGCGGGTCGCCTACAAGAGTCAGCGGCAAAATGGTTGGCACAAATGCCACGTTTAGCTCTGGCATGGACGATGTATGCAAGGTTGATAAAACCCTGATTTGCAAGGGCTTTTGGGACAGCTTCAACAAGGTCGGTCGTGTGTGTCTTCCCCGCCGGTTTGGGAAAACATATAACATGACGATTCTGCGGCTGTTCTTTAGCTCGGGACTAGACTGTGACGAATTAGACGATATCTCAGGCAGCACACTCACAGACGATGGGGGCAGTGCTGCTACTACATCCAGAACTGCAAGAATCGAGGACGTATACCAAGAGAAGCGAAGGATGCTCTTTGAGGAGTCGCTTTTGGAACAAGAGGAAAGCGAATTCTTCGATACCCACTTTGCACGCTACCCTGTTCTTCACATCGTCTTTGGGGTAAGTCCACATCGCACCATGTTGTTGTCCCACCTGCAAGGTATGCGAATGCATCACTAACTAATAGCATATGCTGTTTGGAATTTTAGAGATGTGGCGGGCCATCGTTTGGAGACTTCCTAATCAGCATTTGCACCTCTATTGCAGTGGCAGCCAAGAAGCTGATCAACGAGATCGAAATGCGGGGTTTGGAGCTGAGTGTAAGAGCGGGCGAGCCATTTGAACAACTAAATGAACAGCTGCGAGTGTATCACACTGTTATGGATGGGCCAGCTGAACGACGAGACATGTACACCAGTCTTGGTAAAGAGATATTCGAGGAGCTTTCGGATTTTGTCCGCTCTCAGTTTGGCAGATACATGCTTTTCGTGGATGAGTACGACACTCCGTTCATTACCATTCAGCAGGCTGCTTGGGATGAGGACCTGAAAGAGCGTGCCCGTGCCATGCTCAAAGCACTCTACAAGTCAATGATCAAGGTAAGAACCGGCACTGATGGCGTCTTGGCAATTGAGGCTTCTCATTTGCTCACCATGCGAATATGCTGTGATACACGACTAGCTATACCCGCTGCTGTGCATTTGCTGTTTGTTTTCGGTTCGCGATGTAGTACAACGACAATATCCTCAAGGGGCTGATAACCGGCGTGTTTGCTGTCTCGCTGGCTGTCATGGGCTCGGGTGCGAACGATATCGAGGAGTACAAGGCGATTGAAATGCCCGAAACAGAGGATACTGATGACGAACTGACTGCTCTATGGGCATCCGAGACTATAGAATACCCGCATCGTGGTGTCAACTACTTCCTTGACTCATTCGCATTCAACTCGCAAGAGGTGTCTGCGCTTATCGACAAAGCATGCGTTATCCGCCCCAGTCTGCGTGGCCAGAAAGACACGGTCAGTCAAGTGGTTCACGAGTGGTACAATGGCTACAGCATTGGGCAGTCGACTGGCAAATACAATCCGTGGTCGGTGATGGCGTTTTTGGGGCAAGTGGCTAAGCAGCGCAAAAAACACATTCCGGGTTCCCGTGCGAACGATAGGCTGCTGGAATTCTGGGTTGAAAGTGGGTCACATTCACTCATAGAAACTCAGGTCGACCACAACCGCAGGGGATTTTTGCAAGTTGCAAGACAGCTAATCCAAGAGTACAGGGTGCACTCTGGCACGTCGGATGCTGGTAGTCAGCAAAGAGTGCAG